>CM053761.1:42727-73272 GCA_028658305.1 Pachyuromys duprasi
CAGGGCTGGCTGCAAAGTCCTCCCCTGGGATCTAGCCAGTCTGTCACTCCCCGGCTTATATGGGGGAGGGTCAAAGAGTCAGCCATCAAGATCATGACTGAAACAGTCCCTGTTTCCCTGAATAGGGTCTTCAGCCCTACACCAAGTTATCATGGGCCCCATCCGTGCGGGGGTTCCAGTCCACATCCACACATGGTCCACACATAGAAATCTAGATTTCTATGTTGCTAATATTTAACCCTCAGAAAGAAGTCAGGAAATTTATCTGAATGTCTTGGCTGAGAATACACCAGAAAATTATGTCTTTGAAAAAAGTTACATGAGTCAGACCTAACATATAAGTTATTCATGACCACTCTACCTTGTACAGTATTTGAATTATGGCAGTTACATCAATAATCTTTTTACTGATTTCAAAGTGAAATCAAATTTCTCATAATTTCTTCACTTCCCAACAATTTCTACTTCCTTAAGGTGATGACACAAAAGAAAGTCTATTTTTCCTTAAGTTTATATAAAACATTGGGATATTCCAACTGAAGACCCTAGTAAGGGGAACAGGGATTGTTTCAGCCATGAACTTGATGGCTGGCTCTTTGACCCTCCCCCATACACGCCAGGGAGTAACAGCCTAGCTAGATCCCAGGGGAGGACATTGCAGCCAGCCCTGAGGAGACAAAATGAACTGGGGTCAGATGGAAGGGGAGGAGATCCTCCCCCGTCGGTAGACTTGGAGGGGGCGGGGAGGAGATGAGGGAGGGATGGGGAGAGTGGGAGGGAATGAGGGAGGGGGCTATGCCTGGGATGCAAAGTACCTAACCTGTGATTGCTATAAAAATAAATAAATTACATTTAAAAAAAAAACAAAAAACATTGGGATATTGTGAAGAATGTTTTTGCTTGTGGTACAGACATCCAATTTGTATCAATGGTTTCGTGGAGACAAATCATGAAGAATAGAAATTAAATTACATATTGGTGTGGTTTCAGGGTTAGGGTGAGTAAAAGAAAACACTCTGAAAAAGAAGTGAATCTTCATTCTCTAAAGAGCATGTATCCCACACTCTACTATTCACTGGCATTTCCTGTGTTTGCAAGAAAAGATATGTTGCTGCATCGACACCAATATTTGTTCAACACTTCTCTCAAATAGGTATATTTTCAGATAAACAGTATTATTTTCCAGTCTATATGCAAGGACACCTGCACCCAGGTAAAACTCAAGAATAGAAAACAAATCAGTCATCAAAGAATTTGTCAGGTAGGTCTATGTTGAAACATCCTTATCACAGAGGGACATGACCTGTATTTAAGGAAAACTCTTAATGTTTCAGTTCTGACCCAAGTAAACTAACAGTTAACTATACATAAAAGTTCAGATATATGGTCAGTGATACAGCTAGACTTTAGGATCTGGAGGTGTATTTTTTTCTCTTTCTCTTCCTCCTTCCATTCCCCCCCTTTCTCCCCATCTTTCCCTCCTTCTCTCCCTCATAGTTCTAAACTATTTCATTTGTTGGTAAAACTCTCCTTCTGTTTACATCATTCAGATCCCCACAGCTATATTGTCCTTCATCCTTGATGCCATTACTTTATTATTTGGTTGCTAAGTCTTATTTGTTTACTCTAAAATGAAAGACAAAACATCAAATTTCCATCTTGCCACAGCCCTAGAAGTTGAGTCTTGGATTTGAATCTCCATTTCTAAAGTTGGGTCTAGCTATTGCCTGTCAGACCTCTATCATCATGTTTGTACCAATCTCCCATTTGCAGACTCGGGGTTAGTCTCCCTCTTCCTTATCTCCCTGGTTGTTATAAGCTACTTGGTAAGCCTCTCCCACAACCTCCATGGGCTGTTTCCATACTTACTGGCCACCAGGATTCTAATTGTCACTGCCTGAGTCTCTGGGAGTTACCTGTAGCTGGATCTCTATTACTGCTTTATCTTCCTCACCACCTGCTATCTAGCTGGGTACAACTGCTCTTCTATCCTAATCACTTCAAATTGTTTGTTAAAATATTTTATTTATTTATTTTTATTTATTATTTTCTATGTAAGAGAGAGAATATAACTATCATCATAGCCCATTTGTGACAGAGACAACTTGTGGGAGTTGGTTCATTTCTCCCACCATATGGGTTTTGAGGATTGAACACAGGTCGTTAGGTTTAGCGGCAAACACCTTTATGACTAAGCTATCTCACTGGTCCCTTACACACTTTAAAATAAAACTATATTTTGATTGACATTGGAATGTGCTTTGCTTTGTTGCTCTATTGGCCAAAAATTTGAATGTTTATCTTGGCACTAAAAATTCAACAAAATTAAGGAAACAAATTGGTGAAGAAGGCTTTTACTACTATGCTTCATCAGCAAAAGCATATTACCTGCTTATTGGCTTTCAGCACTGCCCTCAGTGTGGCAATCTGCTCCCGTTTAGTGCTCAACAAGGACTTCAGCTTGAGAATCTCTTCCATTAAGGCTTCCTTGTCCTTATCGATCATGGGGGCCAACTCTCGGGCTGCTGCTCTTTGACGAGAGAGCTGTAAGGACCTATCCACTGCTTTCTGCAGATGCTTGATTTGGTCCCGGATTATGGCATTGAGGTTGTAGATATTCATTGGCTCTTTGCGGATATCACTTGTATCCAAAACTGGAGATGATGGTGGGGCAGTAATAACAGGAGAGATTGTAGGAGTCTTAGTTGGACTTGGCTCTTTGCTAGTGTCTGTGTTTTCTTTTGAAACTGGTTCACATGATGTCTTTGATTCTACCGGAGATGACATACCCCTCCTGGATAATCTTGGAGACAAAAGCCCTCTGGGATCATCAGGCCCCTTGAGGCTGCCACTTCTGGTAACTCTGCTTTGCCTATAGTAGTCCAACATGACCCTGTTGGGGGTTTCATTATTACATAGACACACGTGGTGGTAAAGCTGGGCTAGTTCCTCACTAAATGTCACTAACTCATCCTGGGCTGTATTGAGAGTATTGTGATTTTCGTTGGCTATGCCAGTCATCTTTCGCAACTCCTTCTCCATGAGGGCCATCTTCTCACCACTCTCCTTAGATGTCTTCTCAAGGCTTGTCACTTGCTCATCATACATTTGTATCTTACTCTCATATTTGGTCTTTTCTTCTGTATAATTTTCAACAGATTTATTATATTTCTCTTTTAAGGCCTTAATTTCTGCTTTCAAATCAATAACCTCAGTGACAGCCACTCTATATTTGCACTCAAGAATCTCTAAGCCATTGATGTCCACCTCATAGTCATGAGCCTCCTCTGCTGAGTTCCTGCCCTTCTCACCATCTAGCTCAGCCTTTAGCTCCTTATTGTTCTGAAGGCCCCTCATGGCATTGACATGCTCTGTGAGCCGGTGCACCTGCTCATGTTGCTCTGTCAGTGCCCCCTTGGTGTGTTCTAGCTGAGTTTGTGACTCCTGGAGGTTGGCCAGAAGAATGGCTTTTTCCCGTTCTACCTGCAATGAAGAATACAACATCTGAATAACTTCAGTGCAAAGCCAATAATGAACTCAATGCAGTTGGAAAGACATGTATACATTTAAAATGCCCATAGCACAGCCAACACTTCCATTATTTCAAATTAAATTCAAATGTTTTCTTATTTGAGATTCTTCTAAGTCAATTTAAAAATCTCTAATTCATAATATAGAATTTGAAGGAAGCCAAAGTATTTGAAATTTTTATAAAGGAAATGGAAATAATCTCAATATTCTAGTGTTGACATTCTTAGTTCAGTAAAAAAAAAATACATTTGAGGAATTCTGTGTTCTTTTTTCTTTGAAAACTAAATGAATTTTCTCTAAAGTTTAAGCACTATTTAAATAAATGGAAGCTTTTTCCAAATAGCCTTTTCTTCTGGAAAAGATTTTTATAAAGTTTAATCAAAACAAAATATACTGGATGTCTCTCAAGCTTGTTTTAGGAATGCAATGTCTTGATAAATGAGATAATGTGTTTAGAACAGTTTGGAGTCTGTTTTGTAATTTGTTTGTATTTAATATAGTATTTTCTAAAATCTACCAGTTTCTTCATTATAGAAACTATAGAAAAAAATCAACAGAACATGTATTCTCCCTTTTATGTTCTATGTAGTTTAAAATCAATTCAATACAGAATGGTACATATTTTACACACATTTATAAACAGATAAATGATAGATAGTTAGATAGATAATAGATATGCATATATTCAACTGTTTGCCCCTAAACAATATTAGAGTTTAGAGTACCTTAAATTGTACTTGGATTTCAATGAATAGTTGCTTGAACTATTTAAGTCTTTCTTTGAAGAAAATGTAAGTTACTTCAAAGCTTAAAATGACTACATTTTGAGTGTCATTATTTTAAACTCCATCTGCGTAGATTTGTTGATTGTGTTCTTCTGTAGGGACTAACAATAGTTATTGATTCTTTACCTATTGTTCCACCTTATATTTGGAGCTTGCAATTTTAATTTTTCCTGAATGTTGTATTTATAAAATATTACTAAAAAATACAGTATTTGATAACTATCAATAGTGCTATATGTCATAAAAATTATTTTGCTGATGGCTTGTTTTTTAATGAATGCATTTACATTTAATGAAAACATATGACTCATGTAAAAGAACAAAAGAAAAATAATCAGATTTCTTATTAGGAAGGAGGCTGTCTCCTCAGCTACTGGATTATACTCAGGAAGTGTGACACAATGACACCTACAGAAAGATGCAGATCTAAAATCTGGAAGGAGAAAGACAGACACAACCCAGAGTATGAATGCCAAAAACTGCTGGGGTGCCAACTGCAATTAGGGGTCTCTGAGAAAGCTGAGGAGGGTGAGGGTGAGGCTGTAGCTGAAGACTAGATGCTAAAATTTTTATGTCTCTCTCTCTCTCTTTGCCCCACCTTTCTGCTACTGATGACTCCCCCCTCCTGTGACTTACAGTGCTAAAGCTATTTTTCATGGACTATCCAGTCTTACAACTTGACAACTGGTAACTGTACATATATATAAAGAATGAACACATGACACCCTTGAGATCAGCCCTGATGATTTGGGCTTTAATTGAAAAGAAGCATGACAAAGGTCATGAAAAAAATACAGGATTTGATTAAAATTTAGGTTACAGTTGTTTGTATGGGAAATGGTAGTTATAAGGACGACAAAATATTTGCAAGAATATTTGGTAGTCCAAATTCTCAAGAATCTCTAAGCCCTTTGAATGCTTGTCTTGGCACTTATACCTTTATGAAGGAAATCATATACCTTTATGAAGGAAACTACTTAGAATAATCTCTTAGAAAAATACATTCCATTCTTTTTTTCATCATTTCAACTACGATCTCATGATGAGGGGAAATTAAGAGCTGTGTAAATTATGTGCTAAATAAAAACCATCAACATTACTAATAAAGGCAACAGCAAAAGTGAAGGAAAGTGAAAAAGCAGTGTCCCTAAATAAGCTCAATGGTAATGATATTAAAACAAAAACTCAAGTTAATTTGGTTAAAGGAAAAAGACACAAGAACCAAAAAAGAATAAAGGAAAAAAAGAAAAGGAAACAGAAGAACCACTAAAAACAAGAGATTATGCATTTCACAGAATTAGCAAGACACTGATGAAAAAGAAAGACTTGGAGAAAATACAAACATGATTGTCAAAGTGCATATATATGTATATGTATATATATATATATATATAATTTTAGGGATGGTAAGAGAAAATATGGAGGATGGGGAAAATATTACAAGTTCAACAAACAAATGAGTGTCATTCTAGTAGACAGATGGAGAACTATATAGAAACTAAAAGTTATTTGCTCAGATACTAAATTTGCAAGACCTTGATAAAAAGACAGTTAAGTTGATCACTAAGTGCTGTTTAAAACTTTCTGGCTACTGTTGTATCTTAAAGTTTTCATCTACAGTATTTTTTTAGGACTAGAGAGATAGTTTAGTTGCTCCAGGGATCCTGTGGAAGTGTTGGGGGAAAGATGAAAGAATCTGGATGGAACAGGAACCTTACAAGAAGACCAAAAGAGACAAATAGCCCAGTCCCATGGGGGCTTTCAGAGACTGAGACATCAACTAAGGAGCATTCATGGTCCGAACCTAGGCACCCTGCACACATGTAGCAGATGTGCCGCTCGGTCTTCATATGGGTTACCTATGGGTGGAGTGAGGTGTGGCTGTTGCTAATAATATGGACTCAGTTGCCTGCTTTTGATAACTTCCACCTGGCAGGGATGAGGATATGCTCAGTCCTGATGTGATTTGGTGTGCTGGGGAAGACTGATACAGAGGAAAAGGGGCTCTCCTTTTCTGGGGGGAAGGGAAAGAGGAAGGGGGACTTGGAAGAGAGGAGGAAGTGAGTACCCTTAGGATGTAAAATAAATTTAAAAAATAAAAATAATTAAAAAAAAAAGAACACTGGTTTCTCTTTTAGAAGTTGAAGGTTCAGTTCCTAGTACCCACATGGTGGTTCACAATTGCATATAATACCAGTTCCGGGACATCAAATGCTCACTTTTGGTTACCACAGGTACTGCATGCACGTGGTAGAAACATCCACTCAGGCATACACATACATAATAAATAAATGTTAAAAACAATAAAGTATTAATTTTCTCTGACAGTTTAATTCTAAGGATTTAAAATATGAAAGTAAAATTCTATGCCATCACTGCATTCTGCAAGAAACATTATTTTGAATTTAAAAAATAACAAAGATAGCTTAGATAAAGCTTCTTTTATAATTTTATATTAATTACAGTTTATTCACTTTGTATCCGAGCTGTAGCCCCCTCCCTCTTTCCCTCCCAATCCCACCCTTCCTCCCTCATCTCCTCCTATGCCCCTCTCCAAGTCCACTGATAGGGGAGGTCTTCCTCCCTTTCCCTCTGATCCTAGCATATCTGGTCTGAACAGGACTGGCTGCATTGTCTTCCTCTTTGGCCTGGTAAGGCTGCTCCCCACTCAGGGGAGGTGATCAAAGAGCCAGCCACTGAGTTCACGTCAGGGACAGTCCCTGTTTCCCTTTCTAGGGAAACCACTTGGATACTAAGCTGCCATGGGCTACATCTGAGCAGGGGTTCTAGGCTATATCCACGAATGGTCCTTGGTTGGAGCATCAGTCTCAGAAAAGACCCCTGGGCCCCGAGTTTTTGGTTCTGTTGCTCTCCTTGTAGAACTCCTGTCCCCTCTAGGTCTTACTATCACCCCCTTTTTTCTTAAGATTCCCTGTACTCTGCCCAAAGTTCGGTTATGAGTCTCAGCATCTGCTTTGATACCCTGTTGGGTAGAGTCTTTCAGAGGCCCTCTGTGGTAGGCTCCTGTCCTCCTTCCTGTTTTCTTCTTCTTGGAAGAAGGAGATTAAGCTTTAAAACTGAATGAGAGGTCGGCTTGGAACTCCTTCCACCTGCTCTCCAGCTGCCTGGCCCACCTGGGTCAGAAATGGTGAGCCCAGCAGAGACAGTGAACCCAAAGGAGGCAAGCTAGGCTTGAAACCCAAGTCCCATTGTCCCCAATCCTGGGGAGGCCTATAGGGTGCCTGAGAAGTTCTCAGCTCGGCAGTCTTTCCACCTGCTTTCCAGCTACTTGGCCCACCTGGGACACAACCAGTGAACCTAGCAGAGGAACCATCAGGACTGTGAACACCAGAGACCAGCAGATGGCTAGAGGCCAGTGGAAGAACACAGGCAACAAAACTCAGGGCATGTGATACCACTGGAAAGGAGTGGTCCTACCACAGCAAGCCCTGGAGATACTATCACACCTGAAGCACAAGAAAAATATTTTAAATCTCAGGTTATGAAAATGATAGAGGCATTAAAAGGAAGAAAATAAAGTTCTCAAGGTAGACCAGGAGAAATATATTCCAACAAATGAAAGAACTGAAAAAAAAAACCCTTAAAGAAATACAGAAAAATACAATCACACAGGAGAAGGAAATAAATAAAACTGTTCAAGACCTAAAAATGGAGCTAAAAGCAACAATAACAACAACAAAACACACACACACAATCTGATACAATCCTGGAGATAGGAAAACTAGGGAAGCGAACAAGAACTACAGATACAAGCATTACCAACAAGATTGAAGAAGTTGCTATATCATTTTTTTAAAAAAAGAGTTAAATCTAAAAAGCTCCTGACAAAAAACATCCAAGAAATCTGAAACACTATGAAAAGACAAAACCTAAAAGTGACAAGAATAGAAGAAGAAGACTTCCAGCTCCAAGGCCCAGAAAATATTTTCAACAAAATAATAGAAAAAACCTTCCCCAGCCTAGAGAGAGAGAGGCCTATAAATATACAAAAGAAGCTTATGGAACACCAAATAAATTGAACCAGAAAAGAAAATCAACCTACCACATAATAATCAAAACATTAAATTGCAGAACAAAGAGAGAATATTAAAAGCTGCAAGGGAAAAAGGCTAAATCACAAATAAAGGCAAATCTATCAGAATTATACCTGACTTCTCATCAAAAACTCTAAAAGCCAGAAGGGCCTGGACAGATATCTTACAGACAATAAGAGATCACAGATGTTAGCCCCGACTACTATATCCAGCAAAACTTTTAATCACCACAGAGGGAGAAAACAAGATATTCCACATCAAAAATAAATTTAAATAATACCTATCCACAAATCCAGCCCTACAGAAGATACTGGAAGATACTAGATACTAGATACAGAAGGAAAACTCCAACCCACGGAGGCCAATTATACCCAGGAAAACATAGAAAATAAAGAACCCCACATCAGCAAAACCAAAAGAAGAGAATCACACACACATACACACAAACACACAGACGCACACTACCACCACCAATATCAAAATAACAGGAAGTAACAACAAGTCATTAATATCTCTCAACATCAATGGCATCAACTCCCCAATAAAAAGACACAGGTTAACAGAATGGATTCTTGCTGCATATGAGAAACACACCTCAGCAATAAAGACAGACATTTTCTCATTGTAAAGGGCTGGAAAAAGATTTTCCAAGAAAATGGACCCAAGAAACAAGCTGGAGTAGCTATTCTAGAATCTAATAAAATAGGCTTTCAATAAAAATTAACAAAAAGGGATGGAGAAGAACACATCATACTCATCTAAGGGAAAATCCACTAAGACATCATCTCAATTCTGAACATATATGGCCCAAGCGCATATTAAAATATAATGCTTAAATCACATGTCAGACCCCACATGTTAATAGTGGGAGACTTCAACACCCCATTCTCCCCAACTGGCAGATCATCAAGACAGAAACTAAATGGAGAAATAAAGAAACTAACAGACGTCATGGATCACATGGACCTAACAGATATTTACAGAACACTTCATCCAAACACAAGAGAATATATTGTCTTCTCAGCACTTCATGGAACCTTCTCAAAAATTGACCATATACTTGGTCATAAAGCAAGGCTCAACATATATAAGAAGATTGAAATAAGCCCATGCATCTTATCAGACTACCCTGGCTTAAAGCTAGAACTCAACAACAGAAATACTAGAAAGCCTACAAACTCATGGAAACTGAACAACTCCCTACACAATGACCACTGAGTCAGAGAAGAAATACAGAAAGAAATTAAAGACTTTCTAGTATTCAAGGAAAAGTAAGGCACAACATACCCAAACTTATGGGACACAATGAAAGCAGTGCTAAGAGGAAAGTTCATAGCACTAAGCACCTTCATAAAGATTTGGAGAGATCTCATACTAGTAACTTAGCAGCACACCTGAAAGCTCTACAACAGAAGGAAGCAGACATACCAAAGAGGAGTAGATGACAGAAAACAGTCAAACTCATGGCTGAAATCAATAAATTGGAAACAAAGCGAAAGATACAAAGAATCAATAAAAGCAAGAACTTTGAGAAAATCAACAAGATAGACAAACCCTTAGCCAAACTAACTAAAAGACAGAAGGAGAGTATCAAAATTAGCAAAATCAGAAATGAAAAGGGGGACATAACAGCAGACACTGAGGAAATACAAGAAATCATTAGGTCTTACTTCAAAAGCCTATATTCCACAAAGTTGGAATATCTAAAGGAAATGGACGATTTTCTGGATAGATCTCAAGACTGCATAACAGTTTAAACAGTCTTATAACCCCTAAGGAAATAGAAGCAGTCATCAAAAGTCTCCCAAGGGAAAAAAAATCCAGGTCCAGATGGTCTTAGAGCAGAATTCTATCAGACATTCAAAGAAGAGCTAATACCAATATTCCTTAAACTATCCCACAAAATAGAAACTGAAGGAACATTACCAAATTCATTCTATGAAACCACAGTCACCCTGATACCTAAGTCACACAAAGACTTAAAAAAGAAAGAGAATTTTAGACTAATTTCACCCATGAACATTGATATAAAAATACTCAATAAAATGCAAGCCGAATCCAAGAACACATCAAATACCACAATCAAAGCACATCATCTACCATGATCAAGTTGGTTTCATCCCAGGGATGCAGGGATGGTTCAACATATGAAAATCCATCAACATAATCTACCATATACACAAACTCAAGGAAAAAATTTGCATGATCATCTCATTAGATGCAGAAAAAGCCTTTGACAAAATCCAACATCCCTTAATCCCAAGATGAAACTCTTGGAGAGATAAGGGATATCAAGGCCCATATCTAAACACAATAAAGGCTATATACAGCAAGCCAATTGCCTACATCAAATTAAAAGGAGAGAAACTCAAGGGAATTCCACTTAAATCAGGGACAAGACAAGGCTGCCCATTCTCTCCATACCTCTTCAACTCCATACCTCTAGAACTTGAGGTTCTAGCTAGAGGGATAAGACAACTGAAAGAGATCAAGGGAATGCAAATCATGAAGGAAGAAGTCAAAGTATTGTTATTTGCAGATGACATGATAGCATATGTAAGCAACCCCAACAATTCCACCAGAGAACTCCTACAGCTGATAAACAGCTTCAGCAAAGTGACTAGATACAAAATTAATTAAAAATAATCAGTAGCCCACCTGTAAACAAACAACAAATGGGCTGAGATAGAAATTAGGGAAACTAAACCCTTCAAAATAGCCACAAATCATATAAAGTATCTTGGTGTAACTCTAACCAAGCAAATGAAAGACCTGTATGACAAGAACTTCAAGGTCTCTGAAAAAAAGAAATTGAAGAAGATATCAGAAGTTGGAAAGATGTCCCATGCTCATGGATCAGTAGGATTAACATAGTAAAAATGGCCATTTTACCAAAGGCAATCTACAGATTCAATGCAATACCCATCAAAATACCGACACTGTTCTTTACAGACCTTGAAAGAATAATTCTAAACTTCATCTAGAAAAACAAAAAGCACAGAATAGCTAAAACAATCCTATACAATAAAAGAACTTCTGGAGGTATCTCCACCACTGACTTCAAGCTATATTACAAAGCAATAGTAATAAAAACTGCATGGTACTGGCATAGAAACAGATAGGTTGATCAATGGAATTGAATCAAAGACCCAGAAATAAACCCACATATCTATGGTCACTTGACTTTTGACAAAGGAACCAAAACTTTTTGTTTTGGAAAAAGGACAGCATCTTCAACAAATGGTGCTGGTCTAACTGGATGTCTACTTGTAGAAGAATGCAAAAAGATCCATATTTATCACCCTGCGCAGAACGTAAGTCCAAGCAGATCAAAGACCTCATTATAAAACTGGATACACTAAATCTAATAGAAGAGAAATAACCTTGAACACATTAGCACAGAAGACAACTTCCTGAACAGAAAGTTGTTCAGTGAACTTGTCAGGATCCCAGACAACTCTGAGATTAACAATTAATAAATAGGATCTCATAAAACTGAAAAGCTTCTTTAAGGAAAAGGACACCATCAATAGAACAAAATGGTAGCCTTCAGAATGGAAAAAGCTCTTCACCAATCCTACATCAGACAGAGGGCTAATATCCAAAATTTATAAATAACTCAAGAAATTAGACATCAACAAACCAAATAACCCAATTTAAAAGTGGGATACAAAGCTAAACAGAAGTCTTAACAGAGGAATCTCTAATGGCTGAGAAGCACTTAAAGAATGTCCAATGTCCTTAGTCATCAGGGAAATGCAAATCAGAACTACTCTGAGATTCTATCTTATACCTGTTAGAATAAGTAAGATAAAAAACTCAAGTGAGAACATATGCTGGCAAGGATGTGGAGCAAGGGGAACACTCCTCCATTGCTAGTGGGAGAGAAAACTTGTACAACCACTTTGGAAATCAATCTGGCAGTTTCTCAGAAAACTAGGAATAGTTCTACCTCAGGACTCAGTTATACCACTCCTGTGCATATACCCAAAAGATATTCCACCATACCACAAGGACACTTGCTCAATTATGTTCATAGCAGTGCTATTCATAATAGCCAGAAACGGGAAAAAAAAAACATAGATGTCCCTCAACCAAAGAATGGGTAAAGAAAATGTAGCAATTTAAACATTGGGATGCTACTCAGCTATTAAAAACAAGAACATCATGAAATTTTCAGGCAAGTGGATGGAACTAGAAAGTATCATCCTGAATGAGGTAACCCAGACCAAGAAAGACATGCATGGTATGTACTTACTAATAAGTAGATATTAACCATCAAGTACAGGATAACCATTCTACATTCCACAGACACAAAGAACCTAAGTAACAAGGAGGGCCCAAGGGAGGATTCTCAAATCTCACTCAGAAGTAGAAATAAAATAGGTATTAGAGGTGGTTGGAGGAAGAGAATTGGATGGAAGGGGTGGAGGGGGGAATAGGTGTGGAAGAGATAAGTATGGGAAAAGCAGGTGGAAAGAGGGATAGGAGAGAGAACAGAAATAGGTGGGGAAAGGAGACCTGGGATGGTAGAGGATCCTGGGAGACTATTGGAGTGACCTTAGCTGAGACTCCTAGCAATGAGGGACACAGAGCCTGAAGTGGCCACCTTCTGTAGCCAATCAGGACTTCCAATGGAGGTGTGGGGACACTAACCCACATTACCTTTGACCCAAACTTTGTCCTACCTACAAGATGTGCAGGGATAAAGATGGAACAGAGATTGAGGGAATAGTCAACTTGACTGGCCTAACTTGAGAGTCACCCCATGGAAGAGAGCCAAGCCCTGACTCTATTAATGATACTCCGGTATGTTTTTAGACAGGAGCCTAGCATAACTGTCCTCTGAGAGGCTTCATCCATCAGCTAGTGGAAATAGATGCAGAGACCTACAGACAACAGGCCAAGCTTGAGGAGTCTTGTCGAAGAGCAGGAGGGAAGGATTGAGGGAGCCAGAGGGGTCAAGGACACCACAAAAAGACCTACAGTGTCAACTAACCTGTGTCAATGGGGTTACACAGAGACTGAACCATCAACCAAAGAGTATGCATAGGCTGAACCTAAGTACCCTGCGCATATGTAGCAGATGTGCAGCTTGGTCTTCCTGTGGATCCCCTAGCAATTACAGTAAGGGCCAATCTCTGACTCTGCTGTCTGCCTTTGGACCCCTTTCACCTAGTGGGGCTGCCTTGTCTGGCCTCAGTGGGAGAGGATGCACCTAGTCCTGCTCTGACTTGATGTGCCAGGACAGGTTGATACTTGTGGGGGGCCTCTACTTCTCTAAGAAGGAGAGTAGGGAAGGGGGGAGGGATGTGTAAAGGGGAGACTAGGAGAAGAAGATGGAGTGGGGCTGCAATCAGGATGTAAAGTGAATTAATAAATTAATTAATGAAAAAAGAACTAGTCTCTCCTGGCAATGGGCAAAGAGACATATTGTTGTTGGTGGTGTTCTTAGATCAGTTAGGAGCAAAGCAGGTGGCAGTCCTCTGTTCATCCTAGATTGATGAATGACTTGGTGGCCAAAGATGTCTTATGCCTAGGACATATAAAAATCGAGTCAAATCCTGGCAGTGGAGCGCATGAGGAGGAAGACAAAGACCTGTAGACTGCCATGCCAACCACAGACCTACTCTCCAGAACATGGCACAGGCACTGGCTTGCTGCCATGCCACACAGCACAGATGGAGGATGTCACCCAGAGGCCTCCCAGCCTCTTGACCAGCCTGCAGTGGGAGCCACCACAATGTGAGAATATATGATGGTCAGATGGGACAGAAAGAGAAGTGGAGAAGCTTGAGCATTATGAAAAGAGATGGAACTGGAGACAAGGGAAGAGAGGACTAGCCTGTTATGAGTGGCCAGCCCTGTCACCTGGGGCCATGGTGAAGTTCTAGCCTGAGCTGCCACTGAGGGCCAGGTCTGAATCAGTGGCTATGCAGCTATGCGAGTCAGTGGGGCTTGGCTGGGATCAGTGTCAATGTCTGTGGCTCATATTAACACTAGAGAACATGAAGATGTCCCTGGCAGCCGCCAAGGACTACGTGAGTTCCTGGGGCTATGCAGAACAGGCCCAACCCCTCCCTGGATTCAACATTCTGGAGAGCCCCTCTCCTGGACAGCACAGGAAAGCTGACCCTGGTGGCAGGGGTGAGGGGTAGGGGTGCAGGTAAGCCAGCCCCAAGAGGGAGAACTTGGGAGAGATGGCCCCTCCACTGCCCTTCCCTTACCTCTCACCAACTGCAGCAGTCAGGAGAGCAGGCCCTGCACTTCCTCTAGGCAGCACAGTGGAGCTGGCCCAGGTGGAGGGGGCACAAGTGAGCAAGGGAGACCTGGCCTGGCCCCGACTGGTATGAAATAGTGCTACCTACTCTGTCCCTCACCACCTGAGGCAGTAAGGAGAACTGGCCCTGAAGTCAAAAGAGCAGATGAGCTGGCTCTGACTTTGGCCTGCTGCAGCACTTGAGAGAGCAGATCTTGCACCTTTTTTGGACAGAACAATAGACCTGGTCATGGCAGAGGGGACACAGATGAGCCAGCCTCTGAGGGAGAGAGCAAGGGAGAGTTGGTCCTGCCACATGCAGTAGTCAAAAGACCTGACCCTAGGGTCATGAGAGCAAGAAAGCTAACCTTAACCTCTCACTGGCTATAGCACTTCATAAAGTAGGCCCTGCACCTTGCCTGGGTAATACAGTAGAGCTGGCCCTGATGGCAAAGGCACAGGTGAGCCAGCCCCAGGGGTGTCACAGCCCCTCACAGGCTGCAGTATTTGGGAGAGTGGGCCCTGACCCTTGACTGGGCAGCATAGTGGGGCTGGCTCTGGAGGAACAGGAGCAAATGAGCTGATCCTAAGGGCCTGAAAGCAGGAGAGCTGACCCTGCCTCCTGCTAATGGCAGCATGGTATGCCTCGCTGAAAAAATGCTGGAGGGCTCACCCTGGTGGTTCAGTAAGAGAGAACTGGCAGGCTGACCAGCTCAGCTACCACCCAGGCCCAGATCTAAACTGGTCCACTCCAAAATCTATATCATCTGCAAACATACGTTAAAGGGCCAATATTGTGAGTCCTGCTGTTTCAAAGCTACTTTGGACACAGGACAACAACAGGAAAAGCAGGAGGAGACCCATCAAAAATCCAATATTGATGATGTCACAAAGTCAGAGACCTCAAACCCAACCAAGGATACATTGCAATGAACGTTTGCAAGTGAAGATGTGTGGGCAGAGGGGTATACTGTGGGAAACTGGATGGCGTACTACAGCTTCCATGATAAGATGTTTTCTATGCTTTGTTGTTGCTGTTGCTGCTACTGCTTGGTTGGTGTTTTATTTGGGAGGGGGTGGAGGTTTCAAAGGCAAAGAATAAATATGAGGGGTTGAGAAGGGGTGCATAATGTGAAACTAACAAAGAAGCAATAAAAAGTTTTTTTTTTAAATAGCCCTAGTAAAATTCTGACCCCAACAGCAGCCTGGGAAACTCCCCTAACAACAATCAGAGATTGTTCCACTGATTAAAGCTCTTCTACTTGCAGAAATTTCATAGATCAAGACTCCTCTGTTTGATGACCTTTAGATAGTCATACTAGCTCATAATGAAGCTCCAGTGCTGAGAATAAGTTGGTTGTCTTGTGCATCAGGAGAAGACAAGTCATGTTTTTATCCATTTCCCACTACTGAGGGTTATAACTGTTGAGAGAATATCTTGTGTGTTGTGTGGATGCAACACCTATCAATTAAAAAAAAAATCTACAGCCTATAGCTGAGGCAGGAAAGGATAGTAGGAGAAAGCCAGGCACAGGATATTTGACAGGCAAGAGGTGAGGAGAATAGACGCACTGTACCTGTGCAGAAGTAATCAGCCATGTGCCATAATGTATATTAGTATAAATGGGTTATTTTAAGTCATGAGAAGAGCCTATCTGTATGGCTGAGGTATTTGTAAATAATATTTTGAGTCTTACGAGTCTTTATTCTGGGAGCTTAGGGCCAGAAAGAAAAACTACCCCCAACATATAATCACTTAAAAATGCTTAACCTTTACCAATTGAATGGTGTAATCTCTTAGAACCCTGCCACATTACAAAGTTTCTCCTCTTACCAGTAAGCAGTGTTGGTTGAGTTCACAGGTTTTATTTCTAATTATCCTACAAGATATGGTCCAAAGGTCACAGCAGCTTACAGCTGCAACCACTATGGCTAGCTGCCTGCTGCTACTACAATACTACACATGAAAGCACATATCCAGTATTTTTACATTTTTTTAAAAAGTCAACCAACTATGGTCGTGCATGCCTTTAATCCAGCAGTCTGAGAGCAGAGGCAGGCAAATCTCTAGGCCAGTCTTCTAGGCCAGCCAAGGGTTACATAGTGAGACCCTGTCAGAAAGAAAGTGGGTGGGGGAGCCCACAGGGTTTTCTCTTATACTCTACAGACAAAATTAGACAGGCTACTTATCAAAGACAGAAATTTCAGCAAGCACGCAGGACTCCTTTAAGTAGATATACAATGCAGCTAGTTCTTCTAAGAAGAAGCTAAATATTTTCATTCTAATAAAACTAATTAAGGTACTTTACTGTTCTTAAGGCCATCTATTAGAGTCTATTTGAAATAGGGGGGCTTTGGGGATACTAAAGAACCCAAACAATGTATTAAATAAAAACATAAACTCTTCTTTTATTAAATAAAAGATTATACTAAGTGAGATATTCACTCTTAGGGTCTGCTATCAAGATTTATAGATGATTAAAATGTATTCCCTTACTGTATTTTTAATATGCTTCCATAATATGTAAGTATATAATATGAGATCAAAACAGGAATAATATACCTTGGAACTTAATGAAAAAACCAAAACAAAACAAAACAAAAACCTTGAAAGTTAGGGAATCTGTTTGTAATTAAAACAGTGAATAATAAGTCTCTGTCCTGTGTTACAACCTTGCAAGTTAAGTTTCTATTTGTAATTAAGTTCCTGTTTCTTATATCCGATATAAACTGCTTATGACCCCATTCACATGATGTATATCCTTCCCTTTCATTATATCTTTCTAACAATGTACAATAGCCTACTCCTTCCCCCCAGAGAAAAATCTATTGCTCCTATAAAAGGGACTTCAAGAGGCCCGTAGGGGCTCTTAAATCCAGACTTAGAGTGAGACAGCAAGACTGGCCAGTCCCGGGTGCACCCCTAAAATACAGCTTGCTCTAATTGGACAATTGTGGATTTGGTCTTTTCTCCTTACAATTCTCAGGTTTAACATTGACTGACTAAATTTGAATAATTTACTCTGTAATATAGGAAGGTTATAATTAAAATAAAGTATTCATTGAGATTAGCTCTGGGGAAAAGCCACTTTCTAATTTAGAAATAGATTCAATCACTTACTGTTAGCTCTCAGGCTGTCCAAATATCCAAACCTAGTTCAACCTAGACTATAGGAGAATTTCTGGCCATTAGATAACAGCCAGCATTCATTAGGGCCTTGTGAAACCTCTTCCCATACCTCTGGTCAAAAGGACTATGGCTCCATTGGCATGTACCTGTGGTTCCATATCAAAGCCCACAATAGCCTCTACCCAGTCCCCTGACCCCACCTGTAGCTATTCACCCTCCTTATAACCTACTCTTCTCTCACATACTCCCTCCGTCTCTTGCTACCCTCTTGCTCTCTTGCTCTCTAGTCTTCCTTTTCTCACAGATAACATTGGTTATGTCCAGTCTGCTGGCTTATTTTTCTCTCTGCATTATCTTATTCACAATAAAAACCTTAACTATACAATGAAGCTGCCATGTCAGCAGTTTCTTCATTGTACCCCCCCACATACACTGACTTACTGTTCCACAAATTTCCTGTAGTTTATGTATTGGCTGGTTATATAAAATGGCAGTATGGCCTCTCCCACACCTCAGAAGCTAGTAACACTTTTGACTACAATTAGAATTTACACGGCTTTATGACATGCACAGAGTATCACATTTACTAACCCACTTGTTTTTCACAACAGTTCCAGACATGACATTACCACCAGAATGTGTCAATGTACAGCTATGCAGGTTTCGGCAACTCTAGAAAACAATGTTAAACTGTAGTACTTAGAATCTTGGTTTTTGTTGTTGTTTTTTGTTGTTGTTGTTTTGTTTTTTTGCTTACTAAATAGGGTCTTGCTATGTTAAACAGGTGGCCTTGAACTCATGCCTTTAGGCAATACTGCCACTTCATTCTCCACAGAGCTTGTGTCCAACCAGATTCTTTTTGTTTGTTTGTTTTGTTTTTCAAGACAAGGTTTCCCTGTGTAGCCTTGACTGTCCTATAACTCAATCTATAGACCAGGCTGGCCTCAAACTCATAGAAAGAGGCCTGCCTCTGCCTCCCAAGTGCTGAGCTGCCACCACCCAGCTACCCAACCAGATTCTTACCACCAGTTCCCAGCAACTCATAGTACTTACTGTATTTCCATCATGGCTGAGTTTTTGCTTTGCTTTCCTATTTTTAATAAAGGCACAGCAGGGACTACTGGTACACTTATATATTACTTTCCCTTTAATCAATGAGCTTCATAGTACGGAAGTAAACTCACCTCAAAATCCCAATACCCAAGGCAGAAGGAAGCATACATTTCCTGTACCCACAGAACCAAGTTAAAAAACAAAACAAAAACTATCACGTTGCATACCATCAACAAGAAACTCATTTTTGCAGGCTTAAATGAAGCTTTTACCTGAATAAGCTGCTGCTTCAATTTCTGAATTTCTGAAATGTTCAGCTCACTGAATAAGTCAGACACAGGGTGCAGGGACTCTCCTTTCCTGGCAGTGGGAGTACGATAGTCGCCATTCAGTTTCCCAAGAGGCCCGTGGATATGCCCATTCATTTTGTCATCGTTGTTTGGCTCACTCCCATCCTCAGCAAACTTGAGCCCATCTACTGAGATGCTGATATGGTTATCACTAAGGCTGATGTACTGGGACAGCTCCTTCCTCAAGTTGTTCTTTTGCTCTCTTTCATTTTTCAGTGTCTCAAGGGCTTCTTCCAACTGATGCTCTGCAATTTCTTTCAGTCGAATGGCATCTTCCAGTTGGCTGTTCAGTAGCACTGTTTCTTCTTCAAATCGCTTAATTTCATGCTTTAAGCCTTCATATTCAACCTAAGTTAGACATGTTAAAGATTGAAAAACTAAAATGTGGGCCTTATTAAACTCCCATTAACACTCTAATGGACTTAATCATTTAAGAAAAGTATAACAGTCTAAAAAATAAATAACAAAAAGTAGATATTATAGCCTTATGGAAATAAAAGTTAACACTTATTCAAACACTCATAAATATATATATAGCTATATTTTTAGCAATAAAATATATAATTTAACACCTAACAAAAAGAAAAAAGTATCTACTGTACCAGCATTGTTTTCCTAGTAAACAAAATAAAATATTTTGCTAATATTTTATCAAATTTTGGAATGTTCACTATCCAAGAAAAAAATTTTTAGCATCACTGTTTTATTTAATTAGTGAAAAGTCAGTTTTAGTATCCAGATAAACATTTAAAAGATCAAAATAAGAACAAAATTTTAATGAAATATATTTGGGAGTAAGATTTAAAAGCTAAAAAATAATTAAGCCCAAATAGCACCATTAGCTGGTGATCAAACATATGAGCCTATTGGAGATATTCATATTCAAACCACAATAGATGGTTTGGTTTTCCTAGTTGGTTTGCACTGTGAGCTTTCTAAATTAATGCTAGTTGTATTCTTGAATCTACAATGATAATTTATTTATAGATTAATTATTTGTGCCAAGTAATTCAGCAAAGGTGAACTGAAAGTTCAGATTCTTTCAGAGGGGTTTGCTCTGAAACAAAGGGTCTATTCTGGTTTAAATCTATTATAATTACCCAGTCAGGTCCATCAACCATGTACCAGAGCTTACTATTGAGATAAGGGAATATGTCTATAGGATATGACTTTTATTGAATCTGGTAAATTGGAAACAACCCACAATGCATGTTTCTATTTTTTCTAGGTCTAAAATGTTGTTGACTTTTATAGAAGTAAGGGTTAAGGATAGGAGGGGAGGAAATAAACTTAAAAGGGAAAATAAATCCACAGATTGTCAAAACTGAAAATTGATTTCTGATATAGCTTCTACTTCTTTCCTTTCTTTCTGCCTCCAGCTTTTGAGTGTTGTAGGAATAAGTTATCTACTTAGGAATGTGGGGGAAGAAGTTGATCCAGCCTACCAAAAAAGATTACCAGGATACCCCATGTATATTCACCTCATTCCATTACGCTGTATATACTGAGTTTCCTGTGCAATGGCTGATAGAAGCCCAAACACTTAGATCTGATGAGGCTGGGATAAGTGAGTCCTAGTGGGATAAGTGAGTCGAGAAATTATATATATAATTTTCCCTCAGGTACTTATAAAATATAAGGACATATGTGTGGGGTAGTGATGAAGAACACAGAAGACTCTGAGACAAGTTCACTTAAATTACAAATGTTTCAAATGGTTCTTCCATTGATTTCTGCAGTCCTACTGGCCCTGTGCACAGGCAGGAGTGAACAGTGTGTGGAGTGTATGAAACAGCATGTAATTTGCTTAAGGGGTTAATTAGACCACTGTTAGGTATCCTTGGAAGATTGTCAACATGCTTGGGAGTGCTTATTAGCCCAGATGATATTTGAAACAAAAAAATCAGTTTTAAAAGACATTTATGCATTTCTTTTATTTTCTAGATGGATAAATATTTTAGATTTTACAGACTATATACTCTTCCTTAAACAACTATCCAACTCTGAGGTGTGTAGTGTGTAAATTAGCCCTGGACAAAGAAGTAATGTATTAGTGTTTGTGTTTTAATAACATTTTACTTACAGAAATAACTCGTGGGTGGGCTAGATTTGGTCCATAATTATGGTAATATTTTACAATCTCTGCTCTAGGATGCAATTTTTTATTGTAAAACCCATTTAATTGTGAATTCTTTTATAAGTGAAAAGGTTTAAATTAAATTACAAGAAACTTATTTGGTCCTCATTTAATCTTCACTAATAAAAAACAGTGTATCTTTATGAGTCTAGGCAATTACATTTATACATTTTGAGGAAATCTAAACTATTAGAATAAAAGTACATTAGCAAGAAGAAAGAATATCTGATTTTAGAGTAAGCAAAATGAAATGTTTGTTGATGTTAAATACAGTAAACATTCATTTTACATTATCTCTTACCTGCCATAGAGACCAGGGTCCCAAATAAAAAAAAAAAACCCTTTCCATTTCTTGCTTTTCTTTTCTTCCTAGAGTGCCCTAAACATCTAATTCATTATCATATTGTTTCCAGTGGCATCTGAGATTAGACTGTTACACAACACTACTGATATTAAAAATTTAAAAAGATCTTCTCTTATAGGTTTAAATAGATTAGCATATAAGCATAGCAATATGGGAGCATGGGGACTTCAATCAGAATGTAAAGTGAATAAATAAATAATTTAAGAAAAAGAATGGAACTTAACAAGGTCCCATTAGGGTAGGACTCAATTTTTAACAAAGATTACAATAAGAAGTCTACAATGTATATGAACTTAATGTCTGGAAATGTAAGCCATGACACCATCTGATGACAGTAAGTGGATTGGTTGAAATGCTAGGGAAGGTTTGAAAGAAGGGGGGGGGGGGAGAATGTAGAGAGCTCGTAACTTCACAGGAAAAGAAATTGTGATGTAACAGACTCTGTTGTCCCAAGTAAATTTCTATGCCAGCTTTTCCAAAGCTAGTCTAAGGGCAACCTTATTCTTCTTCTGTAATCGGATAAAGGCTTCTGAGCCACAAGCTCCCTTGATTCTGAGTCATTAGCAGAAAATAGAATACTCTAAAGTGTGGTTTTATGAATTCTTTTGTCTCTGTATGAATGCTTTTTTTTCTCAGTGTCTTGTATATTATTGCTAATAATCAAGATTCATATAATCGGGAAATTAATTCTGCTCTCTAAAAGTGAGTAAGTGGGTGGAAATACCAGGCTAGTTGAAATGCAGTCTAGTAAGCAAATGCAAAAAAAAAAAGTAGTTGGATTTTGCTAGGCAGTAAATCAGAGTCGTGGGAAGGTTATGGACAGCATTGATCAGTACAAGGATATAAAAAGGAATATTCACTGTTTAGCTAGTAGTGATTTTTGTTCTTTGGAGAGATGGCCTGACATTGCCAAAATTCTTTCTTTTCTTTCTCTTTATTTTTAATGAGAAGTTAAATATTTAAAAACTGTTTGGTCATTCAGTTTCTAAATACTGCTAACCAAGTAAAATAATCAACATTTTATAGGTCAAATAGGCTATATTGTCTATGGGTACCACTTTTTATTCTCTACCTTGAAGACATTTGGTATCTGAAGGGACAATAGAATATGTATCTTCTTGGGCCTACTAGAGTACAGAATGCAAACAAAAATATGTTAACTTTGGAAATTGGTTGACAGCCAGGGTCATTTGAGTAGTCTGGGTTTGAGTAAACCCAGTAAACCCAGACTAGGTACTAGTGCTTTTTAGAGGCCAGTTCATCTGCATATTGTTACATCTGTGGTACATTGTTTAAAATGCTCAATAATGTATTCTTTTCAAACAGCAATTTATTCTTCTACTAAGTCTCTGTAATCTTTTAAAAATTATTATACTTAATATATATAATATATTATATATAATATATATAATATATATAATGTGTGTGTTCAAGTGTGTCTGTGTATGTGAGAGGACGAAAGAAAGAGAAAGAGAGAGCACCAAAGTGTGCATATAGGGGTCAGAGGACAAATTTACAGGGTCAGTCTTCTATTTCTACCTTTGCAAAAGTTCTAGGAATTAGACTCAGGTCACCAGGCTTTCATGGCACACACTTTTACCTACTGAGCATCTCACTGGTCCAAGTGCCCACAATATTACCTAATGACATGTAACACAGAAATTTCCCCCTCTGAATATATTTAGAAGGCAATTACGCAAGGTAGTATGCAGTGAGAAGAATTGTACTTTCTTTTATATTTATTCAAATATATATTTAAAGTAGAACAATTATCACTATAAATAATTGTCATGAGTGGTTGTTTGAATGAGAATACCCTTCATAGGTGCATATATTTGTTTGATCCCTAGTTGGTAGAACTATTTGAAAAGAATTATGAGCTATGGCCTTGTTGATAGAGATGAGTCATTGGTGTTGGGCTTAGAGGCTTCAAAAGTCCATATATGTATCTTGTGGATCAAGATATAAGATCTCAGCTACTGTTTCAGTACCATGTCTACCTGCCTGCTGCCGTGCTCACAATAGAAATGATCATGAACTCTAACCCTCTGAAATTGTAAGCCCTCAAGTGATCCTTTCTTTTGTAAGTTTTGTTGGTCATAGTGCCTTATGACAGCAACAGAAAAGTAACTAATACAATACATCTTTCTGCACGCCTCTTGTAATTTTGTTATGGAAATGTTGAAATTACAATGATCGTTGTTTTTCTTTAAAAATATCTGTGCTGTGCTTTTACATAATGTATCCCCTGCACCACAGTGTGGTGAACACATTCCTTTATTGAAATAGTACTGTCCCCCTTATTCATGTGTGCAATTTCCATTCTTATAAACATCTTCTAGTCATTTGTGTGTTACAGTATTTATTTCAAGCTGTAGGGTGGTAAACATTCTGTAAAGAATTAATTATTCTCCTCATTCCCATTTGTAACTAATATTCTTAGAAACAGCTTTTATACTTGGATCTTCCATAGTATGTTCCTTGCATTTTGGTCTAGTGACCTTCTATAACACCAAATGCTGTTGTTACTGCCTTTCATTTTAGTCACAATTTTTAACTGCCCAAGTCTTCTCTTCTAGAGACTACTAGTTGTAGCGGAGACCCAAAATACTGGAGATACCAGGACCATGAGACATCTGTCAAGGAAAGATGTAGGCTGGTATGAAGCCTACCTAAGATAGAGGTTATGTGTAGTGCAGAAGACAGAGCTAGAGGAATGGGGCCCAGATAATTTCATCACAAACTACAGATATGAAGCTGTAGGATTTAGTTAGACTAAACACATTTTACCCCAAGAGATGGCCATAAGCCTAGAGGGGTCAGAAGCAGAATGTTGTGGATTGAATATAAAATATCTCCTGTAGGCTCACAGGTTTGAATACCTGACTCTCACCTGCCTCTTGGGAAGGTTGTGGAACTTGTAGGAGGCAAAGTTTTACTGGTGGAAGTTGGTCACTGAGCATAAGCCTTGCCTTATAGTGATCAGGCCCACTACCTGATCACTCTTTGCTTTTCAGGGGCAAATGTAATGTGACCATCCAACTCCTTGTTTCTGTTGCCATGTCTTTCCTGCTTGTTAT
This sequence comes from Pachyuromys duprasi, assembly GCA_028658305.1. Classification (NCBI taxonomy): domain Eukaryota; kingdom Metazoa; phylum Chordata; class Mammalia; order Rodentia; family Muridae; genus Pachyuromys; species Pachyuromys duprasi. The sequence goes on from CM053761.1 coordinate 67,472, forward strand.
CATGCTTTCTCCCTCATGATGGACTATATCCTCCAGGAACTATAAACCAAAATAGTTCTTTCTCCCTTAAGTTGTATTTGCCAGGATATTTTATGACAGCAACAACAACAACAACAACAACAACAACAAACTAAAGCACCATCTAAGCCACATTAAGGTAAAAAAAATGTAAATTACAAGGAACTTTTATAATGAGGTTAGAGCTAAAAAAGAAATCAAGCATTCTTCTCTATTTTCTTCCCATTAATAAATACTTTTCAATATACATATGTGAAAAAATTTAGAGACAGACATACAAACAAGGCAAAGAAAGATAAGGAAGAGGAGGAGAAGGACTAGGGAATAGGAAGAAAAAGGGAAAAAAAGAAAGGAAAGGGAAAAGACAGTAAAAGGCAAAGGGGACAGAAAAGGTTGGGTAGGAAAGAAAGGGAAGAAAGGGAAAGAAGAAAGAGAGAAAGAAAAGAAAGGGAGGGAAAAAGGAACTGGGTAAAGGATAATGGAAAAGCAAGGGATGAAAGAGAAGGGAAGAGAATGGAGGGGACAGAGAAGGGAAAGGAAGAGGAAAGGAAAAGGACAGAAGACAGACAAGGCTTTATAAGAAGATCTTAAGTATGCTATAGAAAACAAGTTGTTAGTATACCCAGCAACAAATGAAAAGCTACTAAGTTAAATTTATTATAATACATTTGACTTACCACTAAAACAAATTAGCATAGAGCTAAAACAAATTAGCATTCTTCTTACTTAATAAAACTGTATTGTAAACTATAGTAATATGGCATTTTTTTTCTTATACGTTTTAGCTGACATAGGACGACCGAGTAATTCTAGTATACAAATTAAAGGAGCATTTTTTAAAAAATGACAAGCTCAAGTGAATAAAGTGTAATTAACATAAAAAATGACAAGCTCTTTCTTAAGAAATAAAGTATAGAGCTGAAGAGATGGCTCAGCAGTAAAGTGCACATACTGTTCTTCCAGAGACCTGATTTCAATTTGCCAGCACAGGTGTCTCACAATTTCTCTAACTCAAACTCAAAGAAAAAATTTAAAGCCTGTGGCCCCTGAAAACACCCACACTGCTGTGTGGGCTCTCTCACACACATAAAATAGTAAAAATACGCCTTTTGGAAGAAAAAGAAAGAAAGAGAGAGAGAGAGAGAAGAAAGAAAGACAGAAAAAGAAAGGGAAGAGTAAACCTCATTTATTAAAAAATGTGAAAACATCTGTGGTATAACTTTTTAAAACATCTTAAGCCTCACCTGGTTCTGCTTTAATGTGGACACTAGTTTCTGCAATGTGATATTTTCTTCTTCCAGTTCTGTATAGTCCTGAAGGAGTCGGGCCTCCCGGAATTTATATTCTCGGATTTCATCTTTCATTCGTATTCTCTGTAGCTCTACCATCTCGTTATTCTGGAACAGCGATACAAACAATCAGTATAAAACTTCCCTTTTCTAGGTTTTAGTAAATGTAGAAAAAACTGGTAGTTAAATAACAGTAAGATTTCTTGCGTTTATATTAGTACTGCTTTTTTAGATGACAATTTATGATAGCCATTAAGATTTCTAAAGCACAGACACCTGACCCAGCAATCTGACATTTAAAAATTATTCTGAAACATATTTTCAAAAAATAAATTAAAAGCTAAGCAAATTTATGTTTATTTACACAAAGAATGGGAAATAGACTAAATTTTTGCTATTTGGAATAACACTGAAATTATTTTCTTCTTTGAATTATAAAATCATTTTAAATGATGAGGAATACAATCAGGGGGAACTTTAATGTATTAAAATAGAAATATAGTTACACTATGTTATTAAATGTAAAAATAAGCTGTAGACTAATATGCATAGTAGGATCCCATGTATGTGGGCTGAAGAGATGGTTCTGTGGGTAAGAGCACTTGCCTTACCCACCAGAGGACCTGGACTGGATTCTCAGGACTCACAGGGCAGTTCACAACTCTCTATATAACTGCAGCTTTGTATATGCCTTCTTCAGTCTCCACAGGCTCCAGGTGTACACTCAATGCACTTGCACACATACAGAGAAAGTATACATACACACAAAATAAAAACAAGTATGTATTTTTAAAGCAAAGATTTCTATTTTAAAATAAATATATAAAGAGGGGCTGTATATTGTGGTGCACATCTAGATTTCCAAGACTTGAAGGGTAGAAGAAGGAGGATCAGTGACTCATGGACAGCTTGGGTTACATAAGACCCTATCTCAAAAATAAAATAGTAAAAAAATGAATAAAATTAAAAAGTATATACATGTGTACATGCACAAACAAACCTCACTTTTGTGTTATAAATATATTTGTAAAAATTTTCCCCTAACTGTCAACAGTGATGATTTAGCAGAAGTAGTTCTAGGCAGATCATAACAATAAAAAGAGGGCCTATTACTTTAATTTTATTACCAATGGATACCCACAAAGCAAACCCTATATAAAAATTTCCACTGTTTAGAAACCCTTTATTCATGATCTCTACTCCATGTATATTTATACATTTATTTATTATTATTATTTATTTATACTTTATTCCCTTTCCATGCATTAACAACTCACCATGCTAATTTATGACTGATATAAGTGTGAGTACAGTCACTGAGAGAGGGGAGGGGAGCACAGGAGTGGAGAGGAGAGGAGAGGAGCTTGGTAGCTGGTTAGGATGGACTGAAGTGTGAGGTCAATGGAAGTGAGCCATGAGGGCAGACTGACGGAGCAGAAGCCAACAAGGAGGCATCGGATTGGCAAGCGACTGGCATTTACGTGAATTTTAAGGGTAGTAGGATTAGAATAGCTCAGAGTCTGCCCAGTATGGTGCCTATAGCTTAATTATAAATCATAGTCTCTCTGCGTCAATCCCTGGGAGACCTAGCTAGTTAAGGAAAACTGCTTCTGTATTAAATTCCTGCATTTAATTAATCTATACAGAATGAGTAATTCATTATACAGTTGACAGGTTAAAACTACATATTTTTTTCTTCCAGGCCTCTCAGAACCTTTAAAATGTCAGTGTACACTGAGCTAGTGTATATTAAGACTTTGTTAAAGAAAAATACAGTAGGCACCATTTGCTAAATGTATTTAATTATAAGGCCTTTACCTTTTTCTTTTCTTTTTTATTTTAATATTTTTTATTTATTACAATTTATTCACTTTGTATCCCAACTGTAGGCCCCTCCCTCAACCCTTCCCAATCCCATCCTCCCTTCTTCTTCTCCTCCCATGCCCATCCCCAAGTCCACTGATAGGGGAGGTCCTCATTCCCTTCCAATCTGACCCTAGCCTATCAGGTCTCATCAGGACTGGCTGCATTGTCTTCCCCTGTGACCTGGTAAAGCTGTCCCGCCCCCAGAGAGAGGTGATCAAAGAGCCAACCACTGAATTCATGACAGAGACATTCCCTGTTTCCCTTACTAGGGAACACACTTGGACACTGAGTTACCTTGGGAGTATGAATCTCAGAAAAGACCCCTGGGCCCAGATATTTTGGTTCTGTTGCTCTCCTTGTGGAGCTCCTGTCCCCTCCAGGTCTTTCTATCTCCCCCTTCTTTCTTAAGATTCCCTGCACTCTGCCCAAAGTTTGACTATGAGTCTCAGCATCTGCTTAGATACCCTGCTGGGCAGAGTCTTTCAGAGACCCTCTGTGGTAGGCTCCTGTCCTCTTCCCTGTTTTCACCCTCTTCTGATGTCTATCCCATTTGCCTTTCTGAATGAGGATCGATCTTCTTATCCAGGTCCTCCTTCTTGCTTAGCTTCTTTTTTTTTTTTTTAAGACAGTAGTTTAAAGATATTTTTGTCACATTAGGAAATAAACAAACAAACAAACAAACAAAAAACATTCATGACCTCCCCAAAGAATAAATTCATCAATACCTTAGCATTTCACATGAGTCTTACAAGGCACTTGGGATGATGAACTAATTAAGAAACACACCAGTTGTGATCTTTCCTTTTAGCATTTAAGAGACTTTAAATAAATTAGCAAGTAAAAAGTGTATTAAAACTCTGTATGAACACATGAAGAAGGAATTGATTTCAATACAACAAACTGAGCTTCTGGCTACCCTCTTTTTTTTTCTTTTTTTAAAATTAATTAATTTATTTTTGTATCAATCATAGGTTAGGTACTTTGCATCCCAAGCGTAGCCCCCTCCCTCATTCCCTCCCACCTTTTCCCTCCCTCCCTCATCTCCTTCCCGCCCAAGTCCACCAAAAGGGGAGGACCTCATCCCCTTCCATCCAATCCAACTCATCCTGGGAAGGTCATGCTGAAACCTACACACCAGGGAGGATATACAGGAAGGAGGACCCACGTTGGTATGATCAATGCTCGTTTGGATGAACAAATGGAATGGACATTGAGTGGAGGAGAAAACAAGCAACAGGACAGGAGCATGCCAAGAAGGACCTCTGGAGGGGGGGGGGGATCAATGTAGCGATTTCTCAGAGCAGATATTAAGACTCCCGATCAAGCCTTTGGCAGAGGACGAGAAGTGATGATAGAAATGGAGGAGGTTGGTGAGACTTGGGGAGAACAAGAGCTCCACAAAGACCAAACTGAGCAGGGCACAGGGGTCTTGTATGAGACGGTTTCTACAACCAAGGACCACGTGTGGATGTGGCCTGGAACCCCTGCTCAGATGGGGCCCATAGATAGCTCGGTGTCAGACTGAAGACGCTAGTGAGGGAAACAGGGACTGTTTCAGTCATGAACTTGATGGCTGACTCTTTGACCCTCCCCCATACATGCCAGGGAGTAACAGACTGGCTAGGTCCCAGGGGAGGACATTGCAGCCAGCCTTGCTTAGCTTCTTTAGGTGTACAGATTTTAGTATGTTTATCCTATATTATATGAGATTTTACCCTAAACCCATCAGAATGGCTAAGATCAAAAACTCAAGTGACAACATATGCTGCAAAGGGTATGGAGAAATGGAAGGGGAGGAGGACCTCCCCTCTCAGTGGATTTAGAAAGGGACAGGGAGGGAGGGTGGGATTGGGAGGGAATGAGGGAGGGGCTATATCTGGGATACAAAGTAAATAAACTGTAATTGATATAAAAAATAAAAATAATTTTTAAAATATTGGGGTACCGATCTTAACAGAGAAGTCTCAACATAAGAACATCGAATGGTGAAGAAACATGTAAAGAAATGTTCAACGTTCTTAGTCATCAGGGAAATGCAAATCAAAACAACCCTGAGATTTCACCTTACACCCATCAGAATGGCTAAGATCAAATTCTCAAGTGACAACACATGCTGGAGAGGATGTGGAGAAAGGAGAACCCTCCTCCATTGCTGGTGGGAGTGCAAACTTTTTTTTTTTTTGGAATTAAATGGATATTCAAAAGTATAATCTTTTTTTAAAAATTTATTTATTTTTATCTCAATCACAGGTTAGGTACTTTGAATCCCAGGCGTAGCCCCCTCCCTCATTCCCTTCTACCCTCCCACTCCCTCCCTCATCTCCCTCCTCCCCGCCCCCTCCAAGTCCACCAACAGGGAGGACCTCCTTCCCTTCCATCCAACCCCAGCTTATCCTGTCTCCTCAGGGCTGGCTGCAATGTCCTCCCCTGGGATCTAGCCAGTCTGTCACTCCCCGGCTTGTATGGGAGAGGGTCAAAGAGTCAGCCATCAAGATCATGACTGAAACAGTCTCTGTTTCCCTGAATAGGATCTTCAGTCCTACACCGAGCTATCATGGGCCCCATCTGTGCGGGGGTTCCAGGCCACATCCACACGTGGTCCTTGATTGTAGAAACCGTCTCATACAA
>CM053761.1:73772-97475 GCA_028658305.1 Pachyuromys duprasi
GTCCCTGTTCCCATTACTATGGAACCCACTTGGACACTGAACTGCCATGGGCTACATCTGTGCAGGGGTTCTAGGTCTATCTCCATGCATGGTCCTTGGTTGGAGTATCAGTCTCAGAAAAGACCCCTGTGCCCAGATTTTTTGGTTCTGTTGCTCTCCTTGTGGAGCTCCTGTCCTCTCCAGGTCTTACTATTTCCCACTTCTTCCATAAGATTCCCTGCACCCTGCACAAAGGTTGGCCATATATCTCAACATCTGCTTTGATACCATGCAGGGTAGAACCTTTCAGACACCCTCTGTGGCAGGCTCCTGTCCTGTTCCCTGTTTTCTCCTTGTTCTGATGTCCATCCTTTTTGACTTTCTGAATGGGGATTGAGCATTTTAGCCAGAGTCCTCTTTGATTAGTTTCTTTAGGTGTACAGATTTTAGTAGGTTTATCCTATATTATATGTCTAATATCCACTTATGAGCGAGTACATACCCTGTGTGTCTTTCTGCTCCTGGGATACCTCATTCAGGATGATCTTTTCCAGTTCCCATCATTTACCTGCAAATTTCATGATTTCCTTGTTTTTTTATTGCTGAATAATATTCCATTGTGTAGACATACCATAATTTCTGTAACCATTCCTCAATTGAGGGGCATCTAGGTTGTTTCCAGTTTCTGGCTATTACAAATAAAGCTGCTATGAACATGGTTGAGCAAATGTCCTGTTGCATACTTGAGCACATTTCGGATATATGCCTATAAGTGGTATAGCTGGATCTTGAGGAAGCACTATTCCTAATTGTCTGAGAAAGTACCAGATTGATTTCCAGAGGGGTTGTATAAGTTTACATTCCCACCAGCAGTGAAGGAGGGTTTCTCTTTCTCCACAACCTCTCCATCATGTGTTATCACTTGAATTTTTGATCTTAGCCATTCTGATGGGTGTAAGGTGAAATCTCAGGGTTGTTTTGATTTCCATTTCCCTGATGGCTAAGGACATTGAACTTCTTGTGTTCTTTATATATTCTGGATATTAGCCCTTTGTCAGATATAGGATTGGTGAAGATCCTTTCCCAATCTATAGGCTGTTGTTTTGTTCTGATGACAGTGTCCTTTGCTTTACAGAAGCTTTTCAGTTTCATGAGGTCCCATTTATTGATTGTTGCTCTTAGAGCTTGTGCTGTTGGTATTCTGTTCAAGAAGTTATCTCCTGTACCAATGAATTCAAGACTCTTCCCCACTTTTTCTTCTAACAGGTTTAGTGTATCTGGTTTTATAATGAGGGCTTTGATCAACTTGGACTTTAGGTTTGTCCAGGGTAATAAGTATGGATCTATTTGCATTTTTCTTCATGTAGACATCCAGTTAGACCAGCACCATTTGTTGAAGATGCTGTCTTTTTTTTCCGTTGAATGGTTTTAGCATCTTTGTCAAAAATCAGGTGTCCATGAGTATGTGAATTTATTTCAGAGTCTTCTATTCAATTTCATTGATCCACCAGTCGGTTTCTATGCCAGTACCATGCAATTTTCAGTATTGTTGCTTGAGATCAGGGATGGAGATACCTCTAGAAGATCTTTTATTGTAGAGGGTTGTTTTAGCAATTCTGGATTTCTTGTTATTCCATATGAAGTTGAGAATTTTTCTTTCAATGTCTGTAAAGAATTGTGTTGGTAATTTGATGGGAATGCATTGAATCTGTAGATTGCTTTTGGCAAGAGAGCCATTTTTACTGTATTAATCCTGCCAAGCCATGAGCATGGGAGACCTTTCCACCTTCTCATATCTTCTATTTCTTTCTTCAGAGACTGGAAATTTTTTTCATTCAAGTCTTTGATTTACTTGGTTAAGTTTACACCAAGGTACTTTATGTCCTTTGTGGCTATTGTGAAGGGTGTTGTTTCCCTAATTTCTTTCTCAGCCCTTTTGTCTTTTGTATACAGGAGAGCTCCTGATTTTTTTTTCTTTTTTGAGTTAATTTTGTATCCAGGCACTTTGCTGAAGGTGTTTATCAGCTGTAGGAGTTTCCTTGTAGAGTTTTTGGGGTCACTCAGGTGTAGTATCATATCATCTACAAATAGTGATACTTTGACTTCTTCCTTTCCAATTTGTATCCCCTTGATCTCCTTTAATTGTCTTATTTCTCTAGCAAGGACTTCAAGAACTATGTTGAAGAGATATGGAGAGAGTGGTCAGCCTTGCCTTGTCCCTGATTTCAGTGGGATTCTCTCCACTGAGTTTGATGTTGGCTATAGGCTTGTGGTATTCTGCCTTTACTATGTACCTTGTATCCCTGATCTCTCCAAGACTTTAAACATGAATGAATGTTGGATTTTGTCAAATGCTTTTTCAGCATCTAAGGAGATTACCATGTGGTTTTTCTCCTTCAGTTTGTTTATATGGTGGATCACATTGATGGATTTCCGTATGTTGAACCACTCCTACATACCTGGGATGAAGCCTACTTGGTTATAATGGATGATATCTTTGATGTGTTCTTGTATTCAGTTCGCAAGCATTTTGTTGAGTATTTTTGCATCGATGTTCATAAGAGAGATTGGCCTAAAATTTTCTTCCTTTGTTGGGTCTTTGTGAGGTTTAGGTACCAAGGTGACTGTGGCTTCATAGAATGAGTTTGGTAATGTTCCTTCTGTTTCTATTTTGTGGAATAGTTTGAAGAGTATTGGTGTTATCTCTTCTTTGAAAGTCTGGTAGAATTCTGTGCTGAAACCATCTGGCCTTGGACTTTTTTTGGATGGGAGACTTTTGATGACAGCTTCTATTTCCTTAGGGGATATAGGACTATTTAATTGATTTACCTGGTCTTGATCCAGCTTTGGCAAGTAGAATCGATCAAGAAAAGTGTCCATTTCATTTAGATTTTCAAATTTTGTCGCATATAGGCTTTTGAAGTAAGACCTAATGATTGTTTGGATTTCTTTAGTGTCTGTCATTATGTCCCCCTTTTCATTTCTGATTTTGTTGATTTGGATATCTCTCTGCATTTTAGTTAGTTTGGCTAAGGGTTTGTCTATCTTGTTGACTTTCTCAAAGAACCAGCTCTTGATTTCATTGATTCTTTGAATTGTTTTATTTGTTTCTAATTTATTGATTTTAGCCCTGAGTTTGATTATTTCCAGCTGTCTACTCCTCTTGGGTATGTCTGGGTTTTTTCCCCCCTAGGGCTCTTAGGTGAGCCATTAAGTTGCTTGAATGGGATGTTTCCAATTTCTTCTTGAAGGCACTTAGAGCTATGGACTTTCCTCTCAGCACTGCTTTCATTGTGTCCCATAAATTTGGGTATGTTGTACCTTCATTTTCATTGAATTACAGGAAGAGTTTAATTTCTTTATTTCTTCTCTGACCCAGCTGTAATTCAGTAGCACATTCTTCAGTTTCCATGTGTGTGTAGGCTTTTTGCTATTTCTGTTGTTGAGGTCCACCTTTAGTCCATGATAATCAACTAGGACACAAGGGATTATTTCAATCTTCTTATATCTATTGAGGCTTGCTTTGTGACCAACTATATGGTCTATTTTGGAGAAGGTTCCATGAGGTGCCAAGAAGAAGGTAAATTCTTTTATGTTTGGGTGAAAGGTTCTGTAGATGTCTGTTAGTCCATTTTATTCATGACCTCTGTTAGAGTTGTTATTTCTTTTTTAATTTCTGTTTTGTTGACCTTTGTTTTGTTGAATTTCTTTGTTGAGAGTGGGGTATTGATATCTCCCACTACTTATGTGTGGGGATCTATGTGTGGTTTAAGTTTTATTAATGTTTCTTTTACAAATGTGGGTGCTCTTGTATTTGGGGCATAGATGTTCAGGATTGTGATATCTTCCTTGTGGAATTTCCCCTTGATGAGCATGAAGTGTCCTTCCCCATCTCTTTTGATTAACTTTGGTTGAAAGTCTATTTTATTAGATATTAGGATGGCTACTCCTGCTTGCTTCTTAGGTCCATTTGCTTGGAAAATCATCTTCCAGCCCTTTACTCTCAGGTAATGTTTATCTTTGTGACTTAGGCGTGTTTCTTGTATGCAACTGATTGTTGGGTCTTGTTTCCATATCCATTCTGTTAGTCTGTGTCTTTTTATTAGAGAATTGAGTCCATTGATGTTGAGAGAGATTAATGACCAGTGGCTATTAAGTCCTTTGATTTTGCTGTTGGTTGTGGTAGTGTGTTTGTGTGCTTAGCTACTTTTTGTTTTACTGTAGTGGGGTTATTTATTTCCTGTATTTTATTTATAGTTAGTTTTCTTGGGTTGTATTTTTCCTTCTAGTATCTTCTGTAATGCTGGATTTGTGTGTAGATATTGTTGAAATTTGTTTTTGTTGTTGATTATCTTGTTTTCTCCATCTATGAGGACTGAGAGTTTTGCTGGGTATAGTAGCCTGGGCTGACATCTATATTCTCTTATGGTCTGCATAATATCCCTCCAGGCCCTTCTGGCTTTCATAGCCTCTGTTGAGAAGTCAGGTGTGATTCGGATGGGTTTGCCATTATATGTTACTTGGCCTTTTTCTTTTGCAGCTTTTAGTATTTTTTTCTTTGTTCTGTATACTTATTGTTTTGATTATTATGTGGCTGGAGGATTTTCTCTTCTGGTCTAATTTATTAGGTGTTCTGTAGGCCTCTTGTATTCTTATAGGCCTCCCCTTTAAGTTGAGGAATTTTTCTTCTATGATTTTGTTGAAAATATTTCCTGGGCCTTGGAGGAGGGAATCTTCTTTTTCCTCTATTCCTATTATTCTTAGGTTTTGTCTTTTCATATTGTCTTGGATTTCTTGGACTTTCTGTGTCAGGAATTTTTTTTAATTTAACATTTTCTTTGATGGATACATCAATTTCTCCATTGTATCTTCCACACCTGAGATTCTTTCTTCCATCTCTTATAGTCTGTTGGTTATGCTTACCTCTGTAGTTCCTGTTTTCTTTTCTAGGTTCTCCCTCTCCATGATTTCCTCCGTTTGTGTTTTCTTTAATTTTTCCAATTCTATCTTCAGATCTTGAACTGTTTTGTTGATATTCTTGACCTGTCTGACTGAATTTTCCTGTTTTTCCTTCAATTCCTTCACCTGTTTGTTTGAACATACCTCTGTTTCTTTTATTTCTTTCACTGATTTAATCATTTCCTCTCTAAAAGCCACAAAGGGTTTGGCTGCATCTTTCTGTATTTCTTTACAGATGGCCATAATCTGTTTTACTATATCTTCCTGTAATTCTTTATGCACTTTATTTGCTTCCTCCATTAACCTCTTCATAAGCATAGATTCAAGGTCATCTTCTTGAATTTCACCATGTCAGGATGTCCAGGGCTACTTGCCCCTAGATAACTGGATTCTGGGGATGCCATATTGCTTTGCCTTTTTTGGTTGTGTAAACATACCACCTGTATTGCCCCCAAAAGCCAATAATAGCTAGTGCTGAGCAATACAGAGAATAGTGTAGGACATCCTGGCTGAGTAAGAAGAAGAGAAAGGAGAGGAAGAAGGGATGTATCTGTGAGGAGAGGACCAGGAAACATAGGGAAGAAATGAACCAGATCTAAGGTATGATTGAAAAGCAAGTATAATATGGAAAATCTGAATGGGAGGAAATTATGCTAGCTTGGAGGTTTAGGATGAATTAATTCTTGCACAGCATTGTGCTCTAGTCCAATTAAATAAATCCTAGTCTCTCTGTGTGGTTATTTGGGCATATAGTTGGTTAGGGAGTAACTGCTGCTTTACTAAAATACAAACCTATATTAAATATTAATAATCATTCAACACTCTTCCTGAATTCTGGAATCATTATGCTTGGCTTTCTTTTTATAGATCTTATTTCTTTTCTTTTTTAAAGATAGGACCTCACTATGTAACTCAGGCTGGTCTCAAACTCATCATTCTGCCTCAGCATTCCAAATGCTAGAATTACAATCATGAACCATGGGATGGTTGAAATGGAATTTTTTTCTCTTAGGAATAGAAATATAAAGTGGTTTGATTGTTTATAAAACGTGATATAGGTTTCTACAAGTGCTCTTTTAAAAGCCTTTGATCTGATATTGCAACTCTCCTTTGAAAGTAGTATCTTGAAGAAAATCCTAAATATAGCTAATAAACACACATAAATAGTATTAAGATAAAACACAGTAACCATTGTTAGCTCTGTAATCATGACTGTTCCAAATTCTTCACACTGAGTACTCAATACTCACAACAGCCCCACAAAATAAGTGCTGCCGTTAGTCCCATTTACTAGGTAACAATTCTGAGGCTCAAGAGAATAAACCACCTGCCTGCTGGTACACACTAATATATGATGATTAATGTTAACATGGAGATGAATCTACTTGTAAAATTTGCACTAAACTTCTAATTTCAATTATTTGTAAAGTTTTAAATAAGAAACATAAGCAAGTTTTACTTACTACATTATTCTTACTTAGTACGAAAAATTATGTTTCTAGCTTCAATAAACTTTCTGATACGTGTTTTAAGATATATAGGCGACCAAGGCCAAGAATAGGACAAATAAGATTGGTGTTGGCTTGCAACTTGGTAGGATGTATTCAAGAAAATTCAAGTCTAACAGTACTTAAAGCAGCACATCAATAATCTACTTTGATTTCAAAAAGTACTTGTTGAATTCAACCTCCATAATGATTATGGTCCCTTTTTTATACTATAACAGAATGCCTGAGACTAGGTACTTTATATAGAAAAAGAATTTCTTTATAAATTCCATACAGTTCCAGAATCTATGAAGTCTAGGAACATGACATGAGCATTTGGTGAGGACCTGTGACTGTGTCATCACATGGTGGGTGTAAGGTATCACAGGCAAGTATGGGGTCTCATCCAACCGTAACTATTTCCCCCAAATCCTACCTCCAACAGCATTCAACACACAAATGTGAGAATGAATTTCCAACATATGAATCTTGGGAGAGCCCATTAAAACCACATTAATAATGCTGACTTCTATTTGTTTCAAACTGGAATACAATAGAAACTTGATTATTAATAGAGAATTGATTTACTTCAAGGCCATCTAACATGTGAGTTAAAATAAGCAAAATGAACCAAAGCTAAGCCCAGTGATATAACCCTATAATACAGGCAATTAGAAGGCCAAAGCATGAGTATTGTAAGTTCCAGGACAACCTGACCTATGTAGTAAGTTCAAAGCCTGCTTAGGTTAAATACTAAGGCCCTGTCTCCAGATAACTTATCTTCATCTGGAAAGGTAAACGGCAGATGTCTGGTGTTTCCTACAGAGCCCCCATAATACTATGACCCTAGAGGATACAAACCGCGTGTGTTCTGCTCTGAATCAGACACCTGCACTGGAAGGAGCAGCCCATGGAGACAGCCTTCTAGCATTAAGGTTAGTTATATACCCAAGTATACTCTTTTGGCAAATCATCTCACAGTGTTTAAGTTTGTGGCAACTAGAAAACTTAGGGGGAAATATCTAAAAGGATACTTAAAGAGCTGGGTTTTAAAACATTTCACCAGCAAGCACTGACAATAAATGATTAATTCAAATCTGATGTCAGTGTATTTTATCCCATGAGCAGTATAATAAAGACAGACATTGTCTTACAGATGCTGTCTCTAGCATTGTCTGGTACAGCATTTGCATGGAGTAGGTACTTAACTAAAAGATCATTCTTGAAGGAGACTTTTCAGTAAATTAAATACAGTAGTGTGCCATTTCTCTTTGCCACAGAGACTGACAAGTTATGGTTACATATGACTCTTTGCACGTACACATCAAAAGCATTTGCCAACTCAATGGTATTTCTCTCAATCTGAAGCTTAATAGTGGATTTGCCCATCACAATAAGAGAGTGGTAACATTGTCTGACCTTGGAGTGACTCATTGCCCTTCTATGCTGACTGGTTCAAGCAGAAAGAGTAATGCAAACTGAATTGGGTAAATAACAATGAGGTGGACATCACCAGATCCACTACTTTCATTCTAGTAATTTTAGGCATTTCTTTTTTTTCTTCATCTAATAGACATTATACACTGGGATATGAAAAGTAATTGGTTTGCAGCCAAAGTTATACATTTATTACCTTTTATTCTTTGATTCTCCCTTTCTTATTGGTATATAACATGCAGTTATAATGGGAGGGGGTGGCATAGACTACTGTTTTAAATGGTGAGACAAATTTTGCCAAATTGATTTAAGTTCAGGAATTGAGATGGAATGTGGATAAGCTAGATAGGCTCTAAGTATAAACACACACACACACACACACACTGGCAGACATGAAGAGGAGAGGAAATGAGACACTGAAAGCAGATTACATGCTATTGCTGGCTCAGAAAGCTGTAAGGAGGGCACTGCAACAATGAGTGTGAAGAAGGAAGAACATGTTCGTGTTCCTTTACCCCTAGAGGGGTTTTGTCTGTGACACTTTGACTTTAACTCAGCAGTTCATAGACTTCTAGACATCACAACTATGAGAAATAAGTGTTCATTGTTTTAAACCACAAAATAGTGTAGCCCTTCATTACAGCAGCCAGAGAAAATTAACACATCTTCTAAGAGTGATATTTTCTTTGATATATCTTTATTGACTAAGCATTAAAAAGTGTAGCTTGGAGCTAGGCATGTCACTAGCACTTTTAATCCTAGGATTTAGGGCAGCCTGGTTTACATATTCAGTTCCAGAACAGCCAGGGCTACATAGAGAGAGAGCCTGCCTCAAACAAAACAAAACAAAAAGTATAGGCTGATATATCTATATCTAAAATTTACCATGATAACACTCACTATGTTGCTCAAGCATAACTTTTGAGAAACTAAATCTGAATAATTCAGGGGTTCTTGATTGTTAGAGCTGTAAATTCCCATGGGAAGATTAAATGCTTGAACAGAATCTTAGTCACGAAAGACCTTTCAACCAGGAGAGTCTGCAGACATACAGGTCAAGATGTTTAAAACAATTCTTAACTGTACACTAATCATTCCATCTGAAATGCTGACTGCATTACTTCTTTATCTGCCCAAGCTGCAGAAGGAATAAAACCTGAGCTCAGAGTGGAAAAAAATTTCAAAATCAAATGTTGCTATTTTTAGTCTAAGAATGTACAAAACAGACTGTGCATGTATCCTTATTCTTACACAGTAACATGTAGGAATAACCCTACTTAACAAGAAAGAAAATGGAAAGAGGGAGGGGTCAAATGAGGACAAACAGCATAAGGATAAGAAGGCTTGGGTAGGAGGAGGAAAGGGAAAAAAGAGGAAGAAAATGCTTATATACATGTTAAGTACATAGCATAGCAGTTCTACATTTTAAATAGCAGACTTTCATTCACAATTTATTACTTGTAAATAGTGAGTGAATGATAACAGAGTAAAAAATTAATTACCTTGAGAGAAGTAAAGGCATTATGCAAGATTACTTTAAAAACTTACTCTTTTAACTTGTATCATTCAGCTCCAATGGTCATTTCTACTATGTGTCCTCAGCTATACTTTCTCACCATCTCCTAATTTAGCCTGGTCATCCCTGCAATTTCTTACTTAACTTTCCATTTGGTACCAGATCAACATCTTATATTACACAGGAAATTGATATAACACTTATATCAGACTAGGACTTTGTACTTGTCACAAACCATAAAAAAGTCACAAATGATAAATAGTACAAATTTAACATCATGCCCAAATAATGATCAATATCTGGATATTGGGAATACTTAAATATGAATAATTTTTCCTCCAAAAACTGTGGCTATACAACTCCTTGTCATCTTTCAATAATAACCTCAAAAATGCTAGATATATATAGGCACATATATGTTATATATTATTATATATTATATATTGAGACAGGATCTCACTATGTAGCTCTAGCTGTCCTGGAAATTTTTATGTACACCAGGCTGGCCTCCTCTGATGGGAACTGCTCCTTTTGGGTAGCATAATGATAGCCATTTCTGTTTCAGGCCTAACAGCCAACAAGCTGAGCTTTATTGTTGATATAGAAAAAAGAATCTCTGTATAAGGTCAGGTTGACCAGAAACTGTGTTTATGTTTAGCATACTCTATGGCCTTGTTGTTCCCCCAAATTCCCCAAACATAAGTGCAGCTGGCCCTAACCGTAAACAATACTTGGACCAATAAAACTACAGGTCAGCTAGAACTGCTCATCTAGATAGCAAAAAATAAAAATAATAAAACAACAATAATGATGGCAATAACTTGAGTCAGAGATGACTATTTTGTTCCTCTGTGCCCTCTATCCTTCCATTGTATGTGAGTTAATTGTGGTTTCCACCTTTGAATATGAAATATAGCTTCACCTCGGAGACACGGTTCAGATCCCAAACTGACGCCTCGCTGAAAATAAAGACAATAAAGCTTTCATTTTAAGTTTCTATATCTGGTATGAGTTTGTTCGGCTTCCACCACAAACTCAACACTCCAAATTACACATACCCACCCCCCTCTGCCTCCCCAAAGCTGGGATTTAAAGGCATGTGCCATCAGGGCCAGCACTTAAGATGTTCGAATAAAGATCAAAATTGATATTTTGAGAATTATTTAAAAGCTGTTGTAATGTTTCTCAATATCAAATATAATAGCTCAGCTTTTCAAATGCTTAAAACTCCTTATATAGAAGAACCAAAATACATGCCTCTACAATGCATCTATTTTACTCACTGACTCTTTGAGCATTGAAATTACAGCAGGCATCATGATGAACTCACAACTGTATGTAACTCACACCTCACTTGACTCTCTCTTGAGAACAGTTTTCTCTGCAATCTTCTGAGGTGCTATTTTAGGTGCTATAGCCCCCTTTGCTTCATGGATGTTCATAGAGCATTCTCCCGAAAAATCTTGTGCTTTACATCTCAGCCTTTATCTCATGCATGGTTACTGCTACCTCGCAAATACCAACTTGTTAGCTTCTGGCTCCTTATCAGTCATGGACTATAACTTCCAAAACTTCAGGACAAAATAAATTTTCTCTCTTTTTTAAGATGAATTTTTCAGGTATTTCAGTTCCTGCAAGTCTTCTTGATATTTTCTCCTACTGTAGCCTCCAGCTTCCTAGTTCACACCTTAGTGAGCTACTTTCCTAGGTCACTGTCTCTAAATCCCAGTGCTTCTCACATCTTCTCTCTCAGTCCTGACTGGCTTCCCACTTTGAGGAACCCGAGATGGAATGAAGAGTTGCACACTTTCTTCTTCACATCTATTCAAGGCCTAGAATTGATATATACGTATTACACTTTTTCAGGCATTGCCATAAATCAAAATCTTTGCCCCTATTTAAAGTCCCACTTTTGTCACAGCTTCCATCCCTCTCTTCTTCCAAGAAAATCAACTGTTCCATGTATGCTTCCCTTTTCTTCTTATCTCATTAAAATTTCCTTCTCTACTACATCATATCCATAAGCATCAGTAGAAGGTACTGGTTCTTCCCTGTTTCTGTAGAACAAGAACAAACTTGCACATGAACCCATTGCATCCCTAGGAACTGCCTCATTTCTTTGATGCTCTTCAGAAACAAACTTCATGAAAACAACACCCAACTCTTTTTAAATTTCCTCTCGTATATTTTCTTATAGGTCAACTCTAATGAAGGTATTTTCTCTACCATCCTATGGTAATCCTCCGAATTGATGACCCTCAATTCAGTTTCATCATCCTTTGTCCCATTAGTATCACTTGTACCATCAACCACTCTTTTCCTAAAAGCTACTTTCTTCATCTGGCTTCAAGGGATCATTCTCCTTTTATTTTCTTTCTACCCCACTATTATTTTAGCTTATTCTGTTGATTCCTCTTCTCTTATCCAATCTCTATGTACTGAGGTGGCTCAAAGCTCAGTGTTTGGGACTTCTTTTTTTCTATCTAATTTACTTTTCATATATTAGACTTCATCACAATAAAATATTTTACTCTGTGCCATAGTTTGGATATGGTTTGTTTCTCAAGGGCATGTGTTAGAGTATGGTCCTCCATGTAACAGTTTTGAAAAGTGGAACATTTAAGAGCTGGGCATAGTGGGAGGCCCTTAGGTTAGCTGGAAGTGTACCCTTAGAAGGGGTTGTGGGACCAAACACCTCTGGCTTCCTGTTTGAGGTGATCCCCCTCTTCTTATAGACATTCTTACCATTACCACAGGGTCCTCACCAGAACTGAGCTGATACTCCTTGAAGCTTCAGCACTGCAAACTAAATAATTTTCTTTTCTTTACAAAATAGCCTATCTTGGACACGTCACTATAGTAATAAAAAATACACAATATAACACACTGGCAAATGATTGTTTATTTACCTTTATTTTTATTATATTCATGGATGTTTTGCACGTATGTATGTGTACCACTTATATATCTGGTACTCACAGAGACCAGAGGAGGGCACTGGGACTAGACTTACAGGTACTTGCTAGTCACCATGTGGGTGGTGGGAATCAAAGCCAGGGTGATCAATTAAACAACTGTAATATGCCAATACTGTAGAATAATACCTAGCTATAAAAAGGGAAAAAATTGATATGGAAATATATAACAGCTTAGATGGATCTCAAAGGCATTATGGTAGGAAAAAGGATTCAGTCTCAAAAAGTGCATAATAAATAATTCCACTTTTTGTGACCTTCTTGAAAATGAAAATAAAACTATGGTAAAAAGGGACAAATTATTTGTTTTTTAAGGCATCTGCTTGGCTTACTACAAGATTTAAAGATATTGAATAGATAAACAAATAAAAAATTGAAACCAAAAGGATTAAAACTGAGTTGAACATTAAAGGAGAAAATCAATACATAGGCCCAATGGTTCACATTTTTAAGAATTTCCAACAAAGGTAAAGATAGTCAGTAGCCACTTTTTTTAATATAAGCACATTATAAACAAATATTGCAAGTCAAGCTAAAAAGAATGGCCAGGGTGCTGACCTAAGACCACATCATGTGAGAGAGTTCCAATGGTTCTAGATATGTTTATTCTGAGGATACAGTTTAGCCCATAGTTGTTGGGAACAGGTTAAACCTTTCCAGACAAATAGAAAACTAAAAAAATTATTCTTTATAGATTCATAAACTAGAAGTAAAGCTGGTAAAACATGAGAAATCATTTTTTCACTTAACCAGAAAGTAACAATTAGAGTGACAATTCCTAGAACTAGCATGGGATCCATGGGAGGGAGGCAGGAGATAGAAAATGAGAAATACATTTTTCAACATAATATTTTTATTAATTTTTGGGAAATTTACATAATGCACACAATCACACTCATTTCCCAATCCTTCCAGGTCTACCCTCCCCACCTTGTAGCTCCCTCCCAAAGAAAAGAAGGAGGAGGAGGAAGAAGAGGAGGAGGAGGAGGAAAAGAAGAAGAAAGCAAGTAGTTTGTGTTACCCATATATTCCCTGGAGAGTGACCACACTCCCAGTGACCAGCTCCTTAAAGAAAAATGAGTTCTGTGTCCTCACCCCTGCCAGAAGCCATAATTGTGGAGAGCTATTTCAACATCCTCATCACAAGTTTTGAATATTTTAATTTAAATTTTTTTTAAATTTATTTACTTTATATCCCAATTGTAGCCCCCTCCCTTGCCTCATCCTAGTTCCCCCCCATTCCTCTTTTCCCCTCCCCTTCCCCTAGCCCTCAGAAAGGGCAAGCCCTCCTCCCCTACCAACTAACCCCAGCTATCAAGTCTCATCAGGACTGTTGCATTGTCTTCCTCTGTGGCCTGGCAAGGCTACCCCTCCAGGAGGAAGTGATCAAGAAGCAGGCAACAGAGTCCATGTCAGAGACAGCCCCTGCTCCCCCTTACTAGGTAACCCAAATAGAGACTGAGCTGCCAGTGGGCTACACCTAAGCAGGAGGGGTCTAAGTCGTTGGTTCTTGGTTGGTGCTTCAGTCTCTGCTGGGGCCGTTGGGCCCAGATTTGTTGGTTTTATTTGTCTCCTTGTGGAGCTCCTGTACCTTCTGGGTCTTTCTGTCCTCCCATTCTTCCATAAAACTGTCTGTGTGCTGCCCACAGTTTGACTGTGATTCTTAGCTTCTGCTTCAATCTCCTGGTGGGTAGAATCTTTCAGAGGACATCTATGGTAGATTCCTGTCCTGTTCCCTCTTGTCAACTGCTTCCAGTGTCTATTCTTCTGAATGAGAATTAACCATACTTCCTAGGGTTCTCCTTGTTGTTTAGTTTCTTTAGGTCTATAGATTGTAGTATATTTATCCTGTATTATATAGCGAATATCTGCTTGTAAGTGAATATATACTATACTTGCCTTTCTGGGTCTGGGTTAAGAGTTCTTTTCAATGGCTTCCTGTCAAGTTTGTATTTCTTTTCTTTTCTTTTCCTTTCTTTCTTTCTTTCTTTCTTTCTTTCTTTCTTTCTTTCTTTCTTTCTTTCTTTCTTTCTTTCTTTCTTTCTTTCTTTCTTTCTTTCTTATGGTGGTGGTGAAATATTATCTCCATACTGAATAGAAAGAAACTTACTATGACTTATGTGCTTAAGAGCTGGTTTATAGCTTGGCACATTGGGAAGTGGCAGAAACTTTAAGAAGTAGGCACTGTGGGGTATTTCTAGTTTGGGAGGCCTGTCCTTGAATGGGACATTGGGGCCCCAGCCTCTTCTTTTGTTTTTTCTCTATAAAGACTGTAGTGATTTCTAGCTTGTTCTGCCATACATTCTCTGCCATGACATGTTGCCTCACTCAAAAGCAACAGGACTAAAATCTCCCAAAATGTGAGCCAAAATAAATCCTTTATTTCTATAAGCTGACTATCTCAAGTATTTTAAACAACAATGAAAAACTAACTGACAATGGAAACAAACATAACTTTCCCAGGTTACACAGCTGGTAAATAGTACAGCAAATATTTGAGGCCAGGGATGGTCAACTCCCAAAATATGTTCTTTTAGTTTAGCTTAATTCTACCTGATTCAATAAAAATTATTTCTAGTATAATCTGTTTTGTCAAGAACTGTGCTAAAGCTATAAATGCCAAAATAAGTAACAAATAGAACATACTCTTTACTTGAAAAGGACTTGATAATTTATTATATATATTTACAGAATGCTGTAAGTATCTGATAACACATCCTTTAGGGTTGTCAAAGAATTATTGCCCTGGAGAGAATCATGACCAAATAACCACTGAGGTGCCTTCTCAACCTGTGGTTTTATGGATATGAACTTCTTGCACTGGAACAGATGTAGATATAATAGATTTCTGGAAGCTGAGTCACTGATACATTATGAAAACTTTATATTCTAGAGAAGGAAAAATGAAATTTTAAATGTGGTTAAAATATATGAATAAGGTAGCATTTAAAATATAACATTGGCATATTCTGTTAAAATTATGTCTCAAAAACTTACAAATATAGCTGTTATCCTATTCCTGCTATTACATCAGAATACCACATATTTGAAAATTTATAAAGAAAAAATACTTCTCAATGTTCTGGAGGAAGTCTAAATAAAATAAAGGCAACAGCATGGTGTCTTGCGAAAGCTACTCTTTGTTTCCAAGATAGAGCCCTTTTCTCAAAAGATTTATTTTAACTATTTTTAATTATGTTTATGTATGTTGGTCTGTATGTGGATATGTGCAGTGAATAATCAGTGGCCTCATAAAAGTGTTGGGAATCAAATGTGGGTCATCTCCAAGAGTAATGTGTGCTCTTGATCATAAGCTGTTTCTCCAGCTTAACCTTACTGTAATGCTTAAATGTGGCTAAGGAGATAAAAGGGAAGGCTTATCTATTTCCTTTTATCCGATTTTTGAGATTTTTTTTTTTACTCAGGACTTCATCATCTCTTCAAGAACCACCTCTTAATATAGCCACACTGATAATTAAGTTTCAATATATGAATTTGAGGGAGCTATGGTTTTGTGATGGTTTGTGTTGAATGTCAACAAAATTCAGAATTTCTTAGGAGAAAAAACCATGATGTTATAGTGAAGGCATTTCCAGAGATGTTAACTGAAGCAGGAAGACCCACCTTGAACGTCAGTAACATCCCATGTGCTGAAGTTCTCTCTCTCTCTCTCTCTCTCTCTCTCTCTCTCCCTTCTTTTTCTCCTCTTTCTCTTTCTCCTTCTTCTTCCTTACTGTAGATACAATGTGGCCAATTACCTTCAGCTTTTCACACCTTCAAGCTCTGAGCTGAAAAAATGCTTCCCTTCCTTAAACTGATTTTAGCAGGTATTTTGTTACAGTAACAAGAAAAGTAACTAATACAGAAAGTTAGTGTAAAGCACTGGGGCTGTTACTGTGCTAAATTGACCATGTGGTTGTCAGGCTTCCAGAGATGGTTTGTAGAAGAAACGTGGAAGAGTTTGAAGTGATAACCGAGAAACTCCTTGACACTCATATGGAGGTCAAGGAACAGCTTTGTAGTAAGTTCTCTCCTTTTCCCTTTACATGGTTCCAGGCATTGAACTCAGATTGTCAGGCTTGTGCACTATGCACTTGTACACATGAAGAGATCTTACCAGCCCAAAAGGTTCATCATGTAATTTTATATATTATGTAGATTTGGGGTTAATTTGGTGCAAAACAAGTGTTCCATAAATAATCTCTAAATAAATCTATTTAGGTTATCTTCTAATATGTTAGACCCAAAAGAAGGAGAGATAGAAAACATGAAATGCAAACTTATTTACCAATGTTCTACATAGACACTACAGAAATCTACCCACCTTTTTGTGTTTTTACCAAAGTGATGCTGGTCAAAAGAAATTGGAAATTTGTCTTCCATCACTCATTATATAGGATCAGCTCCAATTTGGTTAAAATTATCTATTTTCTCTTAATTGGCTTCTTAATTTAAGTGATAACTTTTCTTTATATTATTTATACTTTCAAAAATATTTTAAACACTTTAATATTAGAGATACACATACAGTGAGACTAATAAATATTTTAAGGGGCCAGTGAGATGGTTCAGTAAATAAGCATTCTTGACACCAAGCCTGACAACCTGGGAGTGATCTTTAAGTCACCCACATGATAGAAGGAAAGAACCTATTCCTGCAAAGTTCCTCTGACCTCCATTGTAAAACATGTGTGTGCACAAACACACACAATACACAAACATAAATAAATGTTTAAAAATTAATAAAATAAAAAGATGTTTAAAATTGTAGAAGGAATTATATGAAAATCTCAAGTCATTTTTACAGTTAAGCAGAAGGCAAGAGCTTCTCTCTCTCTCTCTCTCTCTCTCTCTCTCTCTCTCTCTCTCTCTCTCTCTCTCTCTCTCTCTCTCTGTTTTATTTTGTTTTTCTGAGACAGGGTTTCTCTGTGTAGCCATAATTGTCTGGGACTTGCTTTGTAGAGCAGGCTGGCCTCAAATGCAAAGCTATCCACCTGCCTCTGCCTTCCAGAGTGCTGGCACTACAGGTGTGCACCACTTGGCAGGCAGCAGAAGTTTCTTAACCAAAGCAGAAATAGAAACATTCTGTGATTGTGTCTGTCTACCTTAAATCACAACCAAAGGGCTCTCCAGATCTGAAGATTTTTTTTCTTCTTTTCTAATATTTCTTCTAGTACTTTTATTCTTTTCTTAATTTTGTATGTCTTTGCTTTGCTTTTTATCTGGGTTTTCTTTGTTTCTTTTATTTTGTGTTTGAGGTAGAATCTCGCCCCATAGCCCAGGCTGACCTGGGAAGCTTTCCCAATGTAGTTCTCACAAGTGTGCAGCTTCATACCTGGCTAGCTAATACTGTTAACATGGGAATACAGACCTATATAGTGAGTAATATTTTCAACAATATTTATAAAGGACATACAAAATTATTAATGATAATAGCATTTGTTTATTATGGACCAGGAATATAGCAATATAATGTTAAAATAAATCTTACACATACTATGAATATAATACTCAAACTAGTAGCGCAGTTGAGACCAGCATACTGTTTTCCTAATACTTAATTAAACAATTTTTCCCATTATACTACCTTACAATGATCATATATAGTTGAGATTTTAACACATATGCATATATACATAAAGCTACATCTCAGACACAACACTTAAGTACATATGCCTTTTGCCAGTAGCAATAATGTTATGGAAACATTATTTTATTGAATAAATATTATATTAGTACAGTGTTACTAGATTCATACAGCATCTATCAAACTAAGGACTTACCAAACTTTGTTTACCCTTATTTTGGTTAATTTTGATTGTTAACCTAACTGGATTAAAACACCTAGTGCAGTTAGTGAAGCACGTGTCTCTCTGTGAAAGGATGTCTAAAGACAATTAGATCCTAAAGACAACTCTTTATTTTATTTTAATTTTTTTACAATTTATTCAGTATATATCCCAATTGAAGCCCTGTCTCTCAACTCCTTCTAGTCCCACCCTCCCTCTCTCCTCCCCCCATCCCCTTCCCCTAGTATACTGAGAGAGGGAGTTCTCCCCTACCATCTATCCATAGCTTGTCAAGTCTCATCAGGACTGCCTGGTTCCTCTTCCTCTGTGGGCTGGTAAGTCCACATCAGTAGCAAATGATCAGAGAGTGGGCAACTAAGTTCATGACAGAGGCAGCCCCTGCTCCCCTTTGGAAACACATGGAGACTGAACTGCCAATCGGCTACATCTGAGGAGGTCCTCTCCATGCATGCTCCTTGGTTGGTGCATCAGTCTCTACAAGGACCCCCTGGGCTCAGATTTTTAGCTTTGTTGATCTCCTTGTGGGGCTCCTGTCACCTCCATGTCCTTCTATCTCTCCACCACCACCACCACCACCACACACACACCTTCTTCCATAAGACTCCCTGTGCTCTGCCCAAAGTTTGGCTATGAGTCTCTGCATCTGCTTTGATCCCCTGGTGGAACCTTTCAGAGGACATCTATGGTAGGCTCCCATCCTATTTCCTCTCTTCCACTGCTTCTGGTGTCTAACCTGTTTGCCATTTCAAATGAGATTTAAGCATCTTCCCTAGGGTCCTCTTTAGTGTTTAGCTTCTTTAGGTCTGTAGATTTTAGTATGGTTATCCTATATTACATGGCTAATATCCACTTATAAGTGACTGTATAACATGCCTGTCTTTCTGTTTCTGGGTTACCTCACTCAGGATGATCTTTTCCAGTTCCATCTATTTGCCTGCAAATTTCGTGATTTCTTTGTTTTTAATAGCTGAGCAGTATTCCATTATGTAAATGTGCCACAATTTCTCTATCCATTACTTTGCTGAGGGACATCCAGATTCTGGAAATCCAGATTTCCAGATTCTGGATGCTACAAATAAAGCTGCTGTGAACATAGGTGAGCAAATGTCTTTGTTGAATGGTGGGAAATATTTTGGGTATATGCCCAGGAGTGGTATAGCTGGATCTTGAGGTAGTGTTACTCCCTTTTTTTTTTTTTTAGAAAGGGCCAGATTGATTTCCAAAGTGGTTGTACAAGTTTGCACTCCCATGAGTACAATGGAGAAGGGTTCCCCTTTCTCCACATCCTCTCCAGCATGTGCTGTCACTTGAGTTTTTTATCTTAGCCATTCTGATGGATGTAAGATGGAATCGCAGTCATTTTAATTTGTGTTTCCCTCTTGACTAAGGAAGTTGAGCATTTCTTTAAGTGTTTGTCCCCCATTCAATATTCCTCTGTTGTGAATTCTCAACTTAGTTCTGAACCCAATTTTTTAGTTGGATTATTGGTGTCTAATTTCTTGAGTTTCTTTGTATATTCTGGATAGTAGCCCTCTATTAGATATAGGGTTGGTGAAGATCTTTTCCCAGTCTATAGATTGTTGCTTTGTTCTATTGACAGTGTCCTTTGCTTTACAGAAGCTTTTCAGTTTCATGAGGTCTCATGTATTAATTGTTGATCTTAGAGCCTGGGCTGTTGATAACATCTTCAAGAAATAGTACTCATCTAACTGGATGTCCACATGTAGAAAAATGCAAATAGACCCATATCCATCACCCTGTACAAAATTAAAGTTCAAGTTGATCAAAGACCTCAGTATAAAACCAGACACATTAAATCTGTTAGAAGAAAAAGTGGGGAAGAGCCTCAAACTCATTTGCACAGGAGACAACTTCCTGAAAAGACAAATCTTAAAAGAAATTGGCTTGTTTACCTCTTTCAGTTCCTGTGCAACAGCTGAGAGCCTCTCATTTTCTGCCTGGACATTTGTGACCACTGCCCGGCTCTGCTTCAGTTCATTCTGCATCTCCAGGATCTTGTTTAGATAGTAAGCTTCCTTGGATGCAGACTCCTGCAGAAGTGTTTCCTCCCGAGTCTCTCCATCCTCAGCCACTTTACGGTGGGTAGAAAAGGACTGCCCAAATGCCTGCAGAGAATTTGTCAAAAGAAAGAGTGCACAATGAAAAACACCTCAAGGTTACTGAACATACTTAGGCAAAGGTTTTATTTGGTTTTGTGTATAAAACAAGCAGCTCTGAAATACTGCTAGATTTTAAAAAATTAAATAAATGGATGAATATACATGCACAAATGTGTAACAGTCTAACATTTCTAATGCTTCATATATTTCATACCCAGTCTGGGAGGTGCTGAGGATTGAGCCCAGGCCTTCACTTATACTAAGTACATGTTAAATCCCTAAGCTATACCTTCAGCCTCTTCAAATACAATCATAAGAGTAAATAAAAATTTTAAATATCTTTTTTAAAATGTATGAGCCAAAGAAAACCTGAAAACATTGCTAGATTGCTTTATGGTACACATTGTTAAAAGAACCCATCCAATTTTATCTTGTTTTCTTTCTAGGAAAACATCCACAAATATTTTCCAAGAAAGAAAATAATAATTACATCATTCTTTAGTACATTGGTAATAATGCCAGACCAATTATGGATTATACCCTTAAGAGGAGAAAAAATAGGGGCTGGAGAGATGGCTCAGTGGTTAAGAGCGCAGTCTGCTCTTTCAAAGGACCTGGGTTCATATACCAGCACCCACATGGCTGACACAACTGTCTGTAACTCCAGTTCCAGGGATCTGACACCTTCGTACTAATACACATAAAATTAAATAAAAACAAAAACACCAATCAGCATTCAGATTTTCCACTATCACAAAATACATGAAAATGTCACCTCTATATAATAAACATGTTTATTTGTAAAAAGCAATTACAGAAAGAATAAATCAAATTAACAAAATTGAAAACCAGCTGAGGATAGCAGTATAGTATGGAAAGAATAAGAGAATGAAATCTGATAGAAGAGGTAGCCAAAGTGATACTAAGTTTTGAGTATTTTTATATCATTCTGACACTTAAAACCACAATAATATTTAATATTCATCCCAAATAATTATTATTCAAAATCAACCCATACTGATCCCAATAAAACTATTGGTATTTATATTGAATATTGGTATTGTATTTACAAATACACAGTGCAGCCACAGAGAAGGAGGTGGCAAATAATAAATTCAAGCTGAATAATTTTGAAAAATAGAATTTTGACTACATATCCTTCCATACAGTAGATTTCTAACATAAATGGTGTGAGAGAAATGAATTATATTATGAATAAACCAAGAATTAACTATTACTGGAAAAATGATCTTTGTAATCTCAAATTTGTGGACAAAAGTATGGGTAGAAATAGGCTATTTGACCTGATAAGCTAGGGTCAGATGGAAGGGGAGGAGGACCTCCCCTATAAGAGGACTTAGAGAGGGGCAAGGAGGAGATGAGAGAGGGAGGGTGGGATGGGGAGGGAATGAGAGAGGGGGCTACATCTGGGACACAAAATAAATAAACTGTAATTAACATAAAAAATTTAAAAATTATATCAAAAAAAGAAATAGGCTATTTGTACAATCTTTTGTTGTTGTTGGGGTTTTGTTTTGTGTTTGCTTGCTTGCTTTTCTTTTAAGACAGAACAGATGAGCCTTGAAATCACAGGGATCTGTCTCCCAAGTACTATTTGAACAATCTTAAAGAATATTCTCTTTAAGTATTCATTCCCTAAGAAATAAGTAATAAAGAAACCTGGAAAACATCAGCTTATCTAAGTAACCAAAATAACTTAGAAAAAAATCAGCAGCAATGAGACACTAGTACCGTGTATCATAGCCGATTTCAGTGGCATTCTTGACGCTAGATATGGGCATAAACACCAAGGATACACTATATTCAATAAAAGGGTTGTGGTTTTATGATGACATAATTTGCTTACATTTTAAAATTTAAAAAGTTACAGCATAGTGCTTCTGGATCATGCAAAGATAAGGCTGGAATTGGTCTATGGAACTCAGCTCCACAATCATTATACTGTAAATCTGGTCTGAGATTATATGTCTCTAAGAGACATCTGACAGTGGTCCAAAGTAAAGCATGCTTTAGTAATTTTAAAGATTTATTTTTATTCTTTCTTGTGTGCATTTGTGCTTCATGTGTACAGGTGCCTACACATACCAGGAGAAGGTATCAGAACTGCTCTCTGGAGCTGGAGTACAGACAGTTGTAAACTGATCAACTTTGGTGCTTTAAACTGAATTTGGGTTCTCTAGAAGAACAGCAATGAAATCTGTTTCTCCATAGCAAGTGTTCTTAGAATCCCAACAAAGTCAAAATGTTGTTCTAAGTAACCACTGAAAAAGAAATATTCCGATCTAGATGCTTATCTACACTAAGTGCAACACTTTCAGTGCTTGGCTTGTTGAACCACTATACAGAAGAAATTCTTAAGTAGTTAGAGTTCCATAATGTGGCAAGTAATAAGCAGTTATATTCACAAATAAATAAAAACATTTTTATGAACACCTAACTTGTATTCATCCCAGCTCATAATTTTTAACTGAGTATATGGATTTCTAAAGTTAGTCATTATTTTTAGTGAAGAAGTTGGCCTCTCATTGTACTTGACTTAAAAATAATGAAAGCATAAAAGAAAATTATCTAAGGACTTTAATGATGGGTTTTTTCACCTGAAATATATAGATAATACCAATTCTTCACAATTCACATTTGTAAATAAGGATTTAAAATATTTAGAAGATATCAGTTTCTAAGAGTGAATGGAGGAAGGTAGGGTAGTGGCACATGCCTTTAATCCCAGCATTCTGGAGGTAGAGACAGGTGGATCTCTGAGTGTAAGGCCAGCCTTATCTACATAATAAGTTCTAGGACAACCAGAGCTATACAGTGAGACCCTGTTTCCAAAAGAACTGTTTGTGTGTGAGTAAGAGAGAAAGAGAGAGAACACAATCCTATCTATTTTTCCTAATTCTTAATTGTCTGTAATTGGCATTGGGGATAACAGAAAAATGACATCTATAATATGCCTTTTTATTTTCTTCTTTTTTTTATTAATTACACTTTATTCACTTCGTATTCCCCCATAAACCCTTCCTCCACCCCTCCCAATCCCACCTTCTCTCCCCCTTCTCCACGCATGCCCCTCCCCAAGTCCGCTGATAGGGGAAATCTTCCTCTCCTTCCTTCTGATCCTAGTCTACCAGATCTCATCAGGAATGGCTGCATTGTCTTCCTCTGTGGACTGGTAAGGCAGCTCCCACATAAGGGGGAGATATCAAAGAGCAGGCCAATCAGTTCATGTCAGAGACAGTCCCTGTTCCCATTACTATGGAACCCACTTGGACACTGAACTGCCATGGGCTACATCTGTGCAGGGGTTCTAGGTCTATCTCCATGCATGGTCCTTGGTTGGAGTATCAGTCTCAGAAAAGACCCCTGTGCCCAGATTTTTTGGTTCTGTTGCTCTCCTTG
>CM053761.1:97975-116859 GCA_028658305.1 Pachyuromys duprasi
GTCCCTGTTCCCATTACTATGGAACCCACTTGGACACTGAACTGCCATGGGCTACATCTGTGCAGGGGTTCTAGGTCTATCTCCATGCATGGTCCTTGGTTGGAGTATCAGTCTCAGAAAAGACCCCTGTGCCCAGATTTTTTGGTTCTGTTGCTCTCCTTGTGGAGCTCCTGTCCTCTCCAGGTCTTACTATTTCCCATTTCTTTCATAAAATTCCCTGAAACCCTGCGCAAAGGTTGGCCATATATCTCAACATCTGCTTTGATACCATGCAGGGTAGAGCCTTTCAAACGCCCTCTGTGGCAGGCTCCTGTCCTGTTCCCTGTTTTCTCCTTGTTCTGATGTCCATCCTTTTTGCCTTTCTGAATGGGGATTGAGCATTTTAGCCAGAGTCCTCCCTCTTGACTAGTTTCTTTAGGTGTACAGATTTTAATAGGTTTATCCTATATTATAGGTCTATATGAGTGAGTATATACCGTGTGTGTCTTTCTGCTTCTGAGATAGCTCACTGAGGATGGTTTTTCCAGTTCCCACCATCTTCTTCTTCTTTTTTTTAAGACCAAGTCTCACTGTGTAGGTCTGACTGGCCTGGAACTCACAGAGAGCCACCTGAGTGCTAGAACTAACGTGGCATGCCACCAGGCACGGCTATCACATGCCTTCTTGTTAAAGCTGATTTACCAACTTGTCTTTCACTTCTTTCTTCATCATAAAGTGCTTACTGACAAAAACAGAAACAACTATGTTCATGCCTCTTATAGCTGCTGCCTCTTTGGGTGAATCACAGAACTAGTTTCAATGTCTAGGTTAATTACTTCAAGCTACATTTTACTAAGAAATTTCTTTTAGGTACTACAATAATTCCATTCTGACATTTCTGTAGAATTCTAGAACACACTAATTCTTATTTTGTGCAGTTACAATTATACAACACTACTCAATGTGTAAGCATTGTAGTGAATCAAATTTCTTTACTTATTAATATAAGCCCAAATAGAATAAGTACTTTTCTAAGTATTTGCCCCTTTACTTATAGGACCTTTTTATTTTCTTGTTATTTTGTTTTTGTTAGTTTGTTGAAACAGGACACATATAGCCCAGATTAACCTCTGAACTTGTAAGCCAAGGATGATCTTGAACCCTGATTCTCCCGCCTCTAATTTCTTTACAATAAAATTGCAATCTTGTGACATCACACATGAATTCTTTTCTTTTTTCTTCTCTCATACATTACATCTCCCTCCACTCCTCTCAGCCTTCTCCCCATATCTCCTCTCCCCCAGATCCACTTCTCCATTTCCCTTTTTTAGAGAGAGAGAGAGAGGAAGAGAGAGAGAAAGGGCCTTCCAGGGATATCAACCGAACATGGCATAGCAAGATGCAATAAGACTAAGCACAAACTCTCATATCAAGGGTGGATAAGGCAATCCAGTAGAAAGAAAGTGGTCCCCCAAACAGGTAAAAGAGTCAGAGACAACCCCTGCACCGGGAGTACCACAAGAACACCAAACTACACAATCATAATGTATATGCAAAGGACCTAGTTCAGACCCATAAAGGGTCCATGTTTGTTGCTTCAGTCTCTGCAAACCCCTATGAGCCCTGTTTAGTTGATTCTATGGGCTGTCTTCTCCTGACGTCCTTGCTACAGCCCTTACAATCCTCCCTCCCCATCTTCTGATGGTTTCCCTGGCTCCACCCAGTTTGCATCTGCTCCCATCAGTTGCTGCAGGAAGCCTCTCTAATGACAATTGAGAGAACCTGTGAGTATAGCAGAGTATCATTAAGAACCATTTCATTGACTCTCTCTCTCTGAGTGTGTGTGTGCGCACGTGCGCGTGTGTCAGTCTCTACCTTAGGTCTCTGAGTCATCCAGCTTCTGGTCTCTGGCCATCCAGGCAGTGCCAGGCATGAGCTCCCTCTGATGGCATGGGCCTCAAGTGAAACCAGTCATTGGTTTGCCAGTCTCACAAATTCTGAACCACCATTGCCCCAGCACATCTTGCAGGCAGGACAGGTTGGAGGTTGGAGGTTTTGTGGCCGGGTTGATATCCCAGTCCCAATGCTGGAAGCTTGCCTGATTATAGTAGATAGCCAGTTCAAGCTCTGTATTATCCATTACTAGGAGACTTGGCTAGGGTCATTCTCATAGGTACCAGAAAGTTTTCACTGCACTAGGGTTTCTACATAACCGTCCCCCAAGTGCCCCCAGTTTCAATTGTCTTTCCTAGTATCTTCTTCTTCCATCCCTTCCACACCACTCCTGATCCCTCCTGTTCCCATTCCCACCTGAAAAATCTATTCTGTTTCCTCTTCCCAGGGAGATCAATGAGTTCCCCTCTTGAGCCCTCCTTGGTACTTGGCCTCTTTGGGTCTGTAGCTTAGAATTGCATTGCACCCTAAATCTTTTTTTAAGCAGTGTCTCACTGTGTAGTCTTGTCTGATCTGGAACTCACTTTGTAGATCAGACTGGCCTCACACTCTCAGAGATCTTCCTGTCTCTGCCTCCCAAATGCTTTATATAACTCTTTTTTTTTTTTTTGGTAAATTTTTGTCTAAGGGACTTTATTCCTTTGCTGTCCATCCATGTCACAAGTGTTCAAGATTTCTAAAAGTATTCCTTTTTCAAAGATGGTACAGTTATGTTTTCACCATCTGTCTATTATTTTTTTAATCTCTCTTTGGATCAAAGACACATATGTCATGACAACTTTAATGTTCTCACCTGGAAGATTTTTGATGATTTCTTCAATTTACTTTAGGAACTATTTTAAGACAAGCCTTTTGCTTGTTGACACCCAACAACATCTTTGAAGAGTTCTCCTCACATTCATTTGTAACACTAAGAATACTAATCTTTATGAAGGACATGCCAGTGCTACACTGAAACAAACATTCATTCATGAGTATCTTCAATTCCGACTTCATAATCAAGACACATCTCATCAATACCATAATAACTTTGTTCTGTATTATATTCCTTCTTGTGTGTATCAAAATTCATTCTGAACAATAAGTTCTGGGTTGCAAGAGGATTTATTTTTGCACCTGTATAACCTGCCTTTGTCCACCAACTGAACACACACACACACACAAGTGCTATATATAACTTCTTAATCAAAGAAAAAAATGTTATTTTGTATCTTTATGTATCTAATGTGTTATGTATGGTTATGTATCTAAAATAGACAACACATTATGAAATAGTTTTCATACCCATTATTTTTTAATATTAGAGATAATTTTGATGAGAATATTTTTAATATCACCTTTGTTGTAGCCTGCTATTTGAGACAAAGCTGCAGCTATCTTGTAGTCAGCATCCATTTTGTTTCTAAGGTGAAATTAAGTTCAAAACTTTAAACTTTTCAGCTGTTTCCTGGAAGAGCTTGTTCATAGCTGGCACTAGAAGACCCTGCCAGAGGGTAGAGCTGACCTTATATTTTACTATGATTCAATAGTGTCATTACTCATACTTTTTTATCTACGTACTTGGCTACAGCCTGGTTGCACCCTTCTCATCCACACACCTGGCTACACTTTGCGTGTACTAAGCGCTGCCTCACTTACCTCTCTTAGGGCCAACGAGCTTAAAGGTTAGCTGATAATAACTTGTCTAGTTAGCCAAAACATAATATTGCTTTGTATGGTTAGCCAAAATGTGTTACTGCCCTCCCTATGTCTTTTGCATTTGGTTCTTTCAATAAAAACCTTGCTGTGAGAAATTGTAAATGTCACAGTTAGGCTCCTGAGTCCTTACTGTGGCCCTGATCGATCAGCTTGGAAAAGGAGTTCCAATAAATCATCCATATCTAACTGAGACTGGAGTCTAAGTGATTTGTGTGGCTTTTCTTATACAACTTCAGTAAGTTATCAAATGTTCATTCTTTCATCTTAAAAAGTATGGCAGAAACTAGTAGTTCACCCAAAACTATTAGACAAAGAATTTACAATTTGGAAATTTAAAATGATACTGAACTTTACTAGTTATTCATTTACTCATTTGTTCATTAACTCAAAAAATATTAACAGAGCACTGTTCTACATCAGATACTGCTTTAGGCTATAAGAAATCAGTTCTAGAAAAATAAAACCTCTGTCGGCCACATTATGTACTCTAGTGAAACATAGTAGCAAAATCAATAATAACTGTATCATAATGTTGTAACAATTCTAAGAAAAAAATAATGGTTTTGGTAAGAGCTCAGATCACAAGTATCTCCCAAGGAATTTTCTTTAATAATAATCTTTGTTTTCTAATATGACCCCTGTTGTCCTTGTATAGGGCTCTAGAAATGTGGATAATTTGAACAGTGTATTGAGTTTATTTTGTGTAGTTAAACTAATTTTAATGCCTACATAAACAAAATAGATAGTAGCTATTATGTTATGCCATACAGGGAAAAAGAAGAACACGGTTGTAGACAGAGGGATTTGTTCAGCATAGAGACTGGAACAAAACAAGAAAGTGAACTGAAACTAGCCTCCCCAGAAGAACAAACCTAAATTTAAGTCTAGACAAGGATGATAACAGTGGTATGTCATTAAGGTTATCAGTGGCTATTCTTTAAGGCCCTTCCATCACCACTTCTAGATATAAATGTTCTACCAAGTATATAGACATGAATCAACCTGAGGGACAGAAAGGCTGGCAAGCAGCCCTGTCTTGAAGCCCAGCCTCCCCAATGAGGGATTACCTTCTTTGAACATAAAATTAAAAAAAAATTACTTTACCTGTTATATTTCTGTTGCCTCGGCAGTCAGAAAGTACAACATTAAATATGAAACAGCAATCACTAAATTACCTTATTTTTGGTATATCTATCACCTTATTTTTCTCTGTAGCATTTGAATGTTTTATTTCTCTATTCAGTTTTATTGATTTCCTTTTCCTTTTTATTGAAAATAGATTATTTTCTCACACAGTACATCCTGATTATAGTTTTCTCTCTCTCTATTTATCCCAATTCCTTCCCATCTCCCCTCCTCTACCATATGGATCCACTCCCTTTCTGTCTCTCATTAGAAAAGGGCAGGCTTTGAAGCGATAACAACAATACAGAACAAAATAAAATATAAGATAAAACAAAAACTGTCACATCAAAGTTGGATAAGGCAAGCCAACAGAAGAAAAAGAACCCAAGAAAGGGGTATGAGTCAGAGATCCACTCATTCACACACTCAGTAATCCCATAAGAGAACTAAACTGGAAGCTATAATTTATAATATGATATATATACATATATAAAATGGTGAAGACTCCTGATGTGCTATGCATGATGCCTCAGTCTCTGTAAGTTTATACGAGCTTTGCTTGTGTTTATTTACAGGGCCTTGTTCTTCTAGCATCCTTCATCCTCTCTGTCTCTTACACTCGTTCTGGGTTCCTTAGACTCTAAGGGGAGGGATTTGATGGAGACATCCTATTTAAAGCTGAGTGTTCCAAGGTCTCCCTCCCCCCTTTTCCCCTCTCTCAGTTTCTCTCCCTCCTCTCTGTGTAATATCTGGCTATGGATCTCTGTATTTGTTCCCATCTGCTGCAGGAGGAGGCTTCTCTGATGGTAGCTGAATAAGACACTGAGTTATAAGTGGAACAGAATATTATCAAGAATCACTTAATCACTTTTTTTGGTAAGATCAGTAGTATTTGGTTTTAGCCTAGGTCTCTGGGCTATCTAGTCTCTGGTTCTTGGTTACCCAAGAAGTGTGAAGTGTGGGTTCTATCTCATGGAGTGGGTCAATACTCTTTCTTTTTTTAAATATTTTATTTATGCATTGAGTGCTCTATCTGCATGTTTGCCTACACACCAGAAGAGGACATCAGACTTCGGTATATGGATTGCAAGCCACCATGTGGTTGCTGGGAATTGAACTCAGGACCTCTGGAAGAGCTGACAGTGCTTTTACCAGCTGAGCCATCTCTCCAGCCCCAGGGTCAATACTCTTAATCACTAAGTAATCTCTGCAGCCCAACATCCATATATATATATGTATATATATAAAACTTGAATAAGCTATTTTTTCTGGATCTTGTCCAGTGAATATCTTGGTTATTAAATGCAGATAAAAATATTACTTCTTAGATAATTATGTTATTTCTTGATGTCCCAAGTATAATGGTTATATTTCATATTCCTTATCCCAATTAAAAATCAAATATTTACCCCCAATTAAATTTTTCTAGTTTCCCTGATCTTTCTTTCTGCCATCCTTCTTGCTAATAGATATTTATTGAATGTTTATGCACTAGAACACAAAATTGGTGGCTTCATTAGACTGTATGAAGAAATCTAGTTTTATTTATATGCAAATTTCATATTAAAGCAAGCCTGTCCTTTTGGAGAATAATTGATTAAACCATTCATCCCATTCAGCTGAGAAAAATAGACTGGAATCAACTGAAGCTAAGCCATCACTAAAGTTTGTCTAGATAAGAAGACTATCCCAGAAGGAATTATGCTAGCTTAAGACTCAGAAAAAGAAAGCCTTGCTTCAGAAGGAGTAAAAAAAAAAAACATAGGAAAGAGGTGGGTTTTGTTTTGTTTTTCTGGAAAACAGCTATTCCATACTACTCCAGGGGGAGAAAGTGGCTCTCGTGAAAACCAAAACAACAAAATAATGAGGGAATTTTGTCCTTGCTTTATTATCAGGAATTAGTATTGACGTCGAATTATCAAGGTGAGGTACGTTTTCTTAAAATTCATTTTGACAATGTAGAACAAATTAAGTGATTTTCATCAAAAAAGAAAAAGAGGGCTACAAAGATGGCTCAGTGGGTAAGTGCTTTCCACACATGTATTAGAACTTGAATTCAATCCCCACTACCTGTGTAAAAAAGTCAGAAAGGACAGCACACACCCGCACAATCCTGGCACCAAGGATGTAAATGTTTTTATTTCCTCAGAAGAGGGGATAAGATGAGAGTTGAAACCAAGCTTTACAAATACATGGTTTGGGCTGTGCGCAGATCATTTCTAACTCTCCCTAGCCCTAGGCCTGGAAGCTTCTAGCCTCCATATAATATAATCTTCTGCAAGCCAAGACCTTGAAGGCTTCAGCTTCCAGCCTCTGTCTGCCAACCTAGGCCTAGAATGTTTCCAGCCTCTGAGACTTACTGCTGAATAACTCTGGATGGCTGGTTCAACTCAGGTGTTCAACTCCTGTCCAAGATGACTGATTCAAACTAGCTTCTCTCTGATTCTCACTGAATTGCTCTGCTTGGAAAAACTGCCTCTGAACTCTATAAACTGAACTGTATGAACTCAACTGCATACTAGACTGTCTCCACAAACTCTCTGTACTGTTACCACAAATTCTTGCTTTTTTTCTCTACTCTACTCTTAAGCAGCTTCTCTTTCCTGTCTGTACTTGTAAGAGTTGGTATAACCTATCTCTGACTCACTCTGTCAAATCTGTCTCTGATTCATTACTTTGTCTATTCCTCAATTAGACATCATTGTTTGGGACTAAATGTGTATATTAAAGGTGTGTCTGTATTCCAGCCAGAGGGATTAAAGACGTACATTAAGGGTGTGTCTATATTCCATCCGGATCACACAGACCTAGGTCATTGAATGCGATCCCTTGCCCAAGTAGCCATGTTGCTCGATTAAAATTTCTCTGCATGGGATGGGAGCAGAAATGGAAGAATTCCCGGGCTTTTCTGGATAGCCCATCTGTCTCCAACTGTGAGATTGAGGCTCACTGGGAATCCCTTCCTCAAAAATAAAGTGGAGATCAACTAAAGAAGTCTCCCCCCATTGTTGACCTCTAATCTCAGCATACACACACATGTACACACACACACACACAAAATGTATGTTTGAATAAGAGGAGGAAGGAGGAAGAAAGAAAAAAGAAAAGAAACTTTATTGTTTTCTTTGTTTTGAATTTGGACATCTGCATCCTTATTGACTAACAATATGCATTAACTATATGTTTTGAGTGCTTCTTCTTGTTTTCATAAAATCTGGTGTTTTACTTCAATTTTTAAAACCTGGGCTCAAAATGGTGAGTTATAATAAGAAACAGCATTATTTTAATTTAGTATTCAAAGTTCAATTACCTTCAAGTGAATAAAGTAGCACAGACAGTATTCAAAGCTAGTTGGCATAATCTTTCCACCAACTACACCACATTGTCTATGACAGACGTGTGCCAAGAAGCTAAAAAAAGAACACAGTAAATGCCAAAAATAGGCAGGTGTGGGCACTTAGGAGACTGGGGCAAGTTCCAGGCTAGCCTAGGCTGCATAGTAAAATCTGTCTGAAAAACAAAAACCACAAAAAATACCTACATAAAGCTTTTTCTCGGGGCCTATAGGAAAAGTCGAAACAAACAAAAAACTAGTTTACACAATGTAAGAAATAGGCTTGTGACTAAACTAAAGTTAGCCCATTATCCCATGTCCTTGTAAGCCACGGTGAACAGGACTGTGAGTTGATGTCACATTAAAAAAAAAAAAATCTGAAAACTTGTAATGGTAGAGTTGCCACAGAAATCCCAAACTACTTAGCTTAGATTTGTGTGTGTGTGAGATTAAGCCATGAACATTTGAGTCTCCTATAATATATGATTTAATCATAACTGTAAATAACATTATATCTTACATCATTTTTAAACTTTTGATTATTGTCAGTAGCTTTGGTGGTGCCCATAGCAGGAGAACTGCACTCAGCAATGGAGCTTATTCAGTACTGCTCACCAGCTAGCAGAGCGGTGATGAGTGTGCTTCAGTGAGGCAGTGTGTGGAGGGACCTCATCATGCTTGGTGCTATCCTGTTCTCCTTGTATTTAGCATGGTGTGATTATTTCATGAAAGGTTTCCCACACCCCTCTGGGCAATTGACCTGTAGTACATAATAAAAATGATGATTTTCCCAGGGCAATTCTATTTAGACAGATTAATGATTCAGCTGAACTTTTTGGGAATAGCTTAAAGAAAGACATGAGTGGCTAAGGCTTCTAATGAGGAATATAGAGAAGATAGCAATAAGCCTAGAAAATACCTTTCTTTTTTACCAGATGGATGCAAGACTTACTAGGGATAGAAAATAATAAGGAAGCTTCAGCCTGTGGGAGACAGGTCAATGATGAAAGAAAGGAACTATGTTACTTAGTTGCAACTACTAAGCCTCCTGGTAAGTAGCTTACAGCTCTAATCACAGGTGTTTGGTATGGACCTCGAGAAAACAGAGTTGTAAGATGAAAATAAATGCCCCTATTTTGAGTTAGGCCAGCTGAGCAAAACTTTGTAGAATACAAGAACAAAAGTCAGCCACACTGTAACTGCAAACTGCTGCCAGCAAGCACAAAAAAAAAAAAAACAAAAAAACAAAAAAACCTGACAGCATCTTCAACAAATGGTGCTGGTATAACTGGATGTCTACATGTATAAAAATGTAAATAGATCCATATTTATCACCCTGTACAAAAATTAATTAAAGTCCAAGTGGATCAAAAACCTCAATATAAAACCAGACACACTAAATCTGTTAGAAAAAAAAGTGGGGAAGAGCCTGATCTCATTGGCACAGGAGACAACTTGCTGAATAGAATACCAATAGCACAGACTCTAAGATCAACAATTAATAAATGGTACCTCATGAAAATGAAAAGCTTCTGTAAAGCAAAGGGTTAGAACAGCCTACAGACACCAACCCTACATCCGACAGAGGACTAATATCCAGAATATATAAACTCAAGAACTTAAGAAATTAGACACCAACAAACCAAATAATCCAGTTTAAAAATGGGGTACAAAGCTAAACAGAGAATTCTCAACAGAAGAATATCGGCAGAGAAACACTTAAAGAAATGCTCAGTGTCATTAGTCATCAGGAAAATGCAAATCAGAATGACTCTGAGGTTCCATCTTACACCCATCAAAATGTCTAAAATCAAAAACTCAAGTGACAACACATGCTGGAGAGGATGCAGAGAAAGGGGACCCTTTTCTCCACTGCACCCATGGGAGTGCAAACTTGTACAAGCACTTTGGAAATCAATCTGGCCCTTTCAAAAAAAAATTGGGCTTAGCGCTACCTCAAGACCCAGCTATACCACTCCTGGAATATACCCAAAAGATGCTCCACCATACAATAAAGACATCTGCTCAACTATGTTCATAGCATCTTTATTTGTAATTGTCAGAATCTGGAAACAGCCTAGATGTCAACAACCAAGGAATGGATACAGAAATTGTGGCACATTTATAAAATGGAATACTATTCATCTATTACAAACAAGGAAATCATGAAATTTGTAGGCAAATGGATGGAACTAGAAAAGCTCATCCTGAGTGAGGTAACCCAGACTCAGAAAGACACTCAAGGTATATACTCACTTATAAGCAGATATTAGCCATATAACACAGGAAAAACATACCAAAATCTACAGACCTAAAGAAGCTAAATATCAAAGAGGACCCTAGGGAAGATGCTTAAATCTCATTCAGGAGACAAACAGGATAGACACCAGAAGTGGCAGAAGAGAGGGGACAGGACAGCAGCCTACGAAAGACTTCACCTAGCAGGGGATCGAAGCAGATGCAGAGACTCACAGCCAAACTTTAGGCAGAGCACAGGGAGTCTTATAGAAGAAGGGGGATATAGAAGGACCTGGAGGGGACAGGAGCTCCACAAGGAGAGCAACAAAGCCAAAATAACTGGGTCCAGGGGGTACTGCAGGGACCGATGCATCAACTAAGGACCATGCCCAGAGAGGACCCCTTGCTTAGATGTAGCCCATAGGCATCTCAGTCTCCATGTGGGTGTCCTAGTAAGGGGAATAGGAGTTGTCTCTGATATGAACTTGGTTGCTTGCTTTTTCATCACTTCCTCCTGGTGGGGCGACCTTGCCAGCCCACAGAGGAAGAGGATCCAGGTAGTCCTGATGAGCCTTGATAGGCTAGGGTCAGATAGTAGGGGAGGAGAACACCCCCTTTCAGTGGACTAGGGGAGGGGATTAAAGAGAGAAAGACAGAGGGAAGGAAGGATTGGGAGGAGATGAGAGAGGGGGCTACAATTGGGATATAAAGTAAATAAATTGTAAAAAATAAAAAATAAATAAAATAAAAGAGCCATTTCGCATTTCCATTGTATACTTTTTCCTTCTCCTAGCAAGGCCTTAGAGAAGAGATGCTGCTTCAGAATGATGACATGTCCGGGTTTCCTACAATGAATGAACAGCTCGAGAGTCAAACTTTTGCTCTTGTGAGTCTCTGAAATTTAAAAGCTGCTTATTACCACAAGATGTTCTAGCTTTTGTTGAACAAATTATACATATGTATGTATGTGTGTGTATGAATCACTGGGGCTTAGGAGATGGCTTAATGGGTGGGTAAAGTGCTCCCTGCACAAGCATGAGGACCTGAATTTGATCTCCAGTATTCATGTAGAAACCAGGAGTAATGGAACATGTCTGAAGCCCAGCAGTGTGAAACAGACAGGAGGATCCCCAGAGTTCACTGGCCAGCCAGCCTCTCAGTAATACTGCTTTTGTGTTCAAGCTCCAAGTACAGTGAAAATAGCCTATCACAAGATATAAGATGGATAGCAGTTGAGGAAGATATTACAACTTCAACATCTGACCCTCACAGGTATTCACGGGCATGTACACCAGCACATAAGAATCTGAACATATGTACATAGATACATGCACACACAACTGAGAGTCTGGTGTAGTGGCTCACACTTGTAATCCCAGTACCTGGTAAACTGGCAGAGTAATACAAGTTTAAGCCCAGGCTAGGTCATATAGCCCGACCTCATCTCACAAAATTAACCAAATACACAACAACAAAAACATACCAGACACTGTAGCTCTTTGACGCATATAAATCAAGAAAAGGGGTGAGAGGTAACATGATAGCTCTATGGGTAAAGGTGGTAGCCACGGTGTCTGATAACTTGGGTTTAATTCTCAGAACCCACAGGGAAAACCAAGTCTCACAAGTTGTTCCCTGACCTCTTCGCACACACTATCACGTCTGTCCATGCCAAATAAATAAATAAATAAATAAATATAATTTTTAAAATTAAAATAAGTAACTTTTTTTAAAGGTAGAGAAAAACTGCATGCAAACTATTTCTAAAAAACATGAAAACTGTGTAAAGGCACCTGCCACCAAGCCTGACCACTTGAGCTCAATCTCTGAGGCCCACATGGTAAAGAGAGAGAACTGATTCCTGCAAGCTCTCCTCTGACCTCCACACACATGCTTTTATTAGAGGAATATAATCTTGTAATAAGGAGAATAGAAGCTCTGGATTGGTGGAAACCTAGCATTGAATTATTAGATTGGTCTAATAATTTTGGCTAAGGGGCTCACTTTAAGCCATGCTAAAGAGATAAGCTAAATAATTGGTTACTTAGTAAGATAACTTCTCAGAATCCCCAACCCATTAGTACACCACCTTGCATGGCCCCAGGGGACATCTAAGTTATAATCTTTCTGAACTA
Source organism: Pachyuromys duprasi (assembly GCA_028658305.1). Taxonomy (NCBI): domain Eukaryota; kingdom Metazoa; phylum Chordata; class Mammalia; order Rodentia; family Muridae; genus Pachyuromys; species Pachyuromys duprasi. The sequence goes on from CM053761.1 coordinate 110,438, forward strand.
TTTAGAAAAAAGAAACTTCTTTTCTTTCTTCTAGCTCTTCTCTAAGCATATTTTCCTTAATACTTTGGGCTTTTCCCTCAACATTTAAAGCCTCCCTCCTTGCCATGTGGCTGCTTATCTGTCATATGTCTGACCTCCATTCCAGCTTAAGTTGATGTTTGTTTGTTTGTTTGTTTGTTTTACCCTTCTCTCTTTAGGTTCTCCTCCCCTGAGCAGCTGCTAAAACTTTACAGCTTCCCCGAACTGGAGTTTTCTGTTAAACTCTAGGAAAACTGTCCTTGAGCTTGAATTTTTGTTTTGTTTTGTTTTGTTTTTTGTTTTAATTTATTTTTATTCACTTTACATCCTGGTTGTAGACCCATCCCACCTTGCCTCCTAGTCCCACCCCTCTCTACCTCCTCTCCCTTTCCCCCTCTTCTCTCCTCTATTCCTCAGAAAAGGGGAACCCACCTTCTCCTCCATCCCAGCTCATCATGTGGCATCAGGACTGAGTGTGTCCTTTCTCTCTGTGGCCTGGCAAGCAATCCCACCAGGAGGAAGTGATCAAAAAGCTGGCAGGAAAGTCCATGTCAACTTCAGTCCCCACGTTCCTTACTTTAGGACCCACATCAAGCCTAAGCTGCCCATCAGCTACATTTTGTAGGGGGGTGTCTAGGTCCAGTGCATGGTCCTTGGTTGATGCTTCAGCCTCCTTGAGCTTGAATTTGAGTACCTTATCAAATTGTTTTATTAATGAGACTAAGAGCCCAGAAAGGAGCTGGGCGAGGTGGTGCACACCTGTGATCCCAGCACTCTAGGAGGCAGAGGCAAGTGGATCTGTGAGTCTGAGACCAGCCTGGTCTACAAAGTGAGTCCAAGACAACCAAGGCTACACATAAAACTCTTTTCTTAAAAAAAAAGAGGGAGGATTCTAATTTCCCCTCTTTTGCTGACACATGAGCACACACACATACACACAATAATAATAATAATAATAATGAAAAAATTTTAAACGTGAGAATTATTTATAATTTGTGATTAATAATAAAATATTCATGTAAGTGGTATAAAATGTGAAACAAGTGATCATCTAAAGCAGGTAAAATATTTGCCTTAGATTTCTTACTTATGAAATTACCTCCCAAACTTAGAAAGCAAACTCTACCAGTGGATTAGTGATATAGAATTTCTGATTCTCCTGGCAGATGGTCTAAACTGAAAAGGAATAGCCACTGTTCACCATCTAGACAGATTTACACATGTAACAAATTCCTAGCAACTGATTTACAAATGATCTTCTGGAACTGAGCAAACCTCACTGGCAATCAAAAATTGGTTCTATAGAAATGCAGCTGTGGAGAGTGGTTGAGTCCTGTAGGAACTTATACTGCTGACATGAGTACAGCCATGTCAAGGACACCAATGCCTCAAACTCACAGGAATGGCAAGGCTTTCCCTGGTCTGAATATGAAATTCAGTTGACCTTTAGCTAAAAACAAAATATGCAAAAAGTACAGACCACAGCTAGAAGACTACATGATCACACACACACTCTTCAGCTGCTCCCTTTCCGTGACAACGCCCCCTCCCCCGCACCAAGATTAGCTAACCTGCTTCCTTGTTCATGCTGTATAGAATATCCTGAATATTCAACATGCTGAATATCCAGGCTGCTGTTGTATCTCCATCAAGGCAAGCAGACAACCTCATACTTGTGTCTTTCTTTTGAATTATTTCTTTTATTTTTGAGATTATAACATCATTAATTTCCCTTCCCTTTCCTCCCTCCAAACCCTTCCATATACTCCTCCTTTGACTTTCTTCCAAACTCATGGCTTTTCCCATTAATTGTTGTTACACACACTTCCACACACACACACATCACTCCTAAATACAAAAGTACAACCTCCTCAGTCTGTATAATGTTACTTGTATGTTTTCAGGGATGACCATTTGGTGCCAGAAAACCAGTTGATATGCTCTTCCCTACAGACAATGATTTCTCTCACTCTAGCATTCTTTAATTGACTATAGTTCTTTATGTAGGATTGAAACCTCCTGGGCTTTCTCCATGGCACAGCCATATCCACTGGAGATGAACAATGAGAGTCATAATGCCAGTACTGCTGCTTGACACAGTTCAGCAAAGCTGAGTGGATTGTTACAATTACTGTCTTTCTATCTCTAACTTTTGGGGTTTGGTCTCTGTGTATTGCATTCTTGAGGTCTTTCTGCATTATGATTCATTTTATGTCCTTTCCTGAGAAAAGTTGTCTGTGTCTTTTTAGGAAAAACGTAAAATTAACTTCATCTGGCCACAATTTGGAAGTCTTCCTTATTGCCCTGGAGATCATTAAGCACAGATAAGCACATAGCTAGATGAGGTCATTACTCCAGGAATCTTTTGGGGTATCTGCCTTGAGCTAACGCAAACAATATAATTGGTACAAGGTAAAGACAGACAAATGAAAGCCCTGACTGGTCAAGCGAATAGGTTACAGATTCAAGGGCTCTTTTTTATTATGGATTTAGAGCTGTCTGAAAATGTAGTTTAAAGATAGGAGCCATACAGGGTACACCCTAGAGAAATAAAACTCAGTAAGTAAGATAGATATTGACTAAAATAAACTTTTCCTACTTTATAGTGTATATAATAAAACATATAATAAAAGAAGTCAGGTATTAGTACTTGATATTCATAACAAGCTCTGTTCAGATATTTTGTTTGTCTGGAGTGCTCTCAAACACTGTCAGCCTAAAAGCAGGTTGACATATAATAAATGTGTTTGCTTTGGAGGAGACATTCTTTAGATTCTTTAAGTTGGAGTTATAAGGCTAATAATTTTTTCTGTTTATATTTTCTAAATATGACTGAACTTGTAACCCTGGACATGAAATGAAAAATCAAATAGACATTTTGTGCTTTTTGGATAATCATTAGTCTGTCTTTGTTCTGTGAAACCTGTAAAAAGAAGTGGTCTGATTGCTAGGAAGTCAGAACTGTGAGACTCTCCTGACTCACTCTGACTCTCACTGGGCCATCCTGTCAGCAACAACCTGACCCTCATAAAAGAAGGCCCCAGGGATGTCCCAGGCATCTTTATCCACATTAGCAAGCCTATTTTTGTTGTCTATATTCAGCTCATATTTAGGCAGTTGTGTTGGTGAGATTTTATGGGTGTGGATTGTGACATTCCTAGGAGACAATATCTCATAGCAAACTCTCTGATCCTCTGGGTTTAAAGTCTTTCTGCCCCCCTCTTCTGCAATAATCTCTGAGCTTTAAGTATAGGAGTCATTATAGATATATCTATTGTGACTGGGCACTCTGGTTGTAGTTTTCTGTGGTGGTCTCCGATCTGCTGCAAAGAGAAGTTTCCTTGATGCAGGATAAGGACTACACTCATCTGCATAAAGACAAATATTTACAGTGTAGTTAAGGACTATGCTGGTTTAGTAAAGTGCAGCTTGTATATTCTCCAAGACCCATGATTTCCCTAACGCTGGGTGGTTGGCTGGGTTTCCATTACCAGGCATGATTTTCCTCTTGTTGAGCTGTTGGTCTTAAATCCAATTAAAGAGCTTAAGTCTGATTATTGTCAAGATATGTGTGCTACTATTGCACTGAGGATTATCATACCACGATGGTCAATGTCATTCATAGGCATCATAGCTGGGTAGCACTGTTGGTTTGCTTTCTGCCTTTGGAAGAATGCACGGAGACTTCTGGTACAATGAAATCTAGTCCTCAAGAAGGAAGATTTCAAATCAGTTCCAATACAGAGGTCTCTGGGCCCTGTGTCTGAACTGCATTGTGTCGGAGAAACCACTGTCAGCCCAGATAGTAAATTTTCATTTAAACTATATGTGTATATTTATATACAAACTTAGGTGTATTACAGAAATATTTTTCTAGTTAATAATAATAGTAAATAGTTTTCTAGTTAATAATTAGTCCTTACGATTTTTTCACAGTCTTACTGTTATTTTACCTTTATTCTACTATATTTCTCTTCCTTCCCCCTCCCTGATTAGAGTCTCTCATTTTTCCCATTTTCTCCATCTGTCACTTGCTGCCTTCTCTCTTGTTCCCCCACCCTGCACCTTGGCGGTACTTTTTTACTTTTCTGGTTTCTGCAGTTACTCCAAGATATGTATGTACTTAAATCTGAACATTTGGATCTAGAAGCCTCAGATGAGAGAGGAAATGTGACATTTATCTTTCTGAGTCTTGGTTTCCTCACAAAATATGATCATTTTTAGTTTCATTCATTTATCTGCAAAGTTCATGATTTCAGTTTTATTTACCATATATAATATATGGTAAGATATATATATATATATTCAGTGTACATATAACATATTTTATATGTTATATAAAATATAACTCTCACTTTTATAGTTTTGGATTTATTTTACATTCTTGTTGTAGCTCCATGCCTCCTCCCCTCCCAGTCCCACCTTCCTCCCTTTCCCATTCAGCCCATTTCATCAAGTTGCATCAGGGCTGAGCCTGTCCTCTTCCCCTGTGGCCTGGCAAAGCAGTCCCACCAGGGGAAGGTGATCAAACTGCTGGCAAGTAAGTCTGTGCAGTCCCCACTTTCCTTACTAAAGGACCCACATGAGACCTAAGCTTCCCATTTGCTACATCTTTGTAGGGTGCCCTAGGTCTAGTTTGTGCATGGTCCTTGGTTGATTCTTGCCCCTCTAAGCCCTAGTTAGTCTTCTTGTAGAAATGCTGTCACCTCCAAACCCTTTTCTCTTTCCTCCCACTTTCCCACAAGACTCCCTATGCATTGCCCAATGTTTGGCTGTGAGTCTAGGCATTTGCTCTGAGGTGCTGCTGGGTAGTGGCTCTTAGAGGACAACTTATACATGGACTCTAGACAGACATACCATACAGGATAAGCATACTATGAGGCACAAACCCAAAGAAGAAAAGTAATAAGGAGGACCCAAGGGAGAATGAATAAATCTCACCTGGAAGGGGAAATAGAATAGATAGATGTAGTGGCTAAAGAGAAGAAACTAGGTAGGAGAGGGGATGTAGAGAGATAAGAGGGTAGAGATCGGACCTGGGGAGAGGACAGAAGCCCTATAGAGGAAAGAAAAGCTAAGGGTGGGAGTGTCTCTGTTACAAGCTGGAGACCCAAGTCAGGGTAGGCTCCTGGGTGGATGTGAGGAGGACTCAAGCAGAGACTCCTTGTAGCAGAGGCCATAGAGACTGAAGAGAACATCCTCTAACTAGACTAGCCTCCTAGCAGAGGATGGGAACACCAACCCACCCACAAAACTTCAACCCAAAATTTACTCTGCCTAGAAGATGTACAGGGAGAAAATGAGAGTGGAGATTAAAGGAATGCCCAAACGATGCCTGGCCCAACCAAAGACCCACCCTATTGGAGAGTGCCAGCCCTTGACACTGTGAACGATATATAACATATTTTCATTGTCCATTCTTTGGTTGAAGAACCTTTAAATTGTCTCTATTTCCTAACTATTATAAATAGAACATGGATGTTCAAGTATCTGTGAAGTAGAATGTCAAGTCCTTTGAGCATAAATGAAGAAGAGGTATAGGTGGGTCAAGCGGCAAATTTATTTTTAGTGCTTTGAGAATGCTCCAGAGTGGCTGGCTGGGGCAGTTTGCAATCCCAGCAACGGTGAATAAAGGTTCTCTTTTCTCCACATCCCCTCCAGCATCTGCTGTCCATTCTTTTGTTGGTATTTGTTATTCTAAATGGAGAAAGATAAAACCTCAAAATTGTTTTGATTTACACTTCCCTAGTTGTTAGAGACAATAATGTTTGAGATATTTCTTAACTTTTTTTTTTTCTTTTGAGAACTCTATTCAGGTCTCAGGTTCATTTTTTTTTTTTAATGGGTCATTTATTTTCTTTATTTGGTGATGGGTTTTGTTTGTTTCTTATTGTTATTTAACTCTGGGTTTTTTAGTTCTTTATAAATTCTGTCTATTCTCTGTTAGATATATATAGCTGGCAAATATTCTCTCCCATTCTTAGGCTTCCTCTTCACTGACTATTTCCTTAGCTGTGTAAAAGCTTTTTAGTTTTATGAAGTCCAACTTGTGAATTGTTGGCCTTAAATCTTGGGTAAATGGGCTCTATTCTGCAAGTCCTCTCTATGCTGACATCATGTGAGATATTGCCTATGTTTTCTTATAGGTGTTTTCAGTTTTATGAAGTCCAGCTTGTGAATTATTTACCTTAAATCTTAGTAAATGGAGATCCAAGATGGCTGCCCCAGGAGGACACTGTGTCTGAAGAGCAGGACAATAGTGTAGGCACAGCGACCGGGAGACTGAGATCTGGGACCTAAAACACCAGCGTTTGCGACTGCCAGGTGAGCAGAATTCCTACGGTGGGGAAATCAAGTGGAAAAGTCCAAGCGACACCCAGATACTCCCAGGAAAAACTCCGGAG
>CM053761.1:126760-183820 GCA_028658305.1 Pachyuromys duprasi
CATTATTTGATAGCTGGGTTAAGAGTGAAACTAAGAGAAACAAACACAGTTAATAAACATAACTGTAAGAAAGGAAGACTACAAAATGTTTAATATATATATATATATATATATATGTTCTACATTTTTAAAAAACATAAAATTCAAAGTAAGAGCCAGCACAGTTGTGCATGTCCATAATCTGACAGAAGCAGGTAAACCACAGATCTCTGAGTGTTCAAGGCCAGTCTGATCTACATAGTGAATTTCTAGACCACTGTGAATAATAGAGACCCTGCCTATAAATAAATAAATAAATAAATAAATAAATAAATAAATAAATAAAACTAGATTTCATACTTTTGAATCAGAAGATTTAATTCCATTTAGCTTTCATTAAAAATTGATTTATAATTTCACACATAAAAACAAAAATATGGAGAGATGACTCAATGATTAAGAGATTTTGTTGCTCTTGAAAAGAACTTGTGTTTGATTCCCAGCACCCATATGGTGGCTCATAACTGTCTATAACTCCAGTTCCAAGGTATCCAATACCCTCTGACCTTAGCAGGCACCAGGCAGGCATACATGTGGTGCACACACATACATACATGCAAACACTCATAAAATAATAATTTAAAAATTTTAAAACAAAGATATTGAAAATAACTAGATAATTATATTTAAAACAAGAATAATAAAGGTTATTTTTAAATAATAATAAACAACATAATAAAATAATAAATTATTATTTTAAAATTTCCCATCAGAATCAATGTTTTCAAACATGGTACTCTACTATAAATAAATCAGTGGAGCAGAACAGAAGCTCTAGAAAAATATGTGAATATAAACAGACTGGTAAGTCATCAAATTTCAAAGGGCAAGATACTTAATTATGACATAATCGGTTATTCAACTAGAAGAAAATAAAGTATAATTCTAGAAAATAGAGCATAATTTACAGTAAATTTAACTAGAAGTCAAGAGTTTACATTTAGTTTAGATATGTTATAAACCAGAAAACTGATTAGAAATGAAAAATTAAACTCAGTTGGATATATAATCATACATTTTATATAAAATTATTAATTTAAAATTATAGAAAGCAAAGCTATTCAAGACAGACAAACGGATAATGATATCTTCACATGAGAACATTTGTAAAATAAATAATTCCTGAAGATTCTTGTTCATTTATCCAATCAATATTTAACAAGTAAATGTAAAACTATGCACATTTTTAGGAAATTTTAACTAAATATACCTGGTAACTATAACATCTAAGTGATTTTTCTGAGAGGAAAACTACAGTGAAGTCCATAACAAAGAACTTCTGTGAAATCATAGGGGAAACAATGAACAACCAAAAGAAAAAAATGTGATGATGCATTTTTATTTATGCCATAAACAAGACTAAAATATGTTCAGAATGTGGCAGTTCTGTGGGAATAAGTAGGCTAGACTTTTGTTTTCTGTTTTCATATGAAAATCATCTCTGAAAGTTTGGTTAAGAGACCATTTGTGGAATAAATTATTCCTGAAGAATTTACATTCATTGTTCTAATCAATATTTATTGCAAGTAAGTACCTAAGTTCTTAGGAAATTTTATATAAATACATTTGATAACTACATACTTGAATTTTTTTTTCAAGAGGAAAATTACAGCGAAGTCCAAAAAGAGGGAGGAAAATTCAAGTTTGGGATGAAGCTGTGCTGTCTTTGGATGTGTATCATCTATCTTTCAGCTATTGTACTTGTGGGAAAACATGCAAAATTCAAGAAAAGTTAAACTTTTTGTGAGCATAACCAGCAGGCTTTTTGTTGTTGTTGTTAAATGTCTTCCCCAACCCACAAGAGACCATTTACCAGGTTACTCAAGCAAACTGAAGTTCTATCAGTTGAGAGCTAAGGGGGCAAAAATTTAGTGCACCATCAGCAGTACATATGGAGATGGCCTACCAGCTTGTATAGTTAAGGGATCCAAATAGAACTTTATAACTAGGAGTCATGGTAGATAATAGTCAACTAAAGCTCAACTTATCCAGACAAGACCCCTGGCTGGGCAGCTGAGAACTGAACAGGGTGAACTCAAACACTTTAGACTACTGGTATTTGTGACATATGCTGTCAACATGGAGATGGTCTGACAACCTGACAAGACCTACTCAAAAATGAGAAATGGCATAGAGGATGACTTGGACTAAGGCACAGTATGGAATGGAAATCAATGGAATTAATGTAGAGACTATAAGTACCTCCAGAGCAACACTGTCCTGTGTCCTGTTTACCAGTGAGTCCTGGCCCTGTAGCAGTGCTTGGCAACGGGTGATCATGATAAGAAATGAATGGGTCCTACACCTCATAGTCTTGTTCAAACAACACCAGTCTTTCATTAAAGCCCTGAAGGATGAATATATCAGATTTCCCAGCAAAATTAAGAGGAATTTGTTATACCTTTACAAGATGAAATGATATAGAAAAGACTGGTTTAAAAGTAAACTAGCCACTCCCTCTCACAAATCCAGCTTTTGTAATTTCAACTAGCTAGGATACTTCACCAGCCATGTACTTCCTCCTTTTTTTTTCAAGTCTTTTTTAATTAAATTTTTATTTTTTTTACATTTTATTTGCTTTGCATCCCAGCTGTAGCCCCCTCCTTCATTCCCTCCCAATCCTCCCCTTCCTCTTCTCCTCCCATGCCCCTCTCCAAGTCCTCGGATAGGGGAGGTCCACCTCCCCTTCCATTCAACCTAGTTTATCAGGTCTCAGCAGAACTGGTTGCATTGTTCTCCTCTGTGTCCTGGCAAGGCAGCTTCTCTCTCAGGGGGAGGTGGTCAAAGAGCCAGCCACTGAGTTCACGTCAGAGACAGTCCCTGTTCCCCTTACTAGGGAAACCCACTTGGTTGCTGAGCTGCCATGGGCTACATCTGAGCAGGGGTTCTACCTAGCACTGTATCAAAGCAGATGCTGAGACTCATAACCAAACCTTGGGCAGAGTGCAGGGAATCATAAGAAAGAACAGGGAGTTAGTAAGACCTGAAGAGGACAGGAGTGCCACAAGCACCAAATATATCTGGGCACAGGGGTCTTTTCTGAGACTGATACTCCAACCAAGGACCATGTATGGATAGAACCTAGAACCTCTGCTTAGATATGTTTCCTCCTTTTGAGGTCACTCTGTCACCACATATGCAGAGACTAAAGCCTACAAGCAATGTGTGCATCAGTGAACAGTCCAGAGTAGTAGCAAATAAAGGGTGGAACAGAGAAATAACATAAAGATGGGAAAGGGGAAAAGAAGACACTGTCTTTCTTTCTAGGGCAGAAGTTTTAGTATTATAATATTTAAAATATAAACACGGAAATCACAAATTTTTAAATGTTCATATTGCTATCCCAGTCAGAGGGAAACTACAGAAAAGGCTCATTGTACACAGAGTGTGTGGACAAAAAGTTTCTGATGGGAGCAACATAAAAGAAGAAACTACTGAAGTCTGTGTATGATAACCTGAAGTGACAAAAAAAAAAAAAAAAGTCATCGAAATCTTGCTCTGCATGGAAATGCTGTACGACACACTGCTTAAGATCCTAGTTTATAATGTGGTTACAATTTCAAAACAACAGCAATGGCACACTCCCAGGGCCCACCACGGTGCAGCTCTATCCCTAAGACCCAGGCTGACAGGCCGCCTCTCCCTAGAACACTGCTCACTATACTCACACAAGACCACCACACTAGACATATGCCATGAAAGCATTTAGCTGAGTGGAATGTGTTGATTTGCTCACATTTCAGAGGCCCAAACAAGTAGCCATACATGACTTCAGTAGAGTTGCAATGTATTAAGTTCCTTTTACTCAGGATCTGACACTAAATTTTACACATCAGTAGGCAGACATCTTTAGATTGTGGTTTTGGTGGGTTTTGTTGTTTGTATGTTTTTTGTCTTAAAGGGAAATTTCTCATCATTTATTTTAGGAATAAATATTGATAACTATATAGAGAAAAATAGAGATTTCTTTTTTTTTTTTTTGATGGAGGATCTCATATCCCATGCTAGCCTGAAGTGCTAGGTAATTATATTTTAAATTTTAACTTTCTGAGCTCCAGTTTGTCTGAAAAACAACTGAATTTTCTAAGTCAGGATTTCTCAGTATTGTTGATGTGGGAACTACCTTATGCATTATAGGTATGTCATCATGTCTGAACTCTACCCCCTGAAGGTCAGTTTTCACACACACACACACACACCAAAAGAAAAGTCTCTAGATATTAAGAAATATTTTTCTGGTAATAATCACTGGACTAGGTCTGGGAACCCACAGGCCAGGTCATAATCTTAAAATAAAGAAATATAATTATCCATACTTTAACAAACAGTACTTTCATAAAAAAATCACATACCACAAAGAGATAAGCAAAATGTCTCTCTTATACATGTCTATATATGTGTATGTTCTTAAAAATTATATAAAACTTTAATTACATTATTTACATGTGTCTATGCAGGGATACATGCATGCCATAGCAGGATGTGCAAAGGTCAGACGACAACTTAGGGAAGTTGGTTCTCTCATCCTACCATGTGGATTCTGACAGTTGGGATTAGGTTGTCAGGCTTGGAGGCCAGAATACTTTACCTGCTAAGACATCTCATAGTCCCTGCATACGATGTATATAAACAATTTACAGAACTTTCCCTGAACAGAATGTTATTTTTTGTTTTTGTCTTTTCAAAACAGGGTTTCTCTGTGTAGCGTTGGTTGTACTGGACTGGCTTTGTAGACCAAGCTGGCCTCCAACTCACAGCATTCTGCCTGCCTCTGTCTCCCCAAGTGCTGACCAGAATTCTTTAATTACATATGATTTTTAAATAATCTGTAAAGAATACAGAAACTTGCCTTGACTACCCAAGGACTATGTCAGAAGCAGTTCCTTTGGTTGATCTGAACATTATTATTCTGCAACATAATGGTAAGTGGTACCAAAAAGCACTCAAGAATGTCATCGTGACATTTCAAAATGTAAAGTTGACAGGTAGCTAATGGCTTTTTAGAAAAGATAAACAATAATGCAGAGCCCAGAAGATGCGCACTAACAGAAAACAGAAATGATCTTGGTTTCTAGCCTAAATTTCACCAAAAGGCTGTCACAGTATCTCCCAGAGTACCCTATCTTAAGCCAGTATAAGCTGGCTGTGCTTTACTTCAATTTCAATTAGCACATCTTTGGATCTCACCAATATGATAGCTGGGAACTTGAGCCCCAGCTATGACTGTCTTGGCTGTGTCTCCTTATCAATTTATCCAAGAAGGAGAACTGACACACACTGCAAAGCATAGAATATGGCATTATTTTTTCCACTGTCATTCACAAATTGCTGCTTGGCTGTTGCCTTAATACTGCATACAAATCCACTAGAGAGACAATCCTTTTTAAGCACAATTTTATTGCAGAAAGGTCCAAGGCTACTGCTGTTTTTTCCAAGTGTCTGATAATCTGCTGATGTCACAGATGGAAAGGAAATACTATTTTATTTTCAACCATTGAGATAGACCTCAAGAAAACAGTTCTCTCTCAAAGTACAACAACATAACTATTTCAAGACCTCATTATATTTAAAAAATGTTATTTGTCAAAGGCAGACCCTGTTCCCCTTATTAGGAAACCCACTTAGATACTGAGCTGCCATGGGCTACATCTGCCTCACCCTGATGGGGGAGGAGCCTTGCCAGGCCACAGAGGAGGACAATGCAGCCAGTCCTGATGAGACCTGATAGGCTAGGGTCAGATGGAAAGGGAGGACCTATCCGTGGACTTGGAGAGGGGCATGGGAGGAGATGAGGGAGGGGAGGGTGAGATTGGGAGGGATTGAGGGAAGGGGCTACAGCTGGGATACAAAGTGAATAAACTGTAATTAATATAAAAAATAAAAATTTAATTAAAAATTGTTATTTGTCCACTTGGTCTTATAAATCACTACACTGCATCCTTCTGAAGCCTGTTCTGGTCTATATGACTGCAAGATGATTTCAAGTGGGCTAGAATCACTGTCACACATCTTGCTAGGCAGTACATATAAGTGATGTTTTTGAAGTTGTATGTCAAAACAAAGTGGAGACTTTTTTTAAAAAAATTGTGTCACTGTTAGAAAACATGCTTCACATTGAATAAATCTTAATATGCCAATAAATGTTGTTCCCAGTATTATTAACTTTGTTCTAATGTACCTGAGATGCTAAAATAAGACATTATTGAGATTGAGAATGTAGCTCAGTTGTAGAGTGATTACCTAACATGCTCAAGACACTGGGTTTGGCCCCAGGCTCTAGAAAAAATGTTTAAATCAAGGTATTCCTTTTTATCTCAGAGAATTTGAGAAGCATATAAATGTACACACAAATAAAACACAGTGCTAATTTGTTGTATTATAGCAACAACTCTAAGTTCCTTGCATTTATGAAGACTTGTCTTTCCTTGTACTTTAATTTTTTACTATAAACCTATTATAGTCATTTAACTTTGAGATGTTCTTATCTTGATGGAGAAAAGGCTGTTTCTGTATTCAAAAATCTCAAAACAATGAGCTCTCAAGTTAGATATCATAATCTCCATTGCTGGACAGCTGAAATTCTCTTTTTTGCATATCAATTAGATTCAGTCTCTCTACCTTATGGTGTTATTATTGCCAGATGGTTACTCCAGGGATGGTTGCTTCTCAGTAATAGTTTGAAATGCCCCTGGGTGATGTGGACTGTGAATAATGGCTGTGCCTTTGAAACAATACAGTGGCTGGCGAAGTACAGCTGTGAACAAAGTGCAAATTTGCTTGTAGGACCTTATTTGTACTGTGGATTAATGAAAGTTTAAAGTATGCTTATTAAAAATAAGTGTCATTCAAGTTAGTGACTTTTTTCTTATTTCTTAAACTACAGCTTAAAAATGTAAAAATGTTTTACATTTTTTAAGAGAAAGAAAGACAAAAACATTGACTTCACAAATCTTCATTTTTCTGCCTCACTGAAGAAATAACATAGGATAGAATATGTGAATAGAAAGAAAACTGGAAGCTGGCCAAAACAGTATAGTTACGTTTATTTGAAATATTAGAATATGCCCGACTATGTATAGGACATTCAAGTCTTTCCTACATTTTCATTTTGTTTTGTTTGCTCTGAGACAGAATCTCACATTGATTAGGATGGCCTCAAACTCGTTATCCTGATCCTCCTTCCCTATCTCTCAAGTGCTAAAATTACAGGTATGTGTCACCATGCCAAGCCTTACGCTCAATATACTAAAAATCTCCTCTTATAAAAAATATTTAATTCTTATAAAATAGTACATAATCGATGCACCATATAAATGTATAAAATGTCATAATAAAACCTACTTTGAATATAATAGATGTTGATAAAAGCATTTTAAATATTATGGAATCGAGTATTAGAATGTTTCAAGTTCTATAGATGATAAGAGCAAAGAAACTTGGAGCAGAAGAACTATAAACCACACATGTTGAGAATGCTTGATGAAGAAAGTGGTTCTTGGGGAAGTTAAATAAAATCTATTTTAATGAAACCAGCAAAATCGCAAAAATGAACTGGGTATGGTGACAGACACCTTTATTCCTCGCCCTTGGTAGGCAGGTGAATCTCTGTGAGTCTGAGGTAAGCCTGGTCAACATAGCACATTCTAAGCCAACCAGGGCTACATAGGAGACCTGTCTTTAAAAGATGTAGGGGCCAAGGGAGTTAGGGAGTAAATAACAGGAATGTGGCACATAAAGGAAACACTGGTGTCAGGTCCCAAAGAAACTTAGAACAAATGGCTAACTGCCATGCTTGTTAGCATAGCACAGCACAAGCTGGCCTTTAGGCTCACTCAGTACCTGTGACTTCTCTCAGCAGTTCTCACTCAGCCCCCAGCACCAAACCTCTTCAACCACAAGCTTCCCTTCCGTCCCCAGCTTCCCTGTCCTATATGACCCTGCATTTTGGGTTATATAGGAAAGAGGTCGCTTGACTCTCAGTCCTCTCATTTCAGCTGCTCTCTCTCTCTCACGTTTGTGCCCCTCCAGTCATGGCCCAGTTCAGTCTACTAGCCATGTTCAATCTGCTACTTTTTCTCCCTGCTCTGGACTCTTGCAGATGTCTCTGGCTGTTCTCTCCCTCATATCTACAGTAAAAACCGTCTCCTCAACTCTACCTAGAAGTAGTCCTGTCCCCATTTCATTCAACAGGCTGTCTAGCATTAAGGGCTCACATAAAGGAATGGCCAGTAAGGGGTGTGGGATTTACCATGAAGGACAAGGTTTCTGGAAAACCAATGATTTAGTACTATTTAAATAATTGATTATCATGGTTTGGATAAAAATGTCCCACACAAGCTCAGATGTTTGACTAATTGTTCTTCAATTGGTGGAGCTGTCTGAGTGTGTTTAGGAGACATGGCCTAAGAAAAAGTATGTCACTAGAGTTGGTTGAATCTTTCCAAGTCCTCTCTTTGCTTTGTGCTTATGGTTCAACATTGATTCCTCAGCTTCCTGTTCCTGTCACCATCAAGAATTCAACTCTCTGGAACCATAAGCTCAAATAAACTCTTCTATAAGTTGTTTTGGCCATCATGTTTTATCACAGAACTAGAAAGGTAACCAATACACAGATCTAAAGGTAATAAAGAGTACAAGGAAGAATACCAGAGCAGTGGTCCTTAAGTGAAAGCGCACCTCCTAATCATTAAGAGTTGTTCTATAATAGACCTGGTTTTTATTCTTCAAGATTTCACACAACTTCAGAGATTCCAATTTTAATAAGGCCCACAGCATTTATAATTCAGGTGTGATTCCTGCCTGTGAACCACTGAATTGAAGTGGCTGTGAACCACTTAAAAAACTGCAATAAAACTTTCTAAAGAGGGTTACTGGAGAAAATTTTCCAGTGAGGACCTTTGTATGTAGTTACAACAATGGGAATAGACAAAAAGACATGTTTCTAGAATCTCTACAAAGAAAACCTCCTCTCAACTTGGTCCTAGGATCAGTGAAGGAAAAGTGTCTAAGAAAAAGTATATCAAGGCCAGGTAAACAAAGAATACTGCTGATACTGGTAATTTCATGAGAATGTTAGTCATCATAGGATGTTAAGTTCTGCAGTTGGTGATTCTGGAAAAACAATGAAATTGAGTAAAAATTAAAAAACAGAGGTCAAGAGCTGATCCTCAATCCCACTGCACAGCAAGGAGAATAAAGAGCAGTCAGGAAACAGGAAGAATAGCAATCAGACTGGCTAGATCCCAGGGGAGGACATTGCAGCCAGCCCTGAGTAGACAGGATGAGCTGGGGATGAGCTGGGGTAGGATGGAAGGGGAGGAGGTCCTCCCACTTCGGTGAACTTGGAGGGGGCAGGGGAGGAGATGAGGGAGGGATGGGGAGAGTGGGAGGGAATGAGTGAGGGGGCTATGCCTGGGGTGGAAAGTACCTAACCTGTGATTAACATAAAAATAAATAAATTACATTTTTAAAAATGAATTAATTAAATTAAGTGGGCCACTAGGTGGTTCAAAAGACAAAGACATAAGCAGCCAAGCCTGGCAAACTGAGTTCAATTCCCAGAATCTACATGGCAAAAAGAGCGATTAAACTCCCAAAAGTTATCCTCTAATCTTCACACTCACCTGTATGCACATGTTCACATGAGCATGTGTGCACACACACACACAAAGAGTTAATCAACATTTGAAAAAAAGAAACGGAGAATTAGGACTAGAGTGGTGGCTCAGCACTAGCTGCTCTTCAGAAGACCTGGGTTTTATTTCCAGTGTCCACCTGGTAGGTTAACCTTCTGTAACTCCATTTCCAGGGGATCTAATGCTTTCTTCTGATCTCCCTGGGCACCAGGTACACAAATGGTACTCAGACATACATGAAGGCAAAACACCCATACATACACACAAAAGAAAGAAGGAAGGAAGAAAGAAAGGAAGGAAGGAAGGAAGGAAGGAAGGAAGGAAGGAAGGAAGGAAGGAAGGAAGGAAGAAAGGAAGATGCACAGTCTCCTTTGTACTGAAATTTCTGTTATATAAATCTCAATACTCTTTGGTATCAGTGAAGTCCTGTATTCAAAAAACTGTCTGCTACCTTCCCCATAAATCCAGCATCCTTTGTTTTAATGCCTACACAGAAGTTATAAAGCATACTATCCTACATTTTTTTCAATTGTTACTAAAATACAAAGATTTGGCAGAATTTCTGAGAAAATTTCTAAGTTTATATTATAGTTACAAGGAATAACTATAATAGAAAGGACAAGAATTGCTCACACAAAAGGATGGATAGATTTGCCATGTCTTTTAGGCCCTATGGGACTGGTAAGAAGGTTCAGAACTTTAGAGTACTGGCTGCTCTTCCTGAAAACTCAGTTCGATTTCCAGCAGCACATAGTGTCTCACAACCATCTGTAACTCTGCCGCAGGACATCTGATATCCTGTCCTAACCTTTGTGGAAACTATCTACACAAGTAGAGTATAGGCATACATGCAACAAAACACTCATAACACGTAAAATAATATAAATAAATAAATAAATAAGTTGTAATTTGTTGTCCAATACAAATTATCAGCCCTAAAAACATACACATAAAAGCAACACTAAACACACACATATGTGTGTGTGCATACATATATATGTAGGGATAATGAAAGAATAAGAGGTCATCCATTTAAAAGGGAGTATGGGAGGGAGAGGCATGAAAGTGGTTGGAGGGAGGAAAGGATGGGAGAAGTAAGGTAACTATATTTAACTGCTGAGTTATCTCTCCAACCCAAATGATACCTACTAATACAACTGACTTGTGTTCTTTGGTTTGTCTGTAGATTAGGTCTTACTGGGTTGCTTAGGCTGGCCTCAAAATTGAAGTATATAAACCATATCCTGCCCCACCCTCACAAGTGCTGGAATTATAAGCCTGTGTCACCATACCTAGATAACCGTATGTTCGTGAATGCTATGTGTAACATAATTATTCGACTTTGAAATAGGTTACCTACACTAGACAACTAAATATTCCAACCTTCCTTTTGTCTGTTTCTATATGTATTACAGGAGAAATTATTCCTTTCTAAGGTAAATATATGTGTGTGTGTGTATATACATATAGTTTCATGCTGCTAAGTGTGTAAGCTTAATCAGTGATCAAGGCACCACCAGATTCAGTGTTTGATGAGTTCTTGTTCTCAAATTCTGTACTGCTGTTTTCTTTTTATATGTCCACATGGTAGCAATAGGTAGACAGCTTTCCTCTAGCCCATCTCAGCAACACTTAGGATATTACAGAAAACTAAAAGTTTCCTTCCTTTGATTTTATAAAGATAGTTGCTCATCATAATAAAATAAGTGAAGTTAAATCATCAAAAGTCACTGTTGAAAGTTCCCCTAACTCCTTCCTGCAGTTCCTTCCTCCCTTTCAACCCTACCTTCTAGCCCATCTCCTTCCTGTCCTCCATTCCAGTCTCTCCAGACTTACTCTTAGTCTTGCTGTAGAACACCTACAGGAGATCCTGCTCCCATTCTACCTCCATCCCCTAGGGTCTCTGCTTCATTCTGCAGGCACACACACACACACACACACACACACACACCAGTTCTTTCCCACCACCCCTTTTAGCCTTCTGCCCTTTTTCTATCCCTTTGTGATACCCACTGACAGAGACACTCTCTACCAGGGACCCCATATCCACCACACTAGGCTAGGACCCAGAATGGCCAACACCAACCAAAGAATAGAACACACACCCAACAAAGATGAGACCAGATATTTATACCAAGAAACACTTCAAAGTTCATAACTTCCCATGCCAAGTTCCCAACCACAAATATAAACAACCAAGACAATATGTCTCCTCCACCCAGCAACCCTGTTGCAATAGGCTATGAGAAAAGCAATTTAGCTTAAGCATAAGACACAGACTTCAAAATAGCAATTATGAATATGTTCAAGAACATTAAAGAGGATATGAATAAATGCCTTAACAAAGATCATGAAAAAAGTTAAATAATGAAAACAATTCAAGACATGAACTTGGAATTTAACAAAGAAACAGAATCACAAAAGAACTGAAATAAAACTGAAAAATTCAGAATGTCAAAAAAAAAAAGTCACTGTTTATCTCAGCAGTCATGACAATTCTGCTTATGGTATGAGCTTCTATCACATGTACATCATCAGAAGCAACAATCATGATACAAACCGTATTCTCAGTCTTCTCACACAACGCCACATCCTCAAAGTCCAGACCATCCTCACCGCTTCTAGGGAGGAGCCTAACCTGTAAAATTTGTTCTTCTTTCATAAACTTTAGGTCAAGAAAGACTTGGAAGATTTGAATCCTTTATGTAGAATTACAATTACATGAAGGTATATTTCAGGAGCCTTTTTCATATTTCTTTATTAGCTGGTCAAACAAAGACCTTTTTTTCTACCTCTTGTTTTGTTTTGTTCTGAAACAGAGTCTCTTCCTGTGGCTCCCACTCACTACAATCTCAACATTCTTCTGCTTCCATCTCAGTGTATTATGCCCTTACTCCAGATATAGCTAAGGAGGGACTAATATTTATAAATGACTTTCTCAGAAAAAAATGACCTTCAAGGAAATAACCTACGTCCCATCTGGCCACTGAATCCCAAACCAATTTCAATAATTTTATAATCACATCATTTGGCCTTAAATAGCATAGAAATCTTTTTTGCTAAATCTTAAATACCAAGAAGAAAATTTAACTGTCTGGCAGCTAAGAGAAAGATTATGCCCAGCTTACCTTTTAGTAAAATAAGAGTTATAAATGTCAGGATCCAGAGCTTTCTACTTTGGTGCTAATTAATATTTCAATACAGATGTTTTCTAATCCTCGTCTCACTCTGGCCTCTCTAACTCTGAAAACTTCTAGCACTGTTTTCCATACACCTCTGGCCCTTCTCAGATCTCACTGACTCTCCTCCCTCTGCCTCACTGAAGGACCAGTGAGCAAGATTTCCTTCACACAGCCTTTTCTTCTTTCTCTACCTAATTTCACTCAGTCTTGTGACTTCATGAACACATACAATTATTTCAACAAGACCAAGTGTATAACTAGTGCATCAATGGTTCCTCATTAATTTTTCTTGCTTATCATTCATCAGTCCTAAGACTGAAGTGTACCTGCAACTGCTTACTCAGTGTCTTCACTTTGAGGTTAATTCATTTTCAGCAAATCCATGTAGCTGAAACTTTTTCTTTCTTTTCTTTCTCTTTGAGAAGAGGTTTCTAGTTTTGGCTGTCCTGGACTCACTTTGTAGACCAGGCTGGCCTTGAACTCACAGAGATCTGTCTAACTTTGCCTCCCCAAGTGCTGGGGAGGCATGTGCTATGCTAAAACATTTTTTAAATGTGTTCCTGTTTTATTTATTTATTTATTTATTTATTTATTTATTTATTATTTATACACTATACTGCCTGCATATATGTCTGCATGCCAGAAGAGGGCACCAGATCTCAGTATAGATGGTTATGAGCTACCATGTGGTTACTGGGAATTGAACTCAGGACCTTTGGAAGAGCAGCCAGTGCTCTTAACCACTGAGCCATCTCTCCAGCCAGCTAAAACATTTTCTTAAAAGCAATCTCAAATCAATACCAAGAGTAAATCACTAGGACAGTGTTTGTATAGCATGCATGATGACCCTACTAGCTTGCTCATGTTCATGCCTTCTTTTTCTCTCTCACTCCCTCTCTCTCCTTCCCTCCCTTTCTGCTTCTCCCTCTCTATGTGTACATGTTTCTCCCAAATATTTTATTCTGTGATCTGTATTTGAGTTCATAGTATCACCCTTCACCTTGCGTTTCCAAATTGAGAATTTGGAAACCATCATGAATATGAGGCATTGTTGGCCAATTTATTTTGTTTTTGTTTATTTATTTTGTTGGTGGTGGTCAATTTATAAGAGTGGCTACGTAATAATCATTGTTAATAGTGTGCAAGAAAAATGTAAAGCCTGGCAAGTAATTGTTAACTTACGTTGCTGTTGGTGGTATACTTAAGAAACAAAATAACAAGATAAAAATGAATATCTAAACTGAAATTCTGATGTAGGGGCTAGAGGAAGAATTCAAGGGGAGGGCATATTTGGTCAGTGGGAATATTACAGGTCCAGAGCCAAAACTATCTTGGGCTATCTTTAGTCCACTATATAGTCATTTGTCACTAATCTCTATAACTAACTGAGATGGTTAGGGTTTTTTCCCCTAGAAACTAGAACAAAGTTGAGAACAAGCATATTCTACATCCTAATGATTGTATTCAAGGAAACTCATGAACATGTATATCAACTAGATCATGTGCATGAAATGTCCATAGCAGCACTAGTCATAATTCTATAATTAAAACAATAGAAATTTCCATCAACCAAAGAAAGGAGGAATTGTTGCATGATTATATAATATATTATGTAATGACAAAATCTACTCACTGTAACTATATGTAACAACTAGAACACCTCACAAAAAATAAACAAGACATCAGCCATGAAAAAAATGTAGAATATTATTCCACCCATGTAAAGTTTAAAAAATTTAAAAAACTAAGCTATGGATGGAAAAACTATGAAGGAAAATTATTATGACTAAAGTATGTGCAGTAATTGCCAAAGGTGAGAAGCTAAGATGGATAAGTGCATGAAGGTTGACTCTGAGGTACCCATTACTTTTATTTTCTTCTCTTGGATGGTTGTTTTATTTCATTGATGAACTATGCATTCATGATTCTGTACTTTTCCTGTATGTATGGTATATCAGGTGTTTGTTTAGAATATTACACAGATATGTAATTCTAGATATTCTGGAAACAGAATAAGAAAGACAGAAAAGGAAAAATAAAACTATAATTTAGAAGTCATAAGCACTATGAAGAAAAATAAAACAGGACAAGGAAAAATGGTTTAAGAGAAAACTATTTGCAACCTATGGATCATGGAATACTGCAATGGACACAGCAAAGCCAAGGCAAATGGAATGTGCAATGAAATTCAAACGTCCTACACGAATGATTTTACAAACTCCTCAAAAATAACTCCAGTAACATTCAAAGTCCCTAAATTCAATACTGCTAGCAATTGAAAAAATAACAGTTGAAAAGAAAATAAGAAAGGCTGTCTATAGTGCAATTGCTTCCAGTTCAATGATAAAGTACTTTCTTAAAGGAATGAAAAAATAATTTTTAATATGGTTAGAGATCAGACATAAAATGAAGACTATTAAAATGGGTTCTTCTAAACAGAAAAAGAAAATCATGCCACAAACAGCAATAACGCATTTTGATGTGGACAATTAGTAAAATTATTTTTACCAATAAAAGTGTTCTAGTCAACATTTTTCCTACCTACTAAACAATTTTTTAAGTTAATTTATTTTTCCTTGACTCTTTCTATATGTCAATTGTTTTCAGATACCACAAACTTTCCAAACGGATTAGGTTTTATGCCCTCACATTACAGTAACTACTTAATATATATTAGGTTGAACTGTGTGGAATTTCCATTCTATTGTTTCTGAACTACAAAATGTAAAACACTGAGGAGATGTATAGAAATAATAAATTATACTTAGTTCACATAGTTAATAGCTTAAATTGCTAGGCCCTAGGAAAAGAAAAAATCAAGGGTCACTAGCTTTGAAATTTATAAGAAGGGTAAATAACAAAAGGGAAGAACACTAATACATATAGGATACATAGTGAGTATAATTTAGAAATAATAATCAGGGCTGCCGCCTCTAAATTGGACTTTTCATGGGCAAAGTACAGGATTTCATTTTTTGCCACATTTGCATACTTTAACTTGACAATAAAAACACATTATTCAAAATCTGACATTAGAATAAAAAATAAGGACTAAAAATTGTGAATAACCTAAATAATAAAGTCTTAAATAGCTCTAGTCTCTTTATTTTAAGCTGGTATTATGTTAAATCAGTCTGGTTTCCATTTTACATCTCCATGATAAACTGACAGATGGAGCACCTTATGTTCACAGGAAGAAAGCCAAGTGCTCAAACAAGGCAACTACTCAGCCACAGGAAAGAGGACAAGTCAGAAGAAAGGGCTCTGGACTGTTTTCCTGGAGGGTTAGCAGATAACTGGATTTGAAAGGCTTTCAGAGAATTATAAGTGTGACATTCTCCAGTATATTTTCTTTTCTGGATAAAGGAAACATGCATATTCTGAGGAAGATTTCAGTTATGTGGAAAGACCATTTCTAATCACAGACTTAAAGGCCTGTTATTTTCTTTAGTATATATCAAGCTTAAAGGTATGAGATACTATATTTTACCTATTTAATAAGAAAGACTTTTGAATGACAAGATAATAGATTTCTATATACTGTATACAGGTCAATAATACTGAAGACTACAAGTAATTACAAGTACTAGCATTTTTCTATTTTATCTTTCTTTTTATCTTATGTGTCTGACTGTTTTGCCTGCATGTATGTCTGTGTACCACATGCGTGCCTGGTGTCCACAAAGGGGACCAGGTATTGGATCCTCTGAGAATGGAGTTATAGACAGTTGTGAGCTGATATGTGGGTACTGAGAATCGAACTTTGGTGCCCTGGAAGAGCAGTAAGTGCTCTTAACCACTGAGTCATCTCTCCAGTCCCTTACTATACATTTCTAATCCTCTGTTGCTTTGTATGCATTTTAGTAGTAATAGAGACTTCAAAAGATCAGGTCTAGGAAGACAGTGGCTATATGCACCTGTCTCATCTGGCTTTAGCATAAATGCCACCTGAACAAGCACAAGATGCAATCTAAAATATCTCACTTTTATAGCTTCTCTGCTATGGAAATAAAACCTATCTTTGTCAGAGTAAAGGAAGTTGGTAAAACAAGCCATTCATTGGAAGTATACATTAAATGTTAGCATTGTTTTGAATATTAGAAAAAGGAAAACCTTTTTATCTAAGAAATTTCATAATCTCAAGAAAAAATTCCTCTACCACGAATTTTCAATAAAATGCAACACTTCCTGGAATAAGCCCAGAGGATCAGTCTGTTAAATCAAGACCCATACAAGAAAATAATTACCCAGTCCACAATAACATGGCCTATAATACAAAGCCAGCAGCATATCAGCAGGAAGAGGTCCCTTCAACACAGGGATTTCTGTGGCTGACTTAATTACAGCTCAGGGAGGGACCCAGCACAACGGCAGTGTTCAAGGCCGCTGATACCCATCCTAGATGCAGGCACAGATGGCTTGACAGCTTCTCCTGTGCTGTGACACCTGCCAGAAAAGTCTAAAAATAGACACATCCCAAGAAGTTTTTTGGTGCCAGTATTTTTATAAGCTCCAGAGCATCATACTACTGTGAAAGTTATCCTTAATGTGAAAGCCAATCGCCAAGTTTACTAAAACTTGATTAAGCAAGGGACAAGAGAAAAGTTTAAACCAGCTTATCATCTAGACTAGGAGCAGAGACTAAACTGATTTAATTTAATTTCAGGACTACTGGAGTGTTTTCCAACATGTTACAGTGCCTTGAAATAAATAAACAAAACCGCTACCTTGAAAATGCTCAGAGACAGTAACCAAAAATAAATAAATAAATAAAAATAAAACAAGTTGACATATAAAAAAATCCTAGCCTTAAATACAGGAATGTTACATTGAAATCTAATACATCAACAAAGCTAACTGAATCTTTTTAAGCAGTTACTGTAGCAACCACATGGACCAGAGCACAAATGAACTATTAGGACCCCAAATTATGAAGTAATAATACAGTTATTAGATAATATGGAAAATTACATCTTACAAAACAATTTAAAGACAATGAAGGCTGGAGGTTGGCTCAGCAGTTAAGTATTTGCTGCCCTTCCAGATGACTAGAGTTCAAACATGAAACCAAATCCATGCCAGATTGTTTATAACCCCTTGTAATTACAGTTCCAAAAGCTCCAATGTGCATCCTCACACATGTACACAGAAACAAACATATACACATAATTTTGTAGGCAGTGCCACAGACTATGTCCCACAATGACAATCTGGACTCAGCTCCAGATTGATGAATTCTGACAGGATAAATATAAGTATTGCTGGCAGAGAGATAAAAGCCTACCATCAGCACTCCTCAGAAACCCTATAGTCAACTACTGCTAATGGAACATGTGGTTCTCTATTAGCATACACCTATAATACATATCACAGCCCCACACTAACCTTCAAAAATCTAACAAGCCTCCCCCTATGCTTCTCTCTGCTCCCCCTCCCTGCCTTCATCACAGCCCACCCTGTGAGTTGAGACCAGTCTGATCTGTATAAGCAGTTCCAGGGAGAGCTAGTTACACAATGAGACTCTGTCCCAAGAAAAAGCAAAAACATCAAGTTTTGAGGTTAAATTGCTCAGCTCAAATTTTGGTTCCCCCAGTAACTAGACATCTTACATAATCTATTTGTGCTTCCAGCTTTTCATCCATAAAATGTAAATAATAGTAATATGTACTTTCAAGCTATGGGTACATGCCTTTAATCCCAGCACTTGGAAGTTAGGGGCAGACAGACCTCAGTGAGTTCAAGACCACTCTGTCCTACATAATGAGTTTGAGGCCAGCTTGTCCTACATAGTAAGATCTTATATGAGAGTGAGTGAATGAGAGATTAGTAGTATCTATTATCATATGCTGCTAAAGGTCGTGCCTTATGGCATGACTTTCAGCCCAATTCCTGATATATACTAAGTGAAGAACACAATTTAGCGGTTTTTACAATTTTGGTTGTTTGGCTTGCTCTCCTACCCAGTAAACAGGGAATTTGAATAAAAAAACCCAGACCTCATGAAAAAATTAAGAGTACGTTGTATAGCCAGACCACAAGGAAAAATTTTAAAAAAAAATTAAGTCAGGCAGCATCATAATTATCCTCCTCAGTGCTTAAGTAACTGAGGCAGAGAGGTCACAAGTTTGAGGCCAGCCTGGACTATATAGGAAGATTTTGTCTCAAAAAACAAAGTAGGAAAAAAAGCCATAAAATCAACACATACAGCTAAGTCTTTTATTGTTGTTGTCGATACATTAAAAAGAAAAAAGGCACATGTTGTTACCTTTGGGTCTTATGTACTGCAGATAACAATGTCAGGGTTTCCAGTAGAATATTTGCTGTGTTTGTGATTTACCTTTAGCTAATTTAGAAGAAAAGGGATTTTGTTGTCACAGATGCATGTTTGCTTGAGATAGGTTATAGCTATGCAACCCTATCTGTCCTCAAATTCTTGATTCTCCTGCCTATGCCTTCTGAATACTACAATTACAAAAATGAGCCACTCACAGCTATTCTATTCATCCTGTCTTTTTTTTTCTTTTTGAAAAACTATGTTCTGAGTAATAATTGTGACAGGAAATAACTGAGTGTAGTACCTTATAATATAAAAATATCTAAGCAGTGTTGGTATACACCTTTAATCACAGCACTTGGGAGGCAGAGACAGATAGATCTCTGAGATTAAGGCCAGGCTGGTCTACAGAGTGAGTTCTAGGACAGCCAGGGCTACACAGAAAAACCCTGTTTCAAAAAAGCAGCATAAATAAATAAGCAAGCATTCACAATACTAACTTTAAAATACAAAAGTATGGGAATTCAATGTTTTAGCTCCAGGTACTAATAGCTATTTTTGGAGATGTAAACAAAGCTAATTAAAAGTTCCTAAAGAACTGGGATATACTTAGCAAAAAAAACTACCTCTTGGCACAAAAGTGACATAGAAAGATGTCCTTTTAGAAAGGTCATATTAGGAGACTGAAGAGCTGTGAAAAGAGAAGACAAGAAAACCCAGACATCTCCCTTTTCTCTCTTCCTCTGGCAATTCATTCATTAACCAGGATGTTATGCTTGCAGTTAATAATGCAAAATTGAATAGGACAAGAAAAATATAAAAGTCAGCAAAATTCCACAGAATAGTGGAACATTATAGTTGCCTTAGGTTCCCAAGAGACCACAGAGGGTCACCTCCTGTGATGCTTAATATTCATATCAACTTGACTGGCTTTGTAGTCACCTAGGAGACACATCTCTAGGCATGCCTGTAACGGTGTTTCCAAAGAAGCTTAGCTGAAGACAGTGTACCCACCCTAAATATATTACCACCATCCCGTGGGCTGTGGAATCTGACTATAATAAACACATGGAAAAAAGAAAAAGTGAAGTGAGCATCACATTCACTTTTCTCTAGTTTGGAACTGCAGGTGCGAAGTGACTGACATCCTCACACTCCCACCACCATACCTTTCCTACCATGGTGGACTGTACTCCCTCAGACTATGAGCCAAAAACCAAAACACCACCTTCAAGTCGCTTTTGTCGCAGCAACTAGAAAGGTAACTAGTGTACTTCCTAAACAACACTGATAGGAACTTAAATTTTATATTTACTCATTCAAAATTAAATATTGGCCCTTTTACTGTTCTTATATAGTACCTAAAATAATAGAACCTTCAAGATACAATAAATAGAACTGAGAATGAAGTTTGGGTCCTGATTTTAATACAGGACCAGAGCTCTTTGTTTAGCACTTTCATCCTCAATGATTCTCCTTTCCCATTTTCCACTTTCATTTTTCTTTATTTTTCTTTCCTAGAATGGTAAAAGACTATCAGTATCAAAACTCAGTGTTAGGTGGGCTGAGAACATAGCTTATCAATAGAACATTGTCTCGCATATGTGAGGCCCTTGAATTCAATCCCCAGTACCAGCAGAGAAGAAAAGGAGAGGAGGATGAGAAGCAGGAGGAGGGGGGAGGGGGAGGGAGGAGAAGAGGGAAGAGAGAAGGAGTACAAGAAGAAGAAACCAAATGCCAGCAGGTAAGTGGCAGATTATGTAACCAGGGGAGAAGAACAGACAGTGAGTAAAACAATGTGTATGAGATAGGATGACAGATGTTCACATTAGAGAGTCACACATTGTCCAAAAGAAAACTCACTCAGCTCCAATCCTCTGATTTCATGCAGATACGTGGTCCCAGGGCTTTGTGAAATCTTCCCAATTTTTTGAAAAAGGACCAAAATCAAGATTTTTATATGACTCTGTGTTTAAGAAGGAAACTTCCTAATTCAAATCATATGTTTCTCAATCACTGGGATGCATTCTGGCCCTGAGACACCAGTCTGCAATCTCTGATCTGAAGCTTGCTGGAGTGTCCATTTCACTGCGGCATTTCACTTGTGAAATCTAACAGTCTGTCACTGCATAGCAAATCACAAAATTGATGTACATGTTACCAGAACTAAGTGATAGAGGAAACAGACACACTTAATGACAGTCATGGTGCTGAAAATAATTTAGAAATAATCTGCTCCAAAAATCCATCAAGTTTCTGACTCACTTCCTTCACTCTCTAACAAGCAGATTTTAGCTTCTGTTTCAGTGTTGCAGTGAGCCTACAGGGAATGCTCTGGTCATGTGGCTGCTAATTCACTGTGCTCTTAAGTATCTATGGATGGTCCTTCCTCAGATTTATTCCTCTATCCTTATATCTCCAAGCCACTGGTCCCAAGATCAGGACACCAGAACATACTATTCCAGAAGCAATAAACTGACATTTATAATGCATTCTCAACAGTTTCTGCTAGTGAAAACAAATGCCACATCAAGTTCTTACCCAGCCCAACATACCTGTCTCCTTAGCCTATAAAGGCTACCAAGCAATGCACGCAAGTCATTAAAATCTTACCAAAGGAAAGAAGAAGTAACATGTTCTTTTATTGCTGTTTTGTTTGTTTTGTTTTGTTTTGTTTGTGACAATGTCTTTCTATATAGCCCTGGCTGTCCTGTAATTCACTAAGTAGATCAGGCTGACCTTGAACTCATTGAGCGCCACCTACCTTTGCCTACCTAGTGCTGGAATTAAAGGCATGTACCACATACCCAGCTTTAAAGTGTTGTTTCTATTAGTCTCCTATTTAACTTTAGTGTCAGAATATAGTTACGTCCTAGTGGGTATGTTCCTAATCTAGAGTATATACATCGCATCTTATAAGTAATAACCCTTTGTCTTATAAAATCCTGACATCATTTTAGTATCACGATGGGACTATTTTCAGAGAATGTTAGAATAATATGTCTGGTTAGTTTGTTTTACTTCACAGAAAAAAATGACAACACTTCAGCTTTGTAATAGGAACAAAAATATTGCTTTATATTCAATGTACCTTATGAAATATAGTCATCAAATTATACCAGGCCCATTCACCTGTGGCCAGGCAACTACAACTATAGAATGCTTTCTCTTTTTTAACTTTTTTCACATTTATATAAAATGTACTTTGATCATATTTTCTCTTCTATTATCCTGTCTTATCTTTTTCCCCTCCCATCAAAACCCTTTTCCCCTGGACTACACAACAAGAGTCTAATGTCAGAAAAACAGCATTCTACTGGAGATTGCCTAATCAGTACACTGGAACCCCAAATCAAAATGTCCTTCTCCTTATAAAATATCCTACAGTACCTGAGAAATATATCTGGCAAAGAAAAAAAAAACAATAAAAAGTCACAATTGTTCTAAAATTACAGTCTAAAATTAGGTTAATAAGCTAATAACTATGAAAAGAGTATATAATATAGAAATAAATACCAATGTAAATATTTTCTTCTTGTAAGGCTAGCATTTAAACATTGGTCATGCTTTTTATTTGTATGTTTGTTTTGTTTTCAATGTGTTATAGAAGTATAATTTCCAGGTTATCAGATTTGGCTCTTTCTTTATACAATTTTTTTAAAAGACTTATTTATTTATTTACACAGTATTCTTCCTACATGTATCATCAGATTACATTATAGATGGTTATGAGCCACCATGAGGTTGCTGGGAATCGCATTCAGGACCTTTGGAAGATCAGCCAGTGCTCTTAGCCTCTGAGCCATCTCTCCAGCCACCTCTTTCTTTTAACTTATGGGTAGTTTCAGTGTTTAAAAAGATTTTGACTTACACTGTCATTAGAACAAAATGGCAGTCTACAAATTGGGAAAGGATCTTCACCAATCCTATATCTGACAGAGGGCTGTTATCCAAAATATATAAAGAAGTTAAGAAGTTAAACATCAACAAACCAAGTAATCTGATCTAAAAATGGGGTACAGAGCTAAATAGAGAATTCTCTTATATTTTTGGTTGTGAGCCTAGCCCTTAATGGCTGAGCCATCTCTCCAGCCCAAGAATTCTCAATAGAGGAATATCAAATTGCAGAGAAACACTTAAAGAAGTGTTCAGTGTCCTTAGTCATCAGGGAAATGCAAATCAAAACAACCCTGAGATTTTACCTTACACCCATCAGAATGGCTAAAAACAAAAACTCAAGTGACAATACAAGCTGGAGAGGATGTGGAGAAAGGGGAACCCTCCTCCATTGCTGGTGGGAGTGTAAACTTGTACAACCACTTTGGAAATCAATCTGGCACTTTTTCAGACAATTAGGAATAGTGCTACCTCAAGATCCAGCTGTACCACTCCTAGGCATATATCTGAAATATGCTCAACTATACAACAAGGACATTTGCTCAACAATGTTCATAACAGCTCTATTTGTAACAGCCAGAATCCGGAAACAACCTAGATG
Source organism: Pachyuromys duprasi (assembly GCA_028658305.1). Taxonomy (NCBI): domain Eukaryota; kingdom Metazoa; phylum Chordata; class Mammalia; order Rodentia; family Muridae; genus Pachyuromys; species Pachyuromys duprasi. Next base: position 150,389 of record CM053761.1, read on the forward strand.
TCCCTCAACAGAGGAATGAATATAGAACTTGTGGTACATTTACATAATGGAATAGTACTCAGCAATTAAAAACAAGGAAATCATGAAATTTGCAGGCAAATGGTGGAAACTAGAAAAGATCATTTTGAGTGAGGAAACCCAGAAGCAGAAAGACTCACATGGTATATATTCAGTCATAAGTGGTTATTAGACATATAAAATAAACATACTAAACTCTATACTCCTAAAGAAGCTAAACAAGGAAGACCAGAGAGAAGATGCTCAACCCTTATTCAGATGGGTAAATGTGATAGACATCAGAAGCAGAAGACAGGGAACAGGACAGGAGCCTACCACAGAGGGCCTTTGAAAGACTCTACTGATCGAGGTAGAGGCTGAGACTGATAGCCAAACTTTGAGCAGAATGCATGGAATTTTAGGAAAGAAGGAAGAGATAAAAAAGACCTGGGGGAGGGGGGACAAGAGCTCCAAAAGGAGACCAATAGAGAAAGAGAAAAAAAAAAACTGGGCCCTGGGGGCCCTGCAGAGACTGATACCACAATCTATGCATAAAGAGGACCTAGAACCCCTGCTCAAAGGAAGCTGTAGGCTGCTCAGTCTTCAAGTGGGCTCCCTAGTAAGGGGAGCAGGGGTGGCTCTGGCATGAATTCATTGGCAGGCTCTCTGATCACCTCTCCCAGGTGGGGTGGGACAGGGGCAGCCTTGTCAGGCCACAGAGGAAGACAATTCAACCAGTCCTGAGGAGACCTGATAAGCTAGGGTCAAATAGAAGGGGAGGAGGACCTCCCTTATCAGTGGACTAGGGAAAGGGCATAGGGGGAGAAGAGGGAGGGAAGGTGGAATTGAGAGAAGACAAGGGAGGAAGCCACAACTGGGACACAAAGTGAATACATTGTAATAAATAATAATAAAGATTTTGACTTACCTGAAGATTGTTCTCTAAATTTCCTCTACATTGTTAATTCTTTTGATACACTTGGATTAGATTTAATCTCTTCAGACTATTTAAGTACTTAGATTTTCAACTTCCTCATTTCCATTGTGTAATATATAATAGAACTTACCTAATACAATTGATATAATGACTAGATAGATTTTACTTGAAATGGTTATGTAAATGTTTGATACATAGTAAGGCCTTACTATAGGTTGTTAAATACAGGTTTTTAGCAATAAACTATTAATATTAGCATTTAATTTATAACAGGTGTATAAACTCACATTTTATATATTGCTACTTAAAATAATATGTAATTATAACCTGTTACTGAATATAATAACATTTTGCTCAGTTGTTTTATAATCAACTTCAAAATGTTTTATTTTATTGATTAATGTGTCTATTTTTTTACTTTAAAATGCTAAAACAATATTATGCAGTACAAAGAAAATTGTGAAGTGATTTTTCATATTTATAATTGTGACTTACCTCAATGCATACAATCATTTGCTTTTAACAATAAATAAATAAATAAATAAATAAACAAACTTTTTCCCAACGAGTCTCCTTACTTTCTTATTTTCATGTGTGTGTATAACTGTATTGCCTACATTATCATAGGTATGGAATTATTTACTGGAGCAAAGGCAATTTACCTGTGGCTACCCCACTGAGAAATAGGATTTCCACTATCTCAGTACCCATTAACTGGCTATTGATACTCAGACATGGGTAGGGGCTTATGAGCTCCTCTTCTATCCATAATGAAATGTTGATAGGTCCAGTCTTGTGCAGGAGGATGCTTATTTTTCTATCCAAATGATAAACCCTTTTTTAAATTATATTCTTTAGCAGGCTCATTTTTCAATTTCTTCTAAAAACAAAGTATAAAAAATTTCAAATTCAAATAAACATTCATTTTCTAAACTGAACTGAGATATTTTATTCCTTCATTTAAAAATTTTTATTATTATTTCATTTTATGTATATTTTGTGTATTTATGGTGTTTTGTCTGCATGTACATCTATATACCATATGCATGCCTCATGCACAAGGAAGTCAGAATAGAGTGTTATATCCCTCTGGAACTGGAATGACAGAGAGTTGGGAACCACAATGTGAATATTAGCAATCCTCTGGAAAAGGAGCCAATACCCTAACCACTGAGCCAACTACCAGAGCCCCTTACTCCTTAATGTTTATATTTCTTTGTTATGTGATTATTTTCTGCTTAGTGCCTTATAAAGAAACCAAGGAGCCATCTTTTTGCAAATCCTCCAGCCATCTTGAATCAGTCATTTCTCATCCTAGATATAGATCCCCCAAATCTAAATCAGCATCCTCCCTTACCTGAACTGCTCCAACAGGAGCAGGAACCTTGGATTAGTCTATCACAGTCTACAAAGCTGTCCACTCTACTTAAAATAAAATTCAGATTTCTTGCATTGGCATGGTGGTATACAGCTTTAATCTCAGCACTGGGTAAACAAAGAGAATTTGATCTCAGTAAGTTTAAATCAAGCCTGACTACATAAAAAGTTCTAAGCCAGTTGAGGCTACATAGTATGACCCTGTCTCAAGTACACAGTATGACCCTGTCTTTGTTCTTATTAGCCAGAAACTGGAAACAGCATAGATATCCCTCAACTGAAGAATGAATAAAGAAATTGTGGTACATTTACACAATGGAATACTACTCAGTGATTAAAAACAAAGAAATCATGAAATTTTCAGGCAAATGGATGGAACTAGAAAAGATCATCTTGAGTGAGGTAACCCAGATCCAGAAAGACACACATAGTTTGCACTCACTTATAAGTGGATATTAGACCTATAGTACATGATAACCATACTACAATCCACAGACCCAAAGAAGCTAAGTAACAAGGAGGGCCCAAAGGATGTTGGGGAAATGTCATTCAGAAGGTGAAATAGAATAGACAGCAGAAGCAGATAAAGAGAGGGAACTGAGCAGGAGATGAAATGGGGAGGGAAACAAGGATGGGGGTCAGATGTGGGAGAGGGAAGTGAGAGGTCTGGGAACAAGAAGGGAAACTGAGGGGGGAGAGCATCTCTTTGTCAAGCTGGAGGCCTGCAACAGGGTAGACTCCTGGGAGGACATGGGTGTGACTCTAGGTGAGACTCCTAACAGGGGTGATGGGGGAAAAGGGACATGAAGACCGAAGTGACCACCTCCTAGCCAAGCAGGACTAGTGGAAGGAGGGAAAAACCGACAAAATCTTTGATCCAAAAATTATCCTGCCTACAAGAAGTGTAGGGTTCTTCTTGAACAAAGATTGGGAAAAATTCCCACCCCACAGTAGAAAACCAGCCCTGACTTTAATGATGCTCTGCTATGCTTGCAGACAGGTGCCTAACATGACTGTCCTCTGGAAGGCTCCACCTAGCAGCGGATCCAGACAGATGCTGGGACTTGCAGCCAAGCATGGAGTCGATCTTCAGCGGTCCTGTGGAAGTGTAAAGAGAAGATGGAAGGACATGGAGGGGACAGGAACCTCACAAGACGACCAACAGAGACAACTAACCCAGTCCCATGGGGACCTACAGAGACTGAAACATCAACTAAGGAGCATGTGTGGTCTGGACCTAGGCACCCTGCACGCAAATGGCCAATGGGTGGCTTGGTGGAAGGGGGAGGGACTGTTTCTAACATGGATTCTATTGCCTGCTTTTGGGTTACTTCCCCTGGCAGGGCTACTTTGCCTGGTCTCCAGGGATGAGGATATGCCCAGTCCTGATGTGACTTGATATGCTGGGGAGGGTTTATATGGAGGAGGGAAGCTCCCCTGAAGGGGAAAGGAAAGGAGAGGGGACAGGGAAGAGAGGAGGGAGGGAGTACCCTTGGGATATAAAGTAAATAAACTGAAATTTTTTAATTTTTATTTTTTATATTAATTACAGTTTATTCACTTTTTATCCCAGCTGTAGCCCCCTCCCTCGTTTCCTCCCAATCCCACCCTCCCTCCTTCATCTCCTCGCAAGCCCCTCTCCAAGTCTACTGATGGGGAGGTCCTCCTCCCCCTCCATCTGACGTAGCCTATCAGGTCTCATCAGGACTGGCTGCATTGTCCTCCTCTGTGGCCTGGCAAGGCTGCTCCCCCCTCAGGGGGAGGTGATCAAAGAGCCAGCCACTGAGTTCATGTCAGAGACAGTCCCTGTTCCTATTTTCTGGTTACTAGAGAATCCACTTGGATACTGAGCTGCCATGGGCAACATCTGAGCAGGGGTTCTAGGTGATCTCCTTGAATGGTCCTTGGTTGGAGTAAAAAAAAAAAAAAATCTTAGGGCTCAAAAACCTAGTGCCAGTCCTTCTATCATTTCCTCCCTTACCCACCCCTTTACTCCAGTCAGACTTAAAGTCTTCTGAGGTTCTCAATGAACATCCCCCATGGAAGAACAGAAAAAAAAAATGTCTAGACACTGTTTTATTATCATACTGACTTGGAAAGGTGCCTCCACTGGCTGTTAGTGGGGAGGACCAGGATCTGAATCATCCCACAGAGAACCAAGATGCACAGTTTAGGTCTATACTACACAGGGTCACTGCATCTCGAATACCAGTAAAGCTGTGCTATTTTCACAAATACAAAGCTTGTTCACAACAAATGATGTCTACATTTTCTGGTACTTTCATCAACAGACAACCCCTTTCTGGCTTGTTAATTGCCATCACCTGGGACTCAGCTTAACTATCATCTTCTCAAAAAGGCTTTGCCTGACTCTCATTTCTAATGTTACCTCCTCCACTAGTTCCTACTATGTTTATTATATGCTTTCCTTTGTTTTCAGCACATATCCCTATACAAAATCATTTGTTGCCTATTCTTTTGTTACTTTTCTTCCTCCTCAGTCAAAAATCAACTCTCCAGGGGAGCTGGATAGACTGCTCAACAGTTAGGATCACTGGCTGCTCCTCAATAAGAATGAGGATCAATTTTCAGTGCACACATGGCAGTTCAAGACCATCTAAAACTCTAGTTCCAGAGAATACAATATCCTCCTCTGACCTCTGCAGGCATCAGACATGCATGTGGCACACAAACATGCATGGAGACAAAATACTCACAGACGATAGATAGATAGATAGATAGATAGATAGATAGATAGATAGATAGATAGATAGATAGATAGATAGATAGATAGATAGATAGATAGATAGAGGAACTAATGTACTTACAGGACCTAACAGTGTCTATAATATAATGGTTAGTCACCATGTGTGAAACGAATAAATATCTAGAATAATGTTTCTTATTTAAGATTAAGATTCCTTTAATCTTCAAGTAACCATCATCTCTAGTTGCTTTTTCCTATGTCAAGTTGCATTTTTGCAACGGACTTGCTTTGACTTCTTTGTTTTAGTTCAGTTTGATTCTTGCTATTCTGAAAATTGAACCCAGGATCTTAGCTACGCAAGCACTGCTACTGTGCTATACCCAGAGCCACAGAAGTTACTTTCACATTATAAAAATGTTCACATTTACAAAACACAGAGAAGTAATGCAAAATTCAAAATATTCTAATATACCCTGATTTTCAAGAAAACCCTTAAGTACACAAAAGGAACTAGAGTAACAGCTACTTCTAGACTCCTTGTTAGGGGGAGACTTTCTCATGGTGTCACCAGATCTGCCATCACAGACAGAGCCTTCCTGTGGCCAATGTCCTTATAATCAGCTGTGCTCAAGCATTAGCTAGCAAGGACAGACTGAAAGGGCCTTTACCATCTGTCCATGATCATCTCCACAGTCCCATCTCTCTCTCTTCACTCCATTTTTTTAATCCACTGCCCACTACAACAACACAAATGCTAACAAGCAGCAATTGCCCTAGGCTCCATTATACAATGCCATCTTCTTGTTTTGTTCTGTTTTCCCTCTACAACATTAAGGACCACTTAACATATCTATTTTTCTCATCCATTTTTATTATTGTCTTTCTTTCTACACAGAATACAAGCTATATGAACATGGAGCTTTCTTTCTGCTCCTTGCTGTATCTTCCAACACACAAATCTGTAACTTTCACACAGTAGATACATTGAATATAATGTTATCACAGGAATGAATGAACAATCATTCATTCATTTTCATAATTTATTTATAATCTATTTAATCACAGCATTTATTTTATACACATTTTTCAAATTTCTGCATCACATTTTTTAAATTTGGAATTGGTTGATAATGACTGAAAAATTTATCTAGATTTGCTTTTGCTTTCGTTGTGTTTTTCTGAAATACCTTAACATTCTCTAAATACGTAAATATAGTTTTGAAGCCTATTTGTGGTTTGAGTGAGAATGACCTCCATTGGCTAATATGTTTGAATGCTTCATCCCCAATTGGTAGAACTGTTTGGGAAGGATTAGGAGGTGTGGCCTTGTTGAAGGAGGTGTGTCACTGGCAGGGGGGATTTGAAGTTTCAAAAGCCCAGCCCAGGCCCAGCAACTCTCTGTCTCTCTTTCTGTCTCTATCTCTGTTTCCCTCCCTCTCCTCTTCCCTCCCTCTCTTCCTCTTTCCTTTCCTTCCCTCCTCTTTACTGCCTGTGGATTAGCATGTAAGCTCTTAGTTAACTGCTCAAGTGCTATGCCTGCCCGCCTGTCATCCACCATGCTCCCCACCATTGATGATCATATACTAACATTCTGAAACTATAAACAAATCCGAACTAAATGCTACCTTTTACAAGTTGCGTATATTATTGAAAGCACTTTAATGTAACTTGTAAAGATAAATTATTTTCTTTTGTTGCAAGGAAAACATCTTGATTATAAAACTAAGATCATAAATAACTACAGTAATTAATGTAGAATACCTGAAAATCCACTTAAGAAAAAATTTTCATTCTGTTATTTTTAAATTTTAAGAAAAAATTATCCTCTTATAGTTCTGATCACTAGATCACTAAACCACCTAATTTGGGGGCTTAGTGAGTAAGAGCACTTGTTGCTCTTGCAGAGGACCCAAGTTCAATTCCCAGCATCCACTTGGTGGCTCTCAGCCACTAGTTCCAGGGATCTGATAGCATCTTTCACTTCTGACTTCCCCAAGCACTAGGCACACACATGGATTCATCCAGGCAAACACTCACACACAAAAATAAAAAAGTGAATTTCTAACCCTCCAACATTAAGAATCTTTGTCAACTTAAAAAAATAATCTAAAGAGTAAGTCAAAAGTTTTTTATAGTGATTCTGGAGTATAATCTCACTTCATATTCATACCCATATTCATTCTCTCTCTCCCTCCCCACCTTCTGTTTAGCCAGGTATAAGTATTTCAATAATAAAGTCCATGAATCAGTTCTGGAATAAAATAGGAAGATTGGAAAAGTAAATGAGTTCAGAGGAAAATGTATATGGGCTAGGTGTTCATATGAGAACTATTCATTACTTTAGCAAAAAATGGTGAAAGAGAGTATGCATGATTAAGTGTGAACTACTATGGCTAGAACTGAATGAACAGAACTGAAATAAACAAGACGAAAATACAGAAAATAGTTGAGGACAAATTCATGAAGGCTGAGTGAGAGTTAACTCAACAAAGAAAGTTTATTTTATATTTTGGAAAAAGTAGAAGGAATTTGAAAAGGAAAGGATAAGTAGATAAATAAGCAAACTGGGTGGCTCTAAAGCGCAGTGAGTTAGGTATATTACACAATAAATATTTTGAGATTTTTAAATCACTGAATTTTATAGACAAAGTAGTTAGATCCCAGGAGAAAAGGTCCCAATAGTCAGTTTTTTTCTTTCCCCTCCATGATTAGAATACTTGCTAACATATTCATGTTTTCTACTCTCTTCTCCCTCTCCTAAGAGATACTACACAAGACCTGAAGTGCTTATAAGATTCTAGTTGTCTATCTCAAAACTCAACTTAAAGAAGAAATAAGAGGTAATGCACTAATGTCCAACTGTCTGAATCATGCTGGCTTCACACCAAGATCTAGAGTGGGCAGGATGTGGTCACACTGCAGGACTGGCTCCTATTGCTGTGGAAACCAGCCAGTCATTGTGCTGATCACATATTCACCAGTCAATGAGACAAGGAAGCAAAATAACCACCAACAATACACCTACAAAACCATCCATCTTTTCCCTTGATATCAACACACAAGGCTGCTATGGGGTCATCAAAACAAATCTCTGTCTCTTCCATACACAACTACACTTTTTTCCTCTCTCACTACCTTCCAAACTGCAGGAACAGAACTTGAGCCACCCTATCCATTTTTCCTAATTAGTACCATATTCTTCACACTTGATTTTATAAAAACAAAAAATAAAACCAAAATCCTACAGATAGATTCATATGTTCGAAGACATTTAAAGTAAGTACAAAAAAATATTTACCAGAGGAGCAATGATAGTCAGAGAGAGAACACATAAAAGAAAACTTACTATATTGCTGGCCTACTTTACTTTCTGTTGCTGTGAAAACTTTGATTACACCTTGCATGTGTGTGTGTGTGTGTATGTGTTTAGCACTCAGGTGGAAATAAGACAATTTGTAAGAGAGGGCTTTTTCTTCACTATGTAGGAATAGGGTGAGGGGAGAGTAATAGAACTCAGGTTCATAAAGCTTGGCAACAAAAACCCTTACCCTATGAACCATTTTGCCCTTCCCTGCAGAATGTTTTAAAGCAATGGCTTCCAAGGCTGGGAAATAGCTTAATTGGTAAAACATGTACTGTACACACATTAGGACCTAAGTTTGATGCTCTGAAAAGCATGGCATGGTAATGCACACCTGTGACCTCAGCATTGGGGCGGTAGATACCTACAGGTGGGTACCTGACATACTTGGCAGGGTTCAGACCAGTGAGAGATACTATCTCAAAAAACAAGTTGTCTAAGGAATAATATTTGAATGTCCTCTGACCTACATACACACACACACACAAGCACACACACACTAAATGACTTCTATATGACATCTTCATTAGAATACCTGTTTTCTACAACTATTTTGTATTTGAGAATGACTCAGTTCATTTAAGTAATAATCTCAACTAAAATAAAACATGTTTAAAAGGTAGAAACAAGTATCATTATCAAATAATAACAATTATTTTACTACCTTAAAATACACTTTTATATAGTTATAATCCTGTTTACTAAGAATCTTAATTTGAGTTTTCTTTATGCTAAATGTAAATAAAAATACATATAACAAGTGTCATTTGAAAAAAAGAAAAATCCTGATAATTTTTCTTGTTATATAGAACAAAAAAAGCTTAATTTTTTAATTTTTAAAATACAATTGGTATTAGTATTATTCTGTTAAGAAACTTCTTTCATCATTCTTATAAAACATTTCCCCATTTTATCTTTTCTGTCAATGAGACTAATATGAGTGATCACTTCCTACACTCTCCAATTTTCTCATCTTTCTCTGACACTATTGAACACTTGAAAAAGGTGTAACTTCTTTACTTTTATAAAATGTTCATTTTTATACCTACTATGAGCTAAGCTCTGTGTTAAAGACTTTCTATTATATTAAATGAACTAAGCCAGGCACAGAAAAACAAATATTTCATTATTGCATTCACATAAGGATCAGAGATGTAAATGATAGTTATTAGAAATGTTGATTGCTTAAAAGGGAAAGATATTGATGAAAAGATTCATTATTACAGTTAGATAAGAAGAATAGGTTTAGGAAATTCACCATACAGTATGATGACTATAATGTCAATATATTAACTCTTTAAAAATACAGAATGAATGTTGGGTTATCACAAAAAAAAGATAATTATGTGAAGAAATGTATTAGCTCAATTAAGACATACCATATGTATACTGTAAAACATAACACTATACATAATAAATACATACAATTTTATTTATCAACTTCAAACAAATAAAAGACATTAAGAATTTATTGTCTACTAATGACAAAAAACTGCTGTATTAAGGTTTATGGTGGTAAGTACAACAACACAAATATCACTAAAAGTGTTTAGCTCAAGAAGAAAGGTCTATTAACAACCATATTTTATATCATCAAACAACTCTACCTTTTTTTTATCAAGAAAGTGATAACTTAACATTGGTTTGCATTTCTCCACCTGGGCAAAGCACAGGGGATAAAGACATCATATAAATATCTCTGAGAATTACAATAATCATCTATTTCCTTACTTCACCAGGCTTAGCACCACTACATTTAGACATGTCAGCCTAAGAAAAAAATTTAAATTAGAAAATATAAGTAAATCCAGATGCCATTAAAACCAAATATGAATATGGCAAGAAAAGCATGAGCTAAAATGTATAGCCAGTTATGCAAAAATTATACTTCTATCTATGGATTTCAACCATATCAGTTTTGGTATTTAAGCATTTGAATAAAAGTAGCAAAACTGAAGGTATAAATCTGCATTATGAACTAGAAGAAAGGTTGATTAGAATGTCATAACTCATGTTTTTTAATTGTTACAACACAAGACAGGGCCTTCCCTTTCCCTAAAATAAACTTAAGAGTATAAGAAAAATATTTTTATTTATGTGTGTGTGATATGCCTAAAACTTAAAATGTTTGTATGCACCTAAAAATAAAGACATCACATAGAAAAGCAGTATATATGTACACTAATATTTATACTTGATTCCTTGCTACTCCTAGTGCCTTAAATAGTATGTATGATTCCTATGAATGTTTGGCTGGACATAAATACACATTCACTATTTTCTTTCAGTACATTAGTCTTCAAAAGAAAGAACACATAAAAATAGAAAAATGTTTTTCACAGAACATTGGTGATTTCTGATTTTATAAAATACAGTCATTTCAACTTGAAGAGCCATGTTTGTCAGAGAAGGCACGGATATCCATATATTTTACATATACCCTTCACCATATAAAGGCGAGTTAATTTTCCTCAGTCTCAGGGTGCCTTCTACAAGACATAAACATAGCCCAGCCTTGCTCAGAGGTGAAATTAAGGGCAGCAAAACCACCTATCAAAGTTGTTTTGCTTCTGCAGCCTCATGACAAGAACTAAAGCCAACATCAAACAGGACTGGTGAGTCCTAATAACTGCTCCTTATTTCACCAAGGAGCAATTACTCAGCAGAGAGCTGAGGTACCAAATTCTACCATCCTGAAATTGTAGGTCCTCAGGCACAAACCTCATCATCATTTGGATGGATTATGCAATGGTCATTGATACCTGGGTTTGAAATAACAGCAGTTTGAGAAGTTTGATTTATACATTTCAGACCAGTTCAATGTCACCTGCCACCTGAAGACTCCTGTGACTCTCCCTCCCCCACAAGGTAAAGAGCTTCCCGTTCCAGCTTATGCTTTCATTTCTTGGGCAATTTTTCTATTGGTGAAAACAATGGACTCTTTCAATATTCTCTTATCAACAAAGGGCTCTAAGATGAATTCCTTCTGGCCATATCCCTTCTGACTTCTCCACAGTGATGACTGGTGCTAAGAAATGCCAGACCCGGAGAGGGGAATAGGAGACAGGCAGCTCACCTCTTTGAGCTGCTCCAGCTCTTGTTTGAGGCTGTCATACTCCGCTTCCAGATCATCATACTGTTGCTTGAGAGTCAGTTTCTCCTCCAGCACCACCAGCCCGTACTCGGCAGCCTGGATCTTCTCGTGGGTCGTTTCTGTGAGCTCCTTGGTCAGTCTCTCTATTTCAGTCTTATAGTGGTCTACGGTCTGCAGCACCTCTTCTGCGGCCATAGCGGGGTGGCAGAGATAGATGCAAAGCAGAAGGGGAAAAGCAAATTGGGATGGAGGTAAAAACGAAAAGGAAAAGTGCCTGATGAATAGGCAGAGTGCCCTGAGGCCCGGCTGTTACACGGCCGGAAGCAGTGAGGAAGAATACAGCATGGAGACTGCAGGGTGATGACCGCAGCCAGGATCCTTGGAGCCCCGCGCCCCGCGCCCCGGCATTCAGCAACGAAGCTGCATGGTAGCGCAGCTCCCGCAGCCAGAGGCTCGGGCTCTGCGGCCTCAGAGGCGCGTGGCCGCCATGTCTCCGGCCGCGTCACTGCGGTCCACCGCCCAGTGCTCCGCGGGAGGGTGAGCTCCACCTGCTCGCTGGGCCCTGCGGCAGCCAGTACACGGGGATGCGGACTCTAGCTGGCCCTCTCCCGCCCGGGCCACTCAGGATGCGAGGACGTAGGGCATGGGGAGGAGCAAATCCAAAACCCTACTGCGCCTCCCAGCGCGGACAGCTGAGGGAGGATGAAGGCAGAGGAACCCAGAACCAGCTGAGGAATGATGGGAGACTAAGGCGGGCTGAGGTCTGAGGTGGGGGGACTGCGCTGAGGAGGGATGAAGGCTGAGGACAACGGACGGCTTGAAGAGAAGTGGAGGCTAAAGAAATGAAAAAGGCTCGGAGTGGGAGAACAGCTGAGGAGAGACGGCTACGCTGGGGAAGCCAGGGCAGCTGAAGAGGGAAGGGTGGAGTCTAAGAAGGCTCCACCAGGCTGACTTTGCTGAGGAGGGAATTCAAAGCCCACTGGAATACAGTGAACCTACAGAAACAAACAGAGCTAGTGCTGTGGGGTCTCAGCTTTCAATGTCTGAAGGAGAGCTGCTTTTCCGAAGCTTGCTAGATGTATCTTAGGAGTCCTTTCCCCTTTCTCAGCCTCTTTTTAATTTGGTCTAGTCCACCTAACACTCTACCAAAGAACTTTGGTGTTTGCCAGCTCAAGCTTCTGCGCACTTAGATCCTCACAGGAGTTTTGTCTCTTCGGAAAACTAATACTGTAGCTTGTTGTTGTATAACATTATGGCTGTAGAGATGTGGACAAATATCTGCTCACCCCAGAGACCAAAGTAAGGCTACCACCACAGTCCAACAGTGAACCAATGGGTTCTATATATGGGTGAGGGGTTATTTACAGGATCAGAAATGACTCAAAACTAGCTACAAGACAAAAAGCCCACTCCCGGGGTGACGGCCCTTAGACAGCAGAAAACCTAGACCAAATGGCACAACTTGCAGGCAGCTCAACAGGTTGAAGATAATCTCTTTTAGATAGTTCAGGTAATCTGTGTCTCTTTTAGCCAACTAAACCTGTCTGACCCATTTCAGAGCCGGCTTTACTGATTATATGGGGAGGAAGTAAATCTGGTTAGTTTCAGGAATTTCCAGAAGCCTTTGAGTTATTTATTTACTGGGTTTAAGAGCTTCCTAGAAAAATGGAATGTTATACTTCTCTTTAGAATAAAGAGAACTTCTGTTAAGATGAACTGTTTTGTCTGGGAGGAAATTGCTACACAACTGCATGTGCTCAGTAAGCTTCTAGGCCAACAGTTCTCAACTTTCAGGGATTGACCAACCCCTTCACAGGGGTCATATGTATTTGCATTATGATTCATAACAGTAGAAAAGTTAGTCATTAATGCATCAGCCAAGGAGAGTGCATGAAGAGGACCTAGACCCCTGCTCAAATGTAACCCATAGGCAGCTCAGTCCCTAGGTGGATACCCTAGTAAGGGGAGCAGGGGCTGTCTCTAACATGGACTCTGGAAGGGGGGACCACTGCCAGGCCACAGAGGAAGAGGATGCAGGCAGTCCTAATGAGACTTCATAGGCTGGGGTCAGATGGTAAGGGAGGAGAGCTCCCACTTTCTGAGAAATAGGGGAGAGGAATGGGGGAGGGGGAGGGCAGGTGGGAGAGGGAGGAGACAAGGGAGGGGGCTACAATTTGGATACAAAGTGAATAAACAAAAAATAAATTTAAATTAAAAAATTTAACTAAAAATAAAAATAAAAGAACTTTAAAAAAGAAAAAGAAAAATCATAGTCATGAAGTAGTAACAAAAATAATTTTATGGTTGGGGTCACCACAACATGAGAAATTGTATAAAGGGTCACAGCATTAGGGAGGCTGAAATACTAGGTACTGTATTTCTTCCAGATAACCCAATACATGGTCCCAATAAAGGTCCCAATACATGGATTCTTCAGTAAAGGAAATGTCTGTAATTTCTTAGGAAGTATTTAGGATATTCTACTAAGCAAAAAATATGCTCTGTGAATAAGAGCAAAGTTCTTGAGATTGTCAGTCAAGCACTCTTCAAAGTATGTTATATACATCCTGATAAGCCTGATATAAAAACCACTATCTCTAGATTACAGGTGCTAAAAGAAGGTTGCACCTCAAAGGTAATGACCAGAAGCTTCTCTGTGATTGCTGGGTTATTTCTTAGCCATAGACACATCCTTGCCACCTCCCTACTCGAAAGGTGCAATATTCTCCAAAGACTCAGTGTGAGTTAGGATTGCCTTTTCATTTTTTTTATTAGCATGTGTTAATTGTATTTATGAGGTACAGTGTGATAAATTTATACCTGTGGAATTGCATTTCTCTATCTTGCTTATTTTGTCTATAAATCTCATCAAAAATTTTTTTCTCTCTCTTTTCCCCCTCTTGCTGTCTACTGGAAAACACCCTACAATCAAAACTATTCTTTATAGAAGCACAGTCATTCCCAGTCACCTCTTATCTTCATACACAGCTGTTGAAGGATTTTTGATCACATTGTGAACCCTGAGATTGTATTGTTTACTGGAAAAACCTATTCTAGTTGTGGTGTGGCTTAGCCCTGGCACACACCTTTAATACAAAACAGAATTAAAGAAAGTCAACCATAGGTCAAGAGGCAGCACAAGCAACCAGTTGACAGGACATGAACATAGAGAAAAATCATAGAGAGTAAAAGGAAGTCAGGAGGATGGCTAGAGAGATACACAGGCAGTAGAAAGGAAGGACATTGAATTTGAGGGGTTTTTGAAACAGGTGGAGGAAAACTTTCTTTTGGGACATCAGCTGAGGAGGAAAGTGAGCTGGGTGCTTTCTCTGCCTCTCTGATCTAGCAGCTTTTCGTCCTAGCATCTGGCTCCTGAGTCTTTATTGGTAAAATTGAATGTTTTGGATTTTGTGTAAAAAAAAAATCAAGAAGACAAATAACTGCTCCCTACAGACAGGTGGCAACAGTCTGAATGTTCCAGTAAGACACAGAGTAAATGAGAAAACCTCAGTCCTGAATCCCCAAGTCGGTCACCATCTTTAGGCTCTTCTTTAGACTCAGGTGCACTTTGCATCAGGTCATGATTTGTCTGCTGTAATCTTCCTGACTGTGCATGCTATGTTTATTTGATGCTCACTTTGAATTAAGTCATCTAATACCCAAAAAGCATCAGGACATGGGCCTTTTCTAGGGTCCATATTACTCTACTTACATACCTTTTAGTTGGATGGCAGCGTCATCACATCCCTCCTGAGAGCAATGGACAGGCCCCGATGCCTCAGCTATGACTTCACGCCGGGAAAAACTGCTCCAGGGGCCTTGGATCCAGGCTCACAGTAAAAACTGTTTTGTTGCCATCTCAGGCAAAGTCTCTTTCCACATACTTTTTAAACCACTCATTCACCTACTCCACCCTCAACTTCTTACTGGCCTAGTGGTACTTGTCAGAAGGACTTCAGCATAATCCTGTAATCATCACCATGACTGTGCCAAAGAACATCTGGCTGTGTTTGCAAGCATTTCAGATGTCCTTCTCCTTGCTATTCCTTATGTTGGCCACATGAGAGGATAAAGAGGTTCTTTTTATTTTTCTTTGTTTTTTTTTGTTTGTTTGTTTGTTTTCTTTTTTAAAAACATTTTTATTTATTTTTATGTATATGAATGCTCTGTTTTCACAGTACACCAGAAGAGGGCACCAGTCTCATTATAGATGGTTGTGAGCCACCATATGGTTGCTGGGAATTGAACTCAGGACCTCTGGAAGAGCAGTTAGCGCTCTTAACCCCTGAGTCATCTCTCCAGCTCCAGTCTGTTTGTTTTTCAAGACAGAATTTCTCTGTGTATCCCTGACTGTTAAAGTAGTCTTTTATTCTGAGCAATTGTTTTCTTAGAGGCATACTGCCTCCATCTGCTAACCTAGGCCTAGTCCTGGAAACTGTACAATCTAATCTAGGCTGGCTGGTTTAATGCAGCTGTTCTGGCTCAAACTCCTCCCCAAGCTGACTGATTCAAACTGGCTTCTGTCACTTCTGACTGAAGTGCTCTGCTTGGCCTCAAACTAACTCTAGCAATATGATCTAATCTTCTGGCTCCTTCTCATGCTCTGGCTTGTTCTGTCTGCACCTATGTCTAGCTTGTTCTCTGTTTGACATGTCTCTGTAAAACTTTCCCAGTAAAACTGCCTCAGAATTCCATGAACTGAACTGCCATGAACTCAACTTCACTGTACCACCTCTCAACTCATTGACTCAACTGAACTGACTATACTTCACTTACCACCTATTATTACAGTGTGCAATTCAATGATTTTTAATTATTCAAGCAACACTACAGACAATTTTAGAAAAATGTCATGACCTCAAAACTCTCCCTGAAGACTCTGGGAACATTAAGGAAGATGAGATAGGAAGACTATGATGATAGGGAGGCATGGTGATAAGCTGTATCTGCACATGTAACTGTTGTACTCAGGAGCTCGCTGTAGTTATGGTTACCTGAGCAAGACCACATTGACAAAATCAGTCAACATTCTAACAGGTAGCACTAATTGAACTCAGTAGGTTACAAAAAAGAAAAAAGGTGAAAGCATGAAGGTGGAGGCAGAGGGAAGTGTTGAGGGGATGCAGGATGGAAGTGGGGGAGTTAGGTATAAATATGATCAAGACACATTGTATACATTTGTGAAGTTGTCAAGGAATGAAGGACTTTAAAGAACATTCTGTATCTGTCAGCTATTACTCTCCTATCCCATTTTACAGCCCTCTCTTCCAGTTAAGGAATCACTAAACAATGTTTGTTCCTATACATTTCCATAATTTTTATTTTTGTGTAAATGGATTTGCTGTATATCACTGCCCTCCTCATGTTAATAAGAACAGCTGTGTCTGCTTGCAAAACATCATCATAGCTGGGCTTGTTGACTGTTGACATTCCTTCATAAAAGAAGGGGATAAGAAAGTGTCATTGGACCCTCACCTTGGGATCCAGTTACTACTCCCAACTAGCTATGTACAGTTCTGCCTAATTGCATGTGGCCTCAGTGTCTTGAGGAGGAGCTTGGATGGTAAGGGTACTCCCTCTGTGCAGCGATGGGGAAGTGATTACCTGTGTTAAGTGCAGACCTTCCAGTGTGGCTGCTTTATGATAATTCATACTTTAGTCTGTAAACCCTCACTCATGCTCTGCAGGTAAGCCTAGTAAACTCATTGGTTCCCCAAAGTGAACATTGGTGAAACTAAACTTTAGTTTATCATTGATCATGGAGAGGGAATAGACACTGCCTAGTCCACCCTCAGAAAGAATATTCTGGCAACAGAAGTTATATAATGTGTAGTCTTTGGGGACTGATTTCTTTTGCTTAGCATAATGTTTTCAAGATTTAATCACACAGGAGAAGATTTGAAGGGGGTGAATTTGATCAAAATACTTTGTATACATAAATGAAAACCTCATAAAGAAACACATTTGTACAGGAATTTTAACCCATCAACAAGGCTGTTCTGATTATATCCATAGACCTTTAGGTCTGTGTGAACCAGCTGGAATACAGACACATTCTTAATACACCCCTGTAATTCTAAACAATGAAGTAAATTTAGTTGTAGAAAGAAGCACCCATGTTTGAAAGGGGCATCTAATTGAGAATCAGAAAATGACCAATGAGAGAGAGATTTGACAGAAGATGATACGCCCAACTTACACAATAACAGAAAAGAGGCAACTTGAGAAAGAGCAACACAGAAAGAGAGAAGAGGCAGTTTACTGGGAGAGTTTTACAAAGACAGGTTAAAGAAAGAACAAGCTAGACATAGGTGCAGACAGAACAAGCCAGAGCATGAGAAGGAGCCAGAAGATTAGAACATATTGCTAGAGTTAGCTTGAGGCCAAGCAGAGCACTTCAGTCAGAAGTGACAGAAGCCAGTTCAGATCAGTCAGTTTGGAGAGGAGTTTGAGCCAGAACAGTTGAGTTGAACCAGCCAGCCAGAGTTCAGAAAGAACTGGAAAGGATACCTTATTCAGCAGTAAATCTGAGAGGTTGAAAACATTCTGGGCCCAGATTGGATTTTACAGAGGCTAGAAGCTTCCAGGACTAGGCCTAGGTTAGCAGACAGAGGCAATAAGCCTTGGAAACAACAATTATATCTGGTGAATAAAAGTTACAATTGCAGGCAAATGGTGGAACCTGGAAACTATCATCCTGAGTGAGGTATCCCAAAAGCAGAAAGACACATGGTATTGTAAGGATGTAAAATTTTAACTTGGCCCTAACCATGGGAACTAAACATGGGAACTGAGACTTGTGAGCTTTAATCATTACCAAACCCAGATCTGATGCAAAACCAAACCCAGATCTGATACAAAATGTTTTTAAGAGACGCCCTTCTGTAGTTATGGATACAATCTCTAACCGTCCCCTAGTCACCACACCTGGGCACAGCCAATCACAGACTGCCCCGTTAGGAAAGTTCCTTACCCCTAGACCCCCTCCTGTTTTGTGGTTTTGCCTTTATAAACTCTGTGATTCCGTTTCTGGGCGCTCCGCATCACCCCCTTGTGTGGGAGCTAGAATGCCAGCTACTAATTAAACCTCTTGCTGTTTGCATCAAGCTCTGTTTTTGTGGGTTATTGAGGTCTGGCATTTATCCTGAAAAATGGAGGGTCTCCCCACTTGGACTCTCCTCAGGAGTCCAAGAGCTTTAGCCCCCTCCCTCATTCGCTCCCTATCCCCTCAATCCCTCCCTCATCACCTCCATGCCCCTTTCCAAGTCCACTGATAGGGGAGGACCTCCTCCCCTTCCATCTAACTCTAGCTTATCAGGTCTCTTCAGGACTGGCTGCAATGTCCTCTTCTGTGGCCTAGAAGGCTGCTTCTCCCTCGGGGGTGGGGGGTGGGGGGATGTCGAAGAGCCAGCCATTGAGTTCATGTCAGAAATAGTCCCTGTTACCCTTACTAGGGTACCCAATTGGATACTGAGCTACCATTTGCTACATTCAAGCAGGGGTTCTAGGTTATAACCATACATGGTCCTTGGTTGGAGAAACAGTCTCATAAAAGACCCCTGTGCCCTGATATATTTGGTCCTTGCAGAGCTCCTGTCCTCTCCAGGTCATACTAACTCCCCCTTCTTTCATATGATTCCCTGCACTCTGCCAAAGGGTTGGTTATGTGCCTTAATATTTGCTTTGATACACTGCTAGGAAGAGGTTTTTTGAGGCCCTCTGTGGTAGGCTCTTGTCCTGCTACTTGTTTTCTCCTACATCCAATGTTCATCCCATTTATCTTTCTAAGTGAGGATTAATCCTCTTACCCCAGGTCCTCTTTCTTGTTTATCTTCTTTAGGTGTATAGATTTCAGTATGTTTATCCTATCTTATAGGTCTATATAAGTGAGTATATACCATGTGTGTCTTTCTGCTTTTGGGATACCTCACTCAGGATGATTGTTTCCAGGTCCCAGTATTTGAAATTAAGGCACTTTTAAAACATTAAATCAGCAGTTACTGGCTGGAGAGATGGCTCAACAGTGAAGAGCACTGACTGTTCTTCCAGAGGTCCTGGGTTCAATTCCTAGCACCTACATGGCAACTCATAACTGTCTGTTACTCCAAGATCTGACATCTTCACACAGACAAACATGCAGGCAAAACACTAATGCACATAAAATAAAAATATATAAATTAATTTTTTTAAATAGGCAGTTACAGCAAAGTGGAAAACTCTGACCTATAGTTCTCAACTTTCCTAATGCTACAACCCTCTTTTAATATATCTCATGTTGTGGTTACCCTTAACCATAAAATTATTTCATTAGATGCCTCTTGCTTAGCTCTCAGGCTTCTCCAGGGCCCAGAAATTCTTTGCCCAGGCCCTTTTCTTTACAATGCAATATCAGCATCATATTTAAGCATCGGAAATACTCTATGCAAATTCTGCAGATTGCCATCTTTCTTCCCAATCCATTCCTCCCACAAAAGAGGCCTCTGTGCTTCCACATACAGTCTTGTCCTACAAGCAAATCAAACAAAAACAAAACATTTTTTCTTCTTTGCTTTTGAAACCCAGTCATGCATACTCAGGACCCAAGTAATTAGCAATTGAACATTTACTGTTCTTTTTAAAATATTTCAACCCATTCAGAACGTATTCACTTAATCCCAGCACATAGAAGGCACCAACATACGTGCCAACAGCCATACACAAAAAAATAAATAAGTAAATCTTAAATATGTATGTGTGTCTACACACACACACAATTGGTTTAAGAAGAAAAAAATGAAGAGACGTTTATCAAAATTTAAACTTAGAACTTTTTGCTGTAAAAGGCCAGATAGTATGTACCACAGGTTTTGAAAAACACATTTTTGTTTCACAAATACTTAATTAGGCTATTGCAATATAAATATTAACTGAAAAATGGAAAAGTTTGTTCCAAAAAACTTTATATATGAATACTAAATTTGAATCTTACAATTTCATTTGTTATAAAATATTAGGGTTTTTGTTTGTTTTGTTTTGATTTGTTTTTCAAAACAGGGTTTCTTTGTGTATCCCCAACTGACCTAGAACTCACACTGTAAACCAGGGTGGCCTCAAATTAAGCCATGTGCCACCACACCAGGCAAAATATTAGTTTCCTTTTGGTCTTTATTTCAACCATTTAAAAATGTAAAAACTTTAGAAAGTATAAAGTTGATCTTGATTCATTTACTATATTGAAACAGACATCAGTCCAGATTTGGTCAATTTATAAGAGTTTGTTGGCTCTTGTTCTTTTTTTTTAAGATTTATTTATTTATTATGAATACAGTATTCTGTATACATTGGCACAGGAGACCACTTCCTGAACAGAAAACCAACAGCACAGGCTCTAAGATCAACAATAAATAAATGGGACCTCATGAAACTGAAAAGCTTCTGTAAAGCAAAAGACACTGTCATCAAAACAAAACGACAGTCTACAGACCGGAAAAGGATCTTTACCAATCCTACATCTGACAGAGGGCTAATATCCAGCATAGATAAAGAACTCAAGAAGTTAAAAAGCAACAAATCAAGTAATCCAATTAAAAAATGGGGTATGGAGCTAAAAAGAGAACTCTCTGTAGATGATTGTAGGATGGCAGAAAAACAAGTAAAGAAATGTTCAACGTCCTTAGCCATCAGGGAGATTTCACCTTACACCCATCAGAATGGCTAAGATCAAAAATTCAAGTGACAACACATGCTGGAGAGGATGTGGAGAAAGAGGAACCCTCCTCCATTGCTGGTAGGAATGTAAACTTGTATAACCACTTTGGAAATCAATCTGGCGCTTTCTCAGACAATTAGGAATAGTGATTCCTCAAGACCCAGCTATGCCACTCATAGGCATATATCTAAAATATGCTCAAGTATACAACAGGACGTTTGCTTTTTGATTTGCATCTCCCTGATGGCTATCTTCCTGATAGGAATTGAACTCAGGACCCCTGGAAGAGCAGAGAGTGCTCTTAAACACTTAGACATCTCTCCAGTGGCCCTTGTTCTAAGTTAAGTCCAACTATAGCGAATGTTCGAGAAAACGTTCTTATTAGTTTTCTATGACTTTATTTCTTCTCAGTGACTTCTCTTCTTTTACTTTGTTGATTTTCCTTCTTTGTTTTATTTTGTTTTCTTTTTTTGAGATAAGGTCTTACAATGTAATTGTCCTCCCTCTACCTCCCGAGGGTTGGCATTATAGGTGTGCACCAATTATTACTTTGTTTTTGTTTTTGATGTTGTTTGCTTGTTTGTTTCACTGTGTAGCCTTGCCTGTCCTGGACTCACTTTGTACAACTCACAGTGACCTACTTGCCTCTGCCTCCCTGAGTGCTGAAATTAAAGGTGTGCACCACAATTATTATATATTAACTATAAATTAAATAAGAACTCTTAAGGGCTGTGGCTCTGGTTTAATGGTACAGTACTTTTCTGGCATCGCCAGTACCACAAATAGAGAAATACAACCTTCTGCTCTGCAAACTTACAAAAATAGAAAAAATAGGTTGGTGAATATTTTTACAGCACATGGGAATTAGAGATTAATTCTTTTATTCTGGCAATAGGAGATAAGAAATTAATTATGGAAATAAAATGTAGTGCTGGGCATGGTAGCACACACCTATAATTTTGACAGTTGGTAGATTAAAGCAGTCAGTCACAAGTTCCAGGTAAGCCTGTGCCAGATAGCAAGACATGTCTCAATAGAACAAATAAGAGGTTAGGGATGCTGCTAAGTGATAGAGCACTTGCCTAGCTCAAGTGCTAACATCTTGCTCAACATCTTAAGTTTTGATCTCCAGAAATTCAAAACAAACAAACAAGAAAGATTCTGTCTCAATAATAGCATAAAATCTTTAGCAAATATTTACCTATCAGATATTTTGAAAGTAATGAGATCTGGAATACAAAAAGAAATCTTTAACAAAATAAATCAAATTGATCAATAAATAGTAAAATCCATGTTTCTTTATGACAAACACCTAAAATAGACTTGTACTTTTTATTTATTGTTATTGTTTTTAATTATGTACATTTTAAGTCAGGGGTCTTCAAACTACGGCCTGTGGGCCACATGTGGCCCGCAGAGGAGTCTGATCTGGCTCACCAGCAATGAGCGCAGTTTGGCTGCCAAGATACCTGCCAGAATATACACTCAGTGTCACAGCTTCTCAGAGTTGACGTTAACAGCCTCCGCCCACGGCACGCTGTGTGCTGGGAGGGTGGGTGTGAGGGCGGTGTTGGGAGGGACACTGATGCGCCCTTGCGCCTGGCGCTCGGCTTGCGCTGCTGATGACGTCACTGGAAGGCGCTGGACGCTGCGTGGTGAGGAGTATCACATGTGAGTGACTATATAATGATGTAAAAAGGCGCCCGTTCCATCCCCAGGCAATGTGGTGTCTGTGTGCTATGCCTGCCTGTCAGTGAGGTTTTCCTCCACTCCCTCCACTGCCAAAGGTCAGTCAAAAGTGCCATAGAAATAAATTTTTGCCAGATGGGGGGTTCTGCCCAATTGGGGGGTAGGTGACTCATATGAAAATTCCCCTTTGGAGGTGGTGGGGCATTCAGTGCTGAAATCAAAGTTGGGGGGTGGGCAGTGGTTGGGAGGTTAGAGGTTCGGTGCTGAATTGCCCATATGGAAAATTAGGGGTTCGGTGCTGAAGCATTTTAAAGGGGATTACATTGAATATTTTATATGCATTTTGCATTTCCTTTTCAGTGTTCAGATGCTGATTCCGAACATATCAATTTGGGCATTATATAGGGAGATATAACTGAACTATCAGGGACTGAGCTGGTCTGCTTAGAAAAGCCTGCAAGGGGTAAGTGTTCACATCAGGGACTAATGGGGGTTTATACACTGTATGTGTATATATAATATATATAGCCAAAAGCAGGCCCACAGTTCCCATTGAAATACTGGTACGTGATCTGTTTATTTATAAATGTTCTTCATTTTATTTATAAAAGATATGTGCAGTGTGGGTAGGAATTAGTAGTTCATATAGTCCAGCCCTCCAGCTCTCTGAGGGACCGTGATCCGGCCCCCACTTTAAAAAATTTGAGGACCCCTGTTTTAAATTATGATTCGGTTGTGTGTGAGTACAGTGCCCACAGTGTCCAGAAGAGGGCATTATATTCCTTTGGGACTGGAGTTACAGGCTGTTTTAAGTACCAGATGAGTCCTGGAAACTGAACTCTCCATCTTCTCTCTCTGCAAGAGCCACAAGTGCTCTTAAAGGCTGAGTCATCTCTCCAGCCCCAATATATAATTTTAGAAGAGTTAACCTAGAAATTAACTCTATAATCTTTAGATAATACGATTTTTTTGTTATTGAAAACAAGTTTAAATATGCTGAAATGTGCTAAAATTATTATTCATATTCTTTCTTCCTTTAAACGTTTTTTCTTAATATATCACATTCTGGCAAATGTTTAATTACATATTTATTTAAGAGGATAAAATTTTTGTTTTATAAGATTATGTTGATAAGAGCGTAGGGGGATGACTAGAGAGATGCTCATTAATTAAAGCACTGACTTATCTACCAAAGGACCTGGGTTCAGTTCCTAGAACCCCATGGGAGTGCACGGGTATCTGTAGCTCCAGGCCTAGTGAATTCAATGCCTTTTCCTGGCGACCATAGATACCAGGTAATAGTGCACAATATACAAGCAGGCAAAATGACCATACACATAAAATAAAATTAAGTTTTCTGAAAAAGAAAGAAAAGCATGAGACTGGAATGATGACTCAGTGGGCAAGAGCTCTCACTGTATAATCATAAAGACCTGTGTCAGAATCCCTAGCATCCTCCTAAGAAACTGGTTATAGCAGTGTACCCCTGTAACCTCATCACAGAGACAGGATTACTGAGGCTTGCTGGCTGACAGACTGGCTCCAGGTTCAGTGAGAGACCTTGTCTCGGGAGAGCAATGATAGAGCAGGACACCCAGCATTCTCCTCTGGCTTCTGCCCAAACACTTGCACACACTTGTGAGCAAATACCTCTCCTCCCTCCCTCTACCCTTTTTTCCAATAAAAAGTATGTTTCAGTGTTCTATACAGTCCAGATAATGAAATGACCTGCAGTGGTTATGCTTTCCATTCCAAATGAGTGAGTATATAATAAGTATATAACAATCAAATGAAAGAACAAATAACAACATAGACTAGATAGAATCAGCAAACAGATTTTTTTAAAAAAGAAACATATTTAAGCCAAGAGTATGCAGCATCCATCAGAGACAACTGGCATAGCTTGATGGAAAAAATAAATAAAGATAATATAAAATTCTGAGTTTGCAAATACCCAGAAGAAGTCGAGCAGCAGAAGTTTCCAAATGAGTGCCCCTCCACACACACACACACACACACACACCTGCATGGCTATTTCCAGTGTCTTGTTCCCACTGTCAGCATTCAGTATTTTTTTATTTGAGATAAGAAAGAATAACCTCAGTTGGAAATAATTTCTCTTCTAGTTATTCTCAAAGATACTATAGGTTTACTTTTTGTTTGTTTGAGACTTTCATACAATATACTTTTTACTCATTTTTTAATATGAGTGCCTTTCCTGAAAGTCTTGTCTGTGTACTACATGCATCCCTGGTACCCATGGAAATAAATGAGGGAGAATCCCCTGGGAATGAAGTTATAGATGGTTGTGAACCACCATGGGGGTGGTAGGAACCAAGCCTTAGCTCTCTGAAAAAGCAGCCCATGCTTTAAACTGTTAAGGCACCTCTCCATCCCCAATGTATAGTATATTTTTATTATATTCACTACTATCCCTCTTTTAACTCCTCCCAGATGCAGCCCCCATTTCCCTATGAACCCAACTTTGTGTCCTCTTCACCCTTTCCCCCATCTAGTCTGAGCTTGAAAATGGCTCTGTGGTTAAGAGCACTTTTTGTTCTTATAGAGGACCTGGTTTAGTCCTTAGCACCCACATGGTGGCTCACAACTGCCACCCCAATTCCAGGAGATCAGATACCCTCTCCTGACCTCCTTAGACACCAGGCATGCACACAATACACGTACATATTTGCAAGCAAAACACTCATACACATAAAGTGAAATAAATAAATGTGTTTTTTTTAATCAAACCCAATTAGTGCTGCTCATTTACTCTTATATGTGTGACCTTTCACTGGAGCACAGTAGAACCTTACTATCTCTTTCACACTATGAGTTACCAATTGTTATCTTAAATATCTTGGCCAAGGTTCCTAAAACTTCTGTATTTAAATATCTTTCACCAAAAAAGTGGGTGAAGGGAGAAGGGGCTAATACTTAGAATATATCAAGTTGTTGAACTTAAAGCTGAGACACAGGGGGAAGAAATGCCAAGCTTGGGCCAGGAATATATGAATTTAAGATAATAATGAATGTCTCATAAGATGATATCTATAAATAAAACCAGAATGGCATGCTAAAAGGAAAAAATTACAAGATAGAAATATTTCATTTGCAATTGAAAAAAAAGTGCAATCCTAGGCTTACACAGTTGTTAGACATGTAAGGTTGTAGTGGTAAACACATGTAATTCCAATGAGTCAAACTACCAAGAGGCTGAAACAGGAGGATCTCAAATAGGAGGCCAGTCTGCACTAGTTAGAAGAATCCTCCTGTCTCTCAAACATAACAGAAATGATAGTATGGTGGTTCGTACTTGCAATCCCAGCACCTAGGATATAAAGACAGAAGAACAGGAGTCTAAATTTTTGTTTCAGTTTGTCTTATTTATGGTCTTTGGTTTTCTGAGACAGGGTTTGTGTATGGCCTTGACTGTCCCAGACTTGCTTTGTAGACCAGGCTGGCCTCAAACTCACAGAGATCTGCCTGCCTCTGCTTCCCCAAGTGCTGGGATTACAGGCCACTGCTTAAGGTTATCTTTGACTAGTAGCCAACCTGGCAATTAGAACAGGAGGTAAATATTTGCTAGGTTTTTAAGGTAAAGTAACTAGTTTTTTTATGTGTGTGTGTGTGTTTTGGCTTTGGGGGGTTTGTTTGTTTGTTTGTTTGTTTTTCAGTTAAAAGCTGGAAATATCCAGAGCCTTGCTCTGCCCTAGCCAGAGAAGTTAGAACCACTTAAGCCAAAAATGTCTCTGGTTTTGGCAAGGTCCGAAGTTGGAGATTCCCAGAAGAGGGTCTGGTTTTATCTCTTTTTCCTAAAGGAATATCCCTTTCCTGGAACCCATACTGAAGATGTGACCACAACTATCAGGACCTCAACACCTAGAATGAAAATTGGACTGACCAACTCATCATCTTTCCTCTTCCTCTATCCACTAAGGCTTTAACTGCAAGGCAGAAGACCCAACTTTGCCCCACCCACAGGGGCCCCTCCTATTATACAGGAGCTCTGTCTTCTTTCTCTCCTTTAAGCTCCCTACAAGAAAAACTGTTTTTCTACAACTCACATTCTGTGGGTCATGGATTTCACTCTTAAAATTCACCAGATGAGAAACTGGAAGCCTCTGGCCTGAGTTGGCCTTGGTGGCTTTTGAGTTTCTGGAACCCTACCTTCTCAAACATAACAGAGCTGCGAAAGGTGCCATCATTCTCAAAGACACCCCAGTATTCCCATAACAAAAGCATGTGCCCCAAAATAAAAGTGGGCTATCAAGATGACTCAGAAGATAAGGCATTTGGCTGCCCAAGCCCGAGGACCTGAATGTAATCTCTGGAACTCACATAAAGGTAGAAGGAGAGAACCAATTCTACAGAGTTGTCCTCTGGCCTCCACATGCTGTCTGTGGCACTTGAACATCCATTCACATTACAAGCAAAATAGTTTTTAAGCCTGTTATAATTTTCCCCCAAACAACTCTATAGGTGGACTGCTACTACCATGCATTTAGCTACAAAACTGTGCCAATGTTACAGGCTTGGATCTGAGTCTACAGGGCAGGTTAGTTTATTAAGGGAAAGCTACAGAAGAAAATAGAGGTGTGTCATAACTTACCTGTGGCCTACCTCCAAGATGACAAGAAGGGAAAGAAGGAGAAAGTGAAGGCCACAGGAACCTCTCTGCAAGTTCCTGTAAGTCTTTTTCAGTATGCTGTCATGGCTAATGAAGCTCAAATACACTAAGGACTGCCAATCTGTCCACTGTTGCCACTTTTTGTTTGGAACATTCTCCTCTAAACTTTTGTATTTTCCATCAGATATTACTGATAGTCAGAGTCTAGGCTAGGTTTTCAAGTTCTTGGTGTCTTATTCAAAATGAGAATAAAGGCTCCTACAAATTGCAAAGTAGAAAGGAAACTATTCAAATCAAAGCAATAGCAAAGATCATATAAATATACTGTCAAGACTGACATGAGGGAAGATACTCAAGGACCCCAATTCTTTTCAAGTCAACATTTTTTCTTTCTTTTTTATATTTTCATAAATATAAAATAAATATAAATATAAAAAAGTTTTTATATGGTTTTTCTCCCTATCTCTTCCCAGATCCTCCCCACTTCCCTACCCATTCAACTCTACACTTTCTTTCTTTGGAAAACAAACAGGTGAAAAAAGAAAGAACACAAAACATACACAGAGACACACACAAAAACAACACACACAACCAGAAACCCTAATATACAAGCAAAAGATCAGTAAGATGAAAAGTGCCCAAACCATTATGAAACAAAAAGTCTACAAAAAGACCATTGAGTTCACTTTGTGTTGGCCATGCTGCTCATAGGGCCAACCTCATGTGTGGTTTATATACCCAGTGAGATTCCAATGGAGAAAACTAATTTTTCTTTTGCAAGTGGTTGTCAATTGGAGATAACATCTTAGCTAGGGATCTGAGATCCTATCTACTTAGCCCTCACAAGGCTGGTACTTCATCTGGCTTGAATCTGTGCATGCTGCCACAGTCTCTGTGAGTTCATATGTGTGTCAGTCTTGCTGTGTCTGGAAGACACTGTTTTGTTGGGGTCATCCATCCCCTCCGGCTCTCACAATCTTTCTGCCCCCTCTTCCTCATAACTCCCTGATCCCTAAGGGGAAGGGTTTGATGAAGACATCTCATTTAGGACTGAGTGTTCCAAAGTTCCTCACTCTCTGCATATTGTCCCATTGTGGGTCTCTGTATTAGCTCCCATTTACTGCCAGAAAAAGCTTCTCTGATGATGGCTGATCTAGACACTGATCTATGGGTATACCAAGATGTCATTGGGAAACATTTTATTGTTGTATTCCTTTAGCAGAACAATAGTATTTGGCAATAGTTCTTTTCTCTGATGTCAGTGTTTTTCAGGAAAGAATTTCTTTGGGTCAGATCAACTCACATCTCATTTGCAAAAACCAAATCACACACCTACTCTAAATTATTAGCCAAGGGGAAAATTATAGCACTATAATTTGAAAATACCAGTTAATTTTATGGTTTAGAAAAAGAAAAGGAAGGCATGCCCCCATTCCAAAGGTGAAGATAAGGATATATTAAAACAATAAAGTCTTGTAATTTTTTGCTGATCATATTAGAAGTCCTTGTACAATGTTAAGCAGAGAAGCTTTTCTCATGACTATATAACCTTAAATGTAAAGATGTGTGTGTGCCTGTGTGTGTGTGTGTTAAAAGAGAGGATTGGGAAATCCAAGATGGCAGCGCTAGGAGGGCACTGTGTCTGAGGAACAGGACAACAGTGTTGGCACAGCAACCAAGAAACTGAACTCTAGGCCCTAAAACACCAGCGATTGTGATTCCCAGGTGAGAGGAAATCCCATGGTGTGGAAATCAATGGGTCCATTCTCAGGTCACTCAGATAAACCCCGGAACAGTTCCCGGGCCCCAGCAGGCACTCAGTCACTAGCCCAGAGCCACATGCCTGCATGTCCTGATCACCTTTCCAGGCTGAACTGTGGTCACCAAAACACCAGAGACTGGGATTTCCAGTAGTGAGAAAACCCCACAGGGAAGGAAGCAATCCGGACCGACCACAGGTCATCCAGTCATTCCCTGGAAAAGGTCCTGGGTACTGGCAGGCACACAGCTGCCAGCCCAGAGCTGGGCCCTCAACCACCAGCCCAGAGACCTGCTGCATGCCTGACTCATGGTCCCAGTCAGAACTGTGGTCCTCAGGGCACCAGAGACTGAGTTTCCCTGTTGGGAGAAAACCCCACAGCAAGGGAAGCAGCAGGTCTGAGTTTAGAGCTTTCAGCCACCACCCCACCACCCCACCACACACACACACACACACACACGGAAAAGTTCTTGGGAAAAGTTCCTAGGTTCCTGCAAGTGCCAGTGACTAGCTTGGAGCCATCACTTGCCTGTGCCTGAAAAGTTCCCGAGTTCCTGCAGGCACCCAGTCGACAGCTTGGAGCCACCACTCGCCTGTGTGCTCTACACTACACTCCAGATGGAACTGTGGACTCCAAAACACCACAGACTGGGTCTCCTTGTTGGGAGGAAACCCCATGATGGGGGGTGGGGTAAACATCTGGTCCAACCTCAGGACACCTACCTCTGGAAAAGTTTTCTGTGTTCCCACAGGCTCCAGGCTCCAGCCTTCTGCTTCACGCATGAGACCTATGCTCACCTGCAACTGATTGCCACTCCATCCTCAGACCCACAGAAGCCTGGAATCCCTGAGATCAGCCCCCAGATACTGCTCCAAGGGGCAACCAGTTATAACTAAACTGGCCAAACCACAGGGCTCCCAGTTTCTTCAAGAGGGCTGTGCCTAGAAAACAGTCTAAAAACAACAGCAGCAGCTCACTAAATTCAGACCAAGAAACCCAGCAGCAGGGCAGCTATCTCCAGGACTTCTATGAGTGAAAGGAGAGCCCCCCTGACAAGCAAAGACCACAGTTACCACTCAGGTATATATGCCTGAGATAAGCTGTGGCAATTCCTGAGAAACACTGGCCATTCAGTGGGCCATACACAAAAATCTGAGGAGGCCTCCTTCAGAAAAAATCATCTTCCTGCCAAGGGGATTCTCCCCACCCTAGGATTCCAGGAAGCACCAGAAACTAGCAGCCAACACCTAAGATAGCCCAATGGGTAGAGGCCAGTGTAAAAGCTCAACCAACAAAAGGCAGAGCAATATGGCATCTCCAGAATCCAGTTATCCAGGGTCAAGCAGCCCTGGACACGCCAGCATAATTGAAATTCAAGAAGAGGGCCTGACATCTACGCTTATGAAGAGAATAATAGAGGAGGCAAAGAAAATGCATAAAGAATTACAGGAAGATAAAGTCAGAGTATGGCTATCCATAAAGAAACGGAGGAAGATAAAGACAAACAGATTATGGCCATCCATAAAGAAATACAGGAAGATAAAGACAAACAGATTATGGCCATCTGTAAAGAAATACAGAAAGATGCAGCCAAACAGTTTGTGGCCTTTAGAGAGGAAATAATTAAATCACTGAAAGAAATAAGAGAAGCAGAGGAATGATTAAACAAACAGCTGAAGGAATTGAAGGAAAAACAGGAAAATATAGTCAGACAGGTAAAGGAAATCAACAAAATAGTTCAAGATCTAAACATAGAATTGGAAAAATTAAAGAAAACACAAATAGAGGAAATCATGGAGAGAAAGAACTTAGGGAAGAAAACAGGAACTACAGAGGTAAGCATAACAAATAGACCAAAAGAGATGGAAGGAAGAATGTCAGGTGTGGAAAATACAATGGAAGAAATTGATGTATCCATAAAAGAAAATGTTAAATCCAAAAATTTCCTTACACAGACAGTCCAAGAAATCCAAGACAATATGAAAAGACAAAACATAAGAATAATAGGAATAGAGGAAAAAGAAGATTCCCTCCTCCAAGGCCCAGAAAATATTTTCAAAAAAAATCATAGAAGAAACATTTTCCAATTTAAAGGAGAGGCCTATAAGAATACAAGAGGCCTACAGAACACCTAATAAATTAGACCAGAAGAGAAAATCCTCCAGCCACATAATAAAGCAATAAGTATACAAAACAAAGAGAAATTACTAAAAGCTTCAAGAGAAAAAGGCCAAGTAACATATAATGGCAAACCCATCAGAATCACACCTGACTTCTCAACAGAGACTATGAAAGCTAGAAAGGCCTGGAGGGATATCATGCAGATCCTGATAGAACACAGATGTTAGCCCAGGCTACTATACCCAGCAAAACTCTCAGTCATCATAGATGGAGAAAAAAAGATAGTCAA
Source organism: Pachyuromys duprasi (assembly GCA_028658305.1). Lineage (NCBI taxonomy): Eukaryota > Metazoa > Chordata > Mammalia > Rodentia > Muridae > Pachyuromys > Pachyuromys duprasi. The sequence goes on from CM053761.1 coordinate 182,039, forward strand.
TGACAAACACAAATTTAAACAATACCTACCCACAAATCCAGCGTTACACAAGATATTAGAAGGAAAAATACAACCCAGGAAAACTAACTACATTCAGGAAAACACAGGAATCAAATAACCTCCCTACAGCAAAACTAAAAGTAGCCAAGCACACAAACATACTACCACAACCAGCAGCAAAATCAAAGCATCTAACAGCCACTGGTCACTAATCTCCCTCAACATCAATGGACTCAACTCTCCAATAAAAAGACACAGACTAACAGAATGGATATGTAAACAAGATCCAACAATCTGTTGCATACAAGAAACACACCTAAGTGACAAAGATAGACATTACCTGAGAGTAAAGAGCTGGAAGATGGTTTTCCAAGCAAATGTACTGAAGAAGCAAGCAGGAGCAGCCATTCTAATATCTAATAAAACAGATTTTCAACCAAAATTAATCAAAAGAGATGGGGAAGGACACTTCATACTCATCAAAGGAAAATTCCACCAAGGAGACATCACAATTCTGAACATCTATGCCCCAAATACAAGAGCACCCACATTTGTAAAAGAAACATTAATAAAACTGAAACCACACATAGATTCCCCACACATTAATAGTGAGAGACTTCAACACTCCACTCTCAACAAAGGACAGGTCAACAAAACAGAAATTAAACAAAGAAACAATGACTCTGACAGAGGTCATGAATCAAGTGGACCTAACAGACATTTACAGAACCTTTCACCCAAACACAAAAGAATTTACCTTCTTCTCAGCACCTCAGCACCTCATGGAACCTTCTTCAAAATAGACCATATAGTCAGTCACAAAACAAGCCTCAACAGATACAAGAAGATTGAAATACTCCCTTGTATCCTATCTGACCACCATGGACTAAAGCTGGACCTCAACAACAACAGGAATAGCAAAAAGCCTACACACACATGGAAACGGAACAACTTGCTACTCAATGATAGCTGTGTCAGGGGAGAAAGAAAGAAATCAAAGAATTCCTAGAATTCAATGAAAATGAATGCCCAACATACCCAAACTTATGAGACACAACGAGAGCAGTGCTAAAAGGAAAATTCATAGCACTAAATGCCTTCAAGAAGAATTTTGAAACATCTCATACAAGCAACATCAAGGCTCACCTGAAAGCCTTAGGAAAAAAAAAAGCAGACATACCCAAGAGGAGTAGATGGCTGGAAATAATCAAACTCAGGACTGAAATCAAAAAATACATAAAACAATCCAAAGAATCAATGAAACCAAGAGCTGGTTCTTTGAGAAAGTCAACAAGATAGACAAACCCTTAGCCAACCTAACTAAAAGGCAAAGAAACACCATCCAAATCAACAAAATCAGAAGCAAAAAGGGGGACATAATGACAAACACTAAAGAAATCCAAACAATCATTAAGTCTTACTTCAAAAGTCTATATGTGACAAAATTTGAAAATCTAAATGAAATGGACACTTTTCTTGATCGATTTCCACTTGCCAAAGCTGAATCAAGACCAGGTAAATCAACTAAATAGTCCTATATCCCCTAAGGAAATAGAAGCTGTCATCAAAAGTCTCCCATCCAAAAAAAAAAAAAAAAAAAGCCCAAGGCCAGATGGTTTCAGCACAGAATTCTACCAGACTTTCAAAGAAGAGATAACACCAATACTCTTCAAACTATTCCACAAAATAGAAACAGAAGGAACATTACCAAACTCATTCTATGAAGCCACAGTCACCTTGATACCTAAACCTCACAAAGACCCAACAAAGAAAGAGAATTTC
>CM053761.1:192590-205287 GCA_028658305.1 Pachyuromys duprasi
TTGGAGGGGGCGGGGAGGAGGGAGATGAGGGAGGGAGTGGGAGGGTAGGAGGGACTGAGGGAGGGGGCTACACCTGGGATTCAAAGTACCTAACCTGTGATTGAGATAAAAATAAATAAATTTAAAAAAAAAGTACTTAACCTGTGATTAATATAAAATAAAAATGTTAAAATTAAAAAAAAATAAAAATAAAAAATAAAAAAAAAGAAGTGGAGTAAGAAACTAGTTGACAGGGATTAAAGAGTAGGAGGGACTTTGAGTTGAGAGGTATTTAGGACGGCATGGAGAAGAAGAAAGGGCTATTAGCTCAAGCTCTGGCTTTAGCTTAGGCTTCAACTCATCAGCTCCATGGCTTTTTAGGCTTTGAGTAGCAAGTCTTCGGCCTTGGGTTTTTGGTGTTTTTTTGTTTGGTTGGGTTTTTTTGTTTGTTTGGTTTGGTTTGGTTTGGTTTTGGTTTTGGTTTTGGTTTGATTTGGTTTGGTTTTTTGGCCTTTTGCTCTTGGGTTGTCAGCTGAGCTAGTGGGCCTTTTGGGGTTTTTTCCACCCAGAACTGAGCTGGTTACTTTCTCTGTCTCTATGAGCCAGGAGGTACCCCATACCCCAGCATCTGGCTCCCTGGGTTGTTATTGATAAAACAGAAAGATGAGAGTTTTCCTTCTTTTAAACAGCACACACACACACATACATAGAGAGAAAGAGAGAACAAATAAATGTAATCTTTTTTTTTTTTTTTAATTTAAGAGTCTTCTGGGGAAGGACATGCCCTCAAAGGGATTTGTGGGTGGTTGGCAAGATGACTCAGTAGGGAAAGGCATGGTGCTGCAAAGCCTGATGACCTGTGTTTAATTCCCAGGACCAATATGGTGGAAGGAGAGAACCAACTCCTGCAGGTTCTTTGACTTACACACACATACACACACACAAGCTTACACAAAAATTATAAATAGTTGCTTTAAAAAGGACTTGTAGGATTTTGGCCCTTCCCATTTTATTTATTTAGATTTTTATTTATGCATGTGTTTGGATATCTATGTGAATGCATACCATGTATATACCATAGCCTCAGAGGCCAGATCCTTTGGATCTGAAACTACAGAAAATTGTGAGCTCTCTGACAACGGTTCTGGAATCAACTCTGCTCCTCTAGAAAGTCTCTAAGAGATCTAGTAGCAAATAATGTCCAATTAAATACTGTAGCCACTGCTGCCATCTTTTGACTAAACAGTAGACAATCTCAAGAAGAATGTAAGTGAATAAACAACATATGCCAGGCTTAGGCCTAAGAGATTTCCCATATATTCAGTTTTATACTCAAGCAACTTTCCATAGTAGGTTGTCCTCCATTTAAAAAGGAAAAACAGTAAGAGTTATACACATCACAATTATCTTTCCTAAATCGGATTTTGTTCATCAAATAAGTAAATCCTTTGGGGAAATCCCAGACTAGGAGAAGAATCTTAACTAACCTGAGCAATCATGAAGGCCCACTTAGATTACCAAGAGCCTGGTTTATGCAAGGCCATGAAATAAAATTCTAGCCAATACTTGGTACAGTAGTGTACACTTGTGATACCAGAACTCAGGAAGTAGAATCAGGAGAATATTTAGTTCAAGTACTATATAGTAAGACCCTGCCTCAAAAGTAATTCATTCATTCATTCATTAAGAAGCCTGTGTGTGAAGCCTGGTGTGGTGGCACATACCTTTGATTCCAGCACTCAGGTGGATCTCTGTGAGTTTAAGGCCAGCCTGGTCTATAGAGTGAGTTCCCAGTCAGCTATGGTTCTGTTACACAGAGAAACCAGGTCTTGGAAAATTGTGCGTATACATTTATAGGAGGTAGAAGACAATCTTAGACACCCACCTTTTTTTTTTTTAGCCAGGATCTCTTACTGGCCTGGAACTCACCAATCATGGTTAGGCTGTTTTCCTCAAAGAAACAGCTGGCTTTCAAGATAACTCATGAAGGGTAAGTGCCAGCATATGAATTCAGAGCAGTGTGGGCATATCTTCTTGTGTTGGCAGAAGTTACTCATTAACTACTTCCTGAATGAAAAAACTAAAAAGAAAAGGAAAGGCACAACTGCCTCTAGGTATGGTGGAAGAGAAAGGTTATTTGTGGTAGAACATAGCCAGAGTCAGAGATAGCTAGGAGAGTCCACAGTAGACACAAACATACTGTGCTGGGCCATGTTGTGAAGAAACTGAGGATGGCAGGGGTGGCTCCATTTTGTTTCTCGGACTCTATCTTAAGTTGACCGACCTTGGAGTAACCTGGCCCCCACCTTTGGGTTCTAAAAACAGCCACATAGCTCTCCACCCTGCAGGTTGTTGTAAATACCACAAAATGTGTTAGAGGGTCCTCTACTCCACTCAGCAGGTTATGGTACAGATATCTTAAGTATCTGTCAGTTTGGCCAGGTGACTTGAAACAATTTGCCCAAAGGACATCTCGATCTCCACCCCAAACTTTCCCTTCCCTGTAACTGCAAGGCTTAGAATTCCTCGCTTGGCTTCTTTCCCTTTTAAAAATGCTGCCCCCCTGAAACTCAGGGCCTCACTTTCTAACCTGCTGCGTCAGGGGAGATTGGTGGCCCGAGCTTAAGCTTGAATAAAGATCCTCGTGTGATTTGCAACGGACTCGACTCCTGGTGGTCTTTTGGGGTCTCTCGAGTCAGGCATAACAGTTGCTGGGGTAGAGCGTGCATGACACAGATGAACATAACATGACACCAGGTGAAGCAGCCAGGAGGTGATGGTTTCAATAGGTATTCCCCCATATACTCATGTGTTTGAATGTTTGAGCCATAAGGAGTGGTACTGTTATAAGATATGCTCTTGTTGGAGTAGGTGTGAACTTGTGGGAGGAAATGTGTCACTGTTGGGGCATGCTTTGAGGTTGCTTATGCTCAAGCAATGCCCAGTGTGGAACACAGCCTCACCCTGCTGCCTGTGGATCAAGATATAGAACTCTGTGGTGAGCCGGGTCATAGCTGCTTTGGCAGCTGTTTGAAATGCTAGTCTCAGCACAGGAAGACAGGTTTTTTCCAGGCCTTCCCTTGGAGACAGGGAAGGATTTGCAAGTCCATTCGCCTTTTGTTTTGTGACAGCAGGTGGGAGAGCTTGTTTGAAATCTCAGCTCTGCCTCACTTCCTTGTAAAAATTAACCCCTTGTGTAAACTGTTTGTATAAATAAAGAAGGCTGTCTGCTTTCGTGGCTTTTCTGATGCAGAGTGTATGGACGCTCTAGGGCTCCTTAGAGCCACGAGCAAGCTGCCAGAAGCCTCTCGGAACATAATTATGTGTAGTGTGCATTATTAATTTCAATCCTCACTCCCGACTCAGAACCCCGTTCTGCTCTGCTGGCGGGCTCCGGCAGAACTCTCAGCTCTTTCTCCAGCACCACATCTGCCTGCATGCTGCAATATCCAATCACAGTGATAATGGACTAACCCTCAGAAACTGCAAGCCAGCCCCAATTAAATGTTTTGCTTTATAACAGTTGCTGTGGTCATGGTGTCTCTTCACAGCAATAGAAATCCTAACTAAGACAGGGTGAGTAACCAAAATGGCTGGTCTATATAGGGAAGAGCCTCTGGGGGAAAGACAGCCCAGTCCCTGGGCTCAAGAGTTCAGGGTAGAGGGCAGAGTATGCCAGCCATATTCTATGACAGGTAGAGACTGAGGGATGCTGTGAAAACCTGGAGGACGGGTCTGCTTTAATATGTTAAATAAGTACCTCAGCCTTTGTTCTATATTTGAAAATTACCACTTCCCAGGAAAAAAAATGTTCTGACCAAGCTTAAGAATCTTTAATGTAATTTGGTCTATTACTACAGGTGTTCAGAAGGGGGCATTAGACTCCCTGGAGCTGGAATAACAGGCTGTTGTCCAATACGGTGCTGGAAATTGAATGTGTATCCTCAGAAAGAGTAGTAAAAGCTCTTATCACTAAACCATCTCTCCAGCTCCTAAAATTTCTCTTATCAAACATATATTATGTATCTGAAATGTTGCTATAAACATAACTTATCCTGGTCATTTTCACATTTACCAAAAATGTGGCAATAATAACAGTTCTCTCCCTATTTATTTTTTAAATTTTATTTTATTTTATATGTACGGGTGTTTGCCTGCATGTATGTCTGTGTATCACTTGCACACCTGGTATCCTGGGGTAGGGGGCCAGAAAAGGATGTTAGAACTCCCTGGAGCTGGAGTTACAGGCAATTGTGACCTGCCCAACATGGTACTGGGAACTGAACTTGGGTCCTCAGGAAGAATAGGCAGTGCTCTGAATTTGCTGAACCATCTCTCTAGCCCTAAGAGTTATTCTCTTAGATGTGCTTTTCGTTGATTTTGAGAATAGTATCCTTGGTATTTGAAAATTGGAGGCATGGGAAGAAAAGGAAATGGTATACATGAATAGATGTTAGAGGGAATACTTTGAATTGACCCTGGGTCTCTTTGGAGTTAAGAAAATTACTTCAGCAAATCACTGGTACACTATTTTAACATTAATTTCACTTCAGGACCCCAAAGATTTAGGGGGTGTACTAGCTAGTTTTCAGTCAGTATGATACAATTTAGAATCATTGGAGAGAAAGGAATCTCAACTGAGGAAAGGCTTCCATAAACTCAAGCTCCCAGCAAGCCTATAGGAACTTTTCCTAATTAGTGATTGACATGGGAGAGCCCCGGCCATTGCGGGTAGAGCCACTCTTGAGCTGCTGATTCAGGATGTAGCAGATGGGCAGTGTAGGCTTCATGTGGGTTCTTTAGTAAGGGAAGTGGGGACTGCATCCGACATGGACTCCCTTGCCAGCTTTTTTATCACTTTCCCCTGGCGAGACCTCCTCACCAGGCCACAGGCGAAGAGGACACAGCCCTGATGCAACTTGATGGGGTGGATGGGGAGGGGAGCTCCCCTTTTCTGAGGAAAAGAATGTAAAGTGAATTTTAAAAAGATATTTTCCCTGAGAGAGAGAGGGAGAGGTGTAAGTACTCTGAAGTTTTTTAGAGAATAAAATAATAACTGTTGGTGGTTGGCCTGGTGCTATGAATTCTAATGTTAATTACTCACCCCAAGATCTGGCCCATCCTCAAAATAGTACATTCTCTCATAAATCATCATTATATCCAGTTGATTGATTAAACAGCCTATACCTGGGCAGGGCAGAATGGGGTGGGGATGGCTAAGAGAATCACAGGGAACAGACAGATGGGAAGAAAGGAGAAAGGAACATGTCACAATGGGTTAGCATGGAGAAAAAAACAAAAACAAAAACCTGTGGGCTGAGAGGACTCCAATAATAATGTGAAAAGGCCCAGATGAAGAACACAAGAAAGTACCATGGGATTATGTATGGAGGACAGACCAGAGGAGGAGGATTAAAGTGGATGGCATTGGATGGGGGTGGGGAGCTGGGTGGTGAGGATATTGAGACAGTGTAAGTAAAATATCTGCCCGGCCCAAGGTAAATAAGGCAATCATAAAATCTAACAGGTGTCTGTGTCCTATTATTTGTGATAGCAGGTTAGATAATACCACCGTGATAATATTAGGGCTAATAAAAATAAACATTATATAGCCCAACACCCTCATTATTTAATTACTACAGCAAATAACCTACAAATGAAGAAAGAAAGAAAAAAGAAGAGCAGGAAAGAGAGAAAGCAGGCTAAGCATGCCAGAGGAAGCAAGCCAGTAAGCAGCACGCCTCAGTGGTCTCTGCATCCACTCCTACCTCCAGGTTCCTGTTTGAGTTCCTGTCCTGACTTCCTTTAATCATAAACAGTAATATTGAAGCAAAGCCAAATAAACCCTTTTCTCTCCAAGTTCCTTTGGTCATAGTGTTTTAGCATACCAATAGTTACCTTAAGACAGGGGATTGCAGGGTCACTATCTCCCCTAAATGAATATAAATAAATAAATAAATAAATAAATAAATAAATAGATAGATAGATAGATAGATAGATAGATAGATAAATAAATAAATAAATACTATACTAAATAAATACCATACTAAATAAGTCTCCTTTTTCTGATTATTAAATTGACTCATTTAATTGGCCTATTGAGGATAGACGACTGAACAAGTTGTGACCCCCAAGCTTTTCCCAGAGAGGTAATACAGAGAAGAAATGTAGATACATTCAGGGTGAAGAATTCTAAATACAGCACATATACTTAGTAACAGTATAGTTTAATAAATATGAAAGGAGATAGCAATTCTTGCATTTTCCTCTGCATCTCCATGGTTTTTTTCTTAGTTGGTAGGTTGGTTTTGTTTCTTTGCTGGTGGCAGAGACTCATTATGTAGCCCTAGCTGTCCTGAAACTCACTATGTGGACCAGGCTCATCTTGAACTCATAGAAATTTGCTTGCTTCTGCTTCTTAAGCTTTAGAATCAAAGGTGAGCATTACTGTGCCCATCTTCCATAGTTTTTGTGCACACTTCTGAGTGGCACTTAGTCCCTAGAGTCTGACAAAGTCAGAACCACCATCTGATGGCAGCAGTGTCCCACAACTGAGAGACTTTAACCATAACAGTATGCACAAAGAGACATGCAATCCCTACTCCTCCTGACCACTGAGTTACGTTATTGAGCCCTGTCTTCATGGAAAGCAGTCACAAAAAGCTTGTGCCAGTCTCAATCCTTGTTATCTGAAATTTCCTATTTTTAACAATTACAAAGCACAGCATGGTGCCTCTCCATAGGTTTGCAGTCTGTATGGATCCATCAGAATAATTAATATTTTTACTTCTTTATCACTTCTTTATTTTTAAAGCCTTCAAGATTTTCTCTTCTAGTTTATCCTCAGACACATAATAAGTTGTTAGAAACTATTAAAACTAAGCTGTATGGAAGTTTCTTGTGAGGAACTTGTGGTCATTCTGTGCTAAGAGTCTAGCAAACAGCAAAGAGCCTTGTACAGCTAAGCTTGTCTATTGCAATGTGTAACTAGTTACAAAAATAGCCCCAAGAAATTACATTTCTTGAGATTTACCTAACTACGATGAAAAGGATCCATTGTGCATCAATTGTAAGATCTGATGACCCACATTGTAAAGAAGCCTAACAGTCAGGGAACACCCATTAGCTTCCTATGTAAACCACCCTCTAATCAGCTTCCATGCAAGAAAAACTTCATAAGCAGGGCATCGTGACACATGCCATAATCTCAACACCAGAGAGACTAATGACTTGCTGGTGTACAAGAATGTGAAGGTCAGGGGCTGAAGAGATGGCTCAGTGGTAAAAAGTATTGGCTGCTCTTCCAGAAGACCCAAGTTTGATTCCCAGCACCCACATCGTGGCTCAAAACTGTTTGTAACTTGACTACCAGGGGATTTGATGTCCTCTTCTGGCACCTGGGGGCACCAGACACACATATGGTACACAGACAATGCATGGAAGTAAACACTCATACACATAAAATAAAATTTTGTAGGCTTAGATTTTTCACCAAACCTACTGAGAGACCAAAGAATTAAAAATTAGTTTTTTGGTTATTGGATTAAAGTTTAAAGCACAAGCCTGAACAAAGGCCAGACAGGTAGAGACCTGTCCAGCCACCTGTGGGAAGGAACCAGCCTTACTGCATTCTCTTCCTGCCCACTAGAGATACAGTTGTTCGGAAACCAGCCTAGATTGTCCCTCTCCCCTAGGACAGCCAAACAAGGAAAGCCACACTGTTAACAGTTTTGGAGCCTTCCTATAGCCAATCAGTTTAAAATGTAGCATCCCCTTTTGTGTTTCAACCAATAGATGCTTGCCAGACAGGAATTCCCCTGCTTTGGGCATGTTAGGAGGGACTAGGACCTTTAAATCACCCACCTATCCTGAGCATGGGGCTCTTTACTCTCAACCACTGCATCGCTGAGGGTGTGAGCCCAAGCTTTAGCTTGTAATAAAAAGACCCCTGTGTGTTTTGCATTGGACTCATGTTCCTGGTGGTTTCTAGGGGGTCTTGTGATCTAGGCATAACACTACTTTATTTAGGGGTCTTAAGCAACCTTTACCCCCTTCCAACCCCTAACCCCCAACCTGAGGTAGAAGATTAGTAGGGAAAAGAGCTGTAGTCTCTTTTATCTACTTTCTACTGATTAGGGTCAATGGGTCATTAGAGGATTACCAGACTCAGTTGTCAGAATACCAGCAGTCCAGTCCAAAGGCCAACACAGCAGCAACAAAGCAGCAACATGAAGTCATCAAAAGCTGCAAGACTCAGTTGGATTGTCCGGAGAAGCTCTTATGGACTGGTTCTCTCTAAAAAGTCAAGTGTCAAAGCACAAAGATCAGGGCAGTGATGTTGATCCAAAAAGAAATGTCTCACTGTGTGTGGGCCTCTATATGTGTCCTCTCCTCAGTCCATCCATGGATGATCTCAGCTAGCCAAAGTCACACCCCTTTCATGAGAGAGCAAACATCACATGTCCTCTCATAAGCCAACCTCCAACAAAACATCACAGGCCCAGATTGCAGCAAAACATTACATGACCAAACTGAGCCCAGAAACTTCCACTTCAAAATTTAAAAAAAAAAAAAATGAGTATGAACGTCAGTGGGCAACCTCCAGGAGTTGGTTCTCTCCTTGCACTATGTGAGTTCCTGGAACTATACTCAGGTCATCAGGTTTGCTTTAGCAGCGAGTACTTTTATTCACTGGGCCATCCTTAGGCCAGTCTTTCTGAATAAAATCACTTTCCTTGCCTCAACACTTTGTCTTTTGATCTAACTGGTCTCTTATGGGGTAAGCAGCCAAATATGAGTCTGATAATAGAAGTCACAGCACTATGCTATGAATATTAGGGCTCTTCCATCTCTGTTGAGTACACAGTAGCTCCTTCCTCGAATTCCCTCCCCACCTTTCCCGTTCTTAAGAAATCAGTTTTCCACATTCAAACTCACTTTTTAAAAGTTTCTATCTATAAAAACAAACATAAAGCACTTGTTTTGGGGGGTCTGACTTCCTTCACTGTATGGGATACCCAAAGACAGACCACCTGAGAGGCTTACATAAATCAAATGATATGGAGCTTTATTCCCATACAGAGTAGTGGGGGGAAGACCAACCTCCAATTTGCTTCAGGTTTTAAAGGCAAAACTACAATTGTGTGACACATACAGAAAGGCAATGTGGCCATCTGCAGGAAGCAAGCTGGTGCTGTTTGCAGTTGGTGAAAGATAGCTGCTAAAAGCTCATAACCTTGAGATCAGAGACACAATATAGAGATTTTATGACTGGTCTACATGTTTGCCAAAAGCAATTTTGCACTTAAAAATATTCTTAAAAACACTTTCACAATCCTTCCCCTGGGCTCTCTATTCTGGCTCACAACTCTAGTTGTTTTACTGGAGGCCAGGCCCATTCAAGGGACTCCACATAATATATTGCCCACCACCAGGTAACACTCCATTAAAGCCTGCTCAATAGCCCCAACTTCAACCTCCCACCCCCCGGGCTCCATACTCCTGCCTGCAACTTAGCAGAAGACTTCTGCTTTATTGGAGGTAATAAAACCCTCTAATAAAGAAACCCTAGGGACTAAGCAGGTGCTCAGAAGTCACACAGGAGGTCACACAGGTACTTAGAACCCCAGAAGTAACACTGGCATCCAAAACCCAAGAGGTCACAAAGGCCACAAAAACCCAAGCAGACACACCCTACTGAACCTGAAGACTCTGTGGTCACTAGACACCCCGCCCCCAGGCCACTCAGGCCCAGAAAACCAGAGAGAAAACAGAAACAAAGGGGGGGGGGGAGCATCCATCTAACAAAAATAAACTAAGAAATCAACACCTAAACCTATAATAACTCCAAACCCTAATGACTAGATAGAGGCCAGCATAAGAGCAGACTCAACAACAGCCAGAGAAATATGGCATCTTCAGAGTCCAGTTATCCTGCTACAGCATGCCCTGGATATTCCAATGCAGTTGAAGCATATTTGTTGTAGGACATTTGATCTAATTGTGAACCCCAAAACTTCAAACTGTAAAATCCTGTTTCTTGTTTGGTTTGGTTGAGCCCTATAATAAACCTTTAATCTAAGAACTTTTTATTGTAAACAGGTGATTATGATGTGGTTCACCCAGCCCTAGCACACACCTTTAATCCAAGAGCTTTCTGTATATAGGATTTATTAAAGTTAACCCTAGGTCAAGAGGTGGAGCAAGAAACCATCTTACCGGAATTAGAGTAAGAGGGACTTTGAGTTGAGGGGTATTTAGGACAGCATGGAGAAGAGGAAAGGGCTTTAGCTTAGGCTTCAGCATCTCAGCTCCCTGGCTTTTTGTGCCATGAGCTAGCAAACCTTTGGCCTTGGGTTTTTTTTTTTTGGCCTTTTGCCCCTGAGCTGTCAGTTGAGCTAGTGACTCTTTGGGTTTTGTTGTTGTTGTTGTTGTTTTGTTTTTTTCATCTGGACCTAAGCTGAGAAGGAAGGTTAGCTGGGTACTTTCTCTGCCTCTCTGAGCTAGAAGGTTTTCACTCTAGCAACTGACTCCTGAGTCTTTACTGGTAATATAGAATGGTTGGGATTTTCTTTTTCTTTTTTTTAAAGCACATATTGTGGGGGCTTTCGGAGGGATCCCACTGGGGTTTAATAATAAAGACATAACGACATCTGTATAGTGTAAGGTTATTAGCCTGTTTCTGGAGCCATCCCTCAGCTTCCCCTCTAGACCCCACCTGGCCTCCCTCCCCTGCTCCTATTCTACTTCTGTCCCTCTGCCCAGCCTTAGCCACCAGCTATTTATTTATCAAAACCCACATGTTTTTCTAATACAAAAAAAACTATTAGCATAGTGGGAAAGGTTCCACAGCTTACTCATTCTGAACCAGTTAGGAGCAGGACTATGCCCAGCCCATCTCTTAATATTACCTTTTGGCCAAACTGAGGGTACGTGGCCTCCCCAACAGCAGTTTTCTTTTTAACATGATAAAATCAGAGAATCATCTTTTTCAGCAGGTGAAGAAGTGACAAACATTTACCTATAGAAAGCAGGCATTGTGTGCTACAGAACAGCACCAATCCATGCCTGTGACAGCAATTAACAATTGGGGAAACAGGGAAACACCTTCATAACTATTTGATACAGTATATATGATGGTAGGTTACCCCAATATAAGCACAAGAAAATGACCTTAAATCTAATCTTATGAAGATGATAGAGGCCCTTAAAGAAGAAATGAATAAATTCCTTAAAGAAATACAGGAAAATTCAATCAAATTGGTGAAGGAAATGAATAAAACTGTTCAAGACCTGAAAATGGAAATGGAAGCAATAAAGAAAACACAAACCGAGGGCTTTTGGGAGATGTTAGAATTTAGTTAAGTGAACAGGAACTACAAACACAAGCATCACCAACAGGATATAAGAGATGGAAGGGAGAATCTCAGGTATAGAAGAGACAATAGAAACATAGGTACAATGATCAAAGAAAATGTTAAATCTAAAAAGTTCCTAACACAAAACATCCAGGAAATCTGGGACACTACGAAAGAAGAATAGGAATACAAGAAGGAAAAGAATTCCCAGTTCAAAGACTCAGAAAATATTTTCAACAAAATCATAGAAGAAAATTTTCCTAACCTAAAGAAAGAGAAGCCTATAAAATGTGCAGGAACCTTTCAGAACACCAAATAAATTGAACCAGAAGAGAAAGTCGCATTGGGACATAATAATCAAAACACTAAAATATAGAAGAAAAGAAATATTAACAGCTGCAAGAGAAAAGGGCCAAGGAACATATAAAGGCAGACCAATCAGAGTTACACACAACTTCTCAACAGAGACTCTAAAAGCCAAAGGGCCTGGACAGATGTCCTATAGACTCTAAGAGACCACAGAGGCCAGTCCAAATTACTATAGCCAGCAAATTTTTTGGTTGCCAAAGATAAAAAAAATAAGACAATCCATGACAAAACCAAATTTACATAATATCTATCCACAAATCCAGCTCTACAGAAGATACTAGAAGGAGAATAACAGCCCAAGGAGGTTAACTACACCCAAGAAAATGCAGAAACTAAATAATTTCACATCAGCAAAACAAAAAAAGGAAAACACACACACATCACCAACAACATCAAAATAATAGGAATTAGCAATAATTGCTCATTAATATCTCTTAACATTTGCCATTCTATATTCCCCCACAGAGAATTCTCTGTTTAGCTCCGTACCCCATTTTTTAATTGGATTGCTGATTTATTGCTTTTTAACTTTAGTTCTTTATATATTCTGGGTATCAGCCCTCTGTCAGATATAGGGTTGGTGAAGATCCTTTTCTAGTCTGAAGGCTGTCTTCTGTCATTTTGTTCTGACAAGTGTCTTTTGCTTTACAGAAGCTTTTCAGTTTCATGAGGTCCCATTTATTTTATTTTATTTTTTTACCTGAAATTTTTTTATTTATTGTAATTTATTCCCTTTGGAGGTCCCATTTATTGATTGTTGCTCTTAGAGCCTGTGCTGTTGGTGTTCTGTTCAGGGAATTGTCTCCTGTGCCAATGAGTTCTAGGCTCTTCCCCACTTTTCCTTCTAACCGATTTAGAGTATCTGGTTTTATGTTGAGGTCTTTGATCCACTTGGACTTTAGTTTTGTGCAGGATGATAAATATGGATCTGTTTTCAGGAGATGCTCAACATCCTTAGCCATCAGAGAGATGCAAATCAAAACAACCCTGAT
>CM053761.1:205387-226523 GCA_028658305.1 Pachyuromys duprasi
GCTAAGATCAAAAACTCAAATGACAACACATGCTGGAGAGGTTGTGGAGAAAGGGGAACCCTCCTCCATTGCTGGTGGGAATGTAAACTGGTACACCCACTTTGGAAATCAATCTGGTGCTTTCTCAGACAATTAGGAATAGTGATCCCTCAAGACCCAGCTATACCACTCCTAGGCATATATCCAAAAGTTGCTCATGTACACAACAAGGACATTTTCTCAACCATGTTTGTAGCAGCTTTATTTGTAATAGCCAGAACCTGGAAACAACCCAGATGTCCATCAACTGAGGAATGGATACAGAAATTGTGGTATTTTTACACAACAGAATACTACTCGGCAATGAAAAACGAGGAAATCATGAAAATTTCAGGCAAATGGTGGGATCTAGAAAATATCATTCTGAGTGAGGTATCCCAGAAGGAGAAAGACACACATGGTATATACTCACTTATTTAGACCTATAAGGTATGATAAACATACTGAAATCTATACACCTAAAAAAGATAAACAAAAAAAGAGGACCCAGAGTAAGATGATCAATCCTCACTTAGAAAGATAAATGGGATGGGCATGGGATGTAGGAGAAAACAAGTAACTGGACAGGGTCCTACTACAGAGGGCCTCTAAAAGACTCTGCCTAGCAGTATATCAAAGCAGAATGAAACCTTCAGCAGGGAATCATATGAAAGAAGGGGGAGTTATCTGGAGAGGATAGGAGCTCTGCAAGGACCAAATATATCAGGGCACAGGGGTCTTTTATGAGACTGTTTCTCCAACCAAAGACCATGTACGGATATAACCTAGAACCCCTGCTTGAATGTAGCAAATGGTAGCTCAGTATCCAAGTGGGTACCCTAGTAAGGGGAACCGGGACCATTTCTGTCATGAACTCAATGGCTGGCTCTTCGACCCCCATTCCCACCCCTGAGGGAGGAGCAGCCCTGCTAGGCCACAGAAGAGGACATTGCAGCCAGTCCTGAAGAGACCTGATAAGCTAGAGTTAGATGGAAGGGGAGGAGGTCCTCCCCTATCAGTGGACTTGGAAAGGGGCAGGGAGTAACCGAGGGAGGGAGGGTGGGATTGGGAGGGAATGAGGGAGCAGGACACACCTGGGATATAGAGTTAATAAAAATGTGACTAATAAAAAAATAAAATAAAAGACAAAAAGAAAGCTGCTACAATTTTGGAGGAAAAAAGTATCTCTTAACATCAATGAATTCAATTCCCCAATAAAAAAGACACAGGCAAACAGAATGCTACATACAAGAAATACTTCTCAGCTGGGCATGGTGGCACACACCTGTAATCCCAGCACTCTGGGAGGCAGAAACAGGTGGATCTCTGTGAGTTCAAGGCCAGCATGGTCTATAAAATAAGTCTAGGACAGGCAAGGCTACACAGAGAAATTCTGTGTCAGAAAAAAAAGAAAGAAAAGAAAGAAAAGAACCACTCCTCAACATAAAAGCTAGAACTACCTCAGACTATAGGGTTGGAAAAAGATTTTCCAAGCAAATGGACCCAAGAAGCAAGCTGGTGTAACCATTCGAATATCTAACAAAATAAACTTCAACCAAAATAGTCAAAAAACGATGAAGGACACTTCATACTCAGTCAGATGAAAAATGTGCAAGATGATGTCTCAATTCTGAACATCTATGCCCCAAATGAAAGGACATTTACCATTTGTAAAAGGAACATTAATAAAGCTTAAATCACACATGAACCCTATACATTAATAGTGGAAGACTATAAAAGAACTTATATTCACCTGCTTTTACTGTTGTTTTGAAGGCTTGTTGCCTCCTTCTGCTAACCTAGGCATAGTTCTGGAAGCTTCTAGCCTCCCTATAATTTAACTCAGGCTGAGAATGTTTTCAGCCTCTGAGATTTAGTGCTGAATAAGCTCACCCTTTCCTGTTCTTACTGAGCTCTGGGCTAGCTAGTTCAATTCAGCTGTTCTGGTTCAAATTCCTCTCCCAGATCACTTATTCAATCCGGCTTTTCTCTTGAAGTCTGAATTACTCTGCTTAGCCTCAAACTAACTCAAGCAATCTGCTCTATTCTTCTGGCTGCTTCTCATTCTCTGGCCCATTCAATCTCTCTATTACTCTCCTGGTAAAACTGCTTCCCCTCTCCCTCCCTTTCCCTCCCTCTCTCTTCCTCTGCACTTTTCCTTAAGTAGCTTCCCTTTTCTCTCTGTTCTCATGAGAGTTGGGCATATGCTATTATATCAAATCTTTCTGACTTGTCACTGTTTCTGCCATTCAGTTAGACATCACTTTCAAACATGGGTGCTTCCTTCTACAAACTAACTTTACAGATTAAAGGCATGTACTACCATGCCTGGACCTAACTTTTTTACCTGAAGATTTGCTCTATTCCCGGCTGACCTTGAACTAAGATCTACTTGCCTCTGTCTCCTGATTTAAAAACGTGTTTGTATTCCAGCCAAATCACACAGACCTAGAAGGTCTTTGGATATGATCTCTTGCCAAAATAGCCATGTTCTGAATTAAGTCTCTAAAGGAGACTTCAACACCCCACTCTCCTCAATGGACAGGTCATAGAGACAGAAACTATACAGAGAAAAATTGGAACTAACAGAAGTTATGACGCAGATGGACCTAACAGATATGTACAGAATATTTCACCCAAACACAAAAGAATATGTTGTGCCCTATTTGAGATCCCCAAAAGACCACCAGGAGTCAAGTCCATTGCAAAACACATGAGGATCTTTATTTACAGCTCGAGCTGGACTCCCATTCACACCAAAGTATACAGCTGAGAGCCCCAAGCTCTAGATTATGGGTAATTTATAAGTCCTAGTCCCTCCCAGCACACCCAAGCTTCTGTTGGTTAATATAGAAAAGGGGGTGCTACATTTCATAAACTATTTGCTATGGGAAAGTGCCAGGGCCATGAAGAGTTCTGGCTTTCTTTGTTCTCCTTTACTGGGGAAGTAAGGGGAGAGGTTAAGGGGAAACAGTTGACCTTGGGCTTCGGTGCTGTCCTGTGCTGGCATTGGGTTTCAGTCCTGTCCTGAACTGCTAGACTGCTGCTAGGGAAGAGGGCGTGATTATCTCCAATAGCAAGGTGATCCAGGCTGGTTTCCTGGCAACCAGGAATACCTCTAATGAGCAGCAAGGTAAGTCTTCCCTGCATTTGGCTGGATCTGCCTAGAAGCAGCAAGGTCAACTGGCCTGATATGTTTTAAACTTTTTAGCTCAGTACCCCCAAAACCTAGTTTTTAATTCTTTTAGTCTCTCAGAAATACTTTCTTGACAGCATCTCATGGAACCTTTTTCAAAACTGACAATATATTTGGTCACAAAGCAAGTTTCAACAGATACAAGACTAAAGTAACCCTCTATATCTTGTCAGATCATCATGGATTAAATCTGGACTTCAACAACAACAGGAGCAACAGAAAGCTTACATACTCATGGAAACTGAACAACTCAATGAGCCCTAGTTCAAGGAAAAAAACAAAGGAAGAAATTAACACTTCCTAGAATTCAATGAAAATGAATGTACAACATACCCAAACTTATATAACACAATGAAAGCAGTGCTAGAAGGAAAATTCATAGCACTAAGTACCTTCATAAAGAAATTAAAGATATCTCATACTAGCAACTTCAGAGTACACCTGAAAGCTCTAGAACAAAAAGAAGCAAACATACCCAAGAGGAGTAGAAGGCAAAAAAATAATCAAACTGAGAGCTGAAATCAATAAAATAGAAATAGAACAATACAAAAACTCAATGAAACAAAGACTTGGTTCTTTGAAAAAAATCGATAAGATAGACAAACCCTTATCAAAATACCTAAAAAGCAGAGAGAAAATATCCAAATAAACAAAATCATTAATGAAAAGGAGGACATAACAACAAACACCAAGGAAATAAAAAAAATCATTAGGTCATACTTCAAAAACCTGTACTTTACAAAATTGAAAAATCTAAAAGAAATGAACACTTTTCTCAATAGATACCACTTGCCAAAGTTAAATCAAGATTAGATAAACAATTTAAATAGACCAATAACCTCTAAGGAAATAGAAGCAGTCATTAAAATCTTCCATCCAAAAAAATGTCCAGGGCCAGATGAGTTTAAAAGAAGAGCTAATACCAATACTCCTCAAACTATCTCATAAAATAGAAACAGAAGAAACACTGCCAAATTCATTTTAAGGAGCCACCGTCACCCAGATACTCAAACCATACAAAGACTTGACAAAAAAGACAATTACAGGACAAATTTCTCTCATGGAGATTGATGCAAGAATACTTAATAAAATAATTGAAAACTGAATCCAAGAACACATCAAAAAGATCATTCACCATGACCAAGTAGGCTTTATACCAGAGGTACAGAGATGGTTCAGTATACAAAAAATTGTCAATGTAATCTACTATACAAACAAACAACAACAAAAACACATTTTAATAGATGCTGAAAAGCCTTTGCCAAAAATCTAATACCCCTTCATGACAAAAGTATTGAAATATAAGGAATACAAGGCACATACCTAAATGTAATAAAAGCAAGATATAGCAAGTCAATAGCCAACATCAAATTAAATGGAGAGAAAATTAAAGCAATTTCACTAAAATTATGGGCAAGACAAGGTTGTCCACTCTGTTCATATCTATTCAATATAGTATTTGAAGTTTTAACTAGAGCAAAAAAAGACAACTAGAGGAAACCAAAGAGTACAAATTGGAAAGGAAGAAATCAAAGTATTGCTATTTAAAGATGATATGTTAGTATTCATAAGTGAGCCCAAAAATTCTACCATGGAACTTCTACACCTGATAAATACTTTCAGTGAAGTGGCCAGATATAACTCAAAAAGAAAATCAGTAGCCCTCCTATATACAAACAATAAATGGGCTGAGAAAAAATCAGGACAACAACAACCTTCAAAATAGCCACAAATAGTGTAAAATATCTTAGTCAAAAGACCTGGATGACAAGAACATCAAGTCTTTGAAGAAAGAAATTAAAGAAGATATCAGAAGATGGAAAGGTCTCCCATGCTCATGGAGCAGTATGATTAACATTGTGAAAATGGCCATCTTACAAAAGAAAACTATAGATTCAACTCAATCCCCATAAAAATTCCAACACAAATTTTTACAAACCTTGAAAGGACAATACTCAACTTTATATGGAAAAAACAAAAAGTACAGAATAGCTACAACATTCTTGTACAATAAAAGAACTTCCAGAGTCTAATCATCCTTGATTTTAAGCTGTACTACAAAGCAATAGTAATAAAAACCACATGGCTTAAAAATAGAGAAGTTGATCAGTGGAGTTGAATCAAAGACCCACACACCTATGGATACTTGATTTTTTACAAAGAAGCCAAAAATTATGCAATATTTAAAACAAAAGCATCTTCAACAAATGGCTCTGGTCTAACTGGTTGTCAGAATGTATAAGAACGCAAATAGATCAACATCTATCACCGTGCACAAACTCAAGTCAAAATGGAGCCAAGACCATAAAACCAAATACATTAAACCTGATAGAAGAGAGAGTGGGGAAGGAGACAATGTGGAGAGCTGCTTGTTTGTCAGGCTGCTTTGTTATTAGATTTTTAGTGGAAAAACATGTTTTCACCCTGGCCTTCACCTGGAGACAGAAAAAAGCAGGAGGTGTCAAGATCCTTTCTTTTGTTTGTGTGAGGATCACACAGACAGGTAGTAGAGGTAAACAAGTTTGACTTCTCCATGAACCCCTTCATTGTATTGTGGTGCTTTGCTCTGATTAAAGAAAGGAATTGTGGAATAAACCAGGTACTACAGTTTTTACTGAGAGCCCTCTCGAACTGATGCTGTGTGTATTGTATTTCTTTTTTAATTTTCTTTTCAATCCTCACTCCCCACTCAGGAATGGTTAGACTCTGCTAGCGGGTCCTGGCAAGGCAACTTCCTGAACAGAACATCAACAGTGCAAGTACTAAGATCTACAATTAATAAATGAGATCTCATGAAACTGAAAAGCTTCTGGGAGGCAAAGGACATTGTCAAAAGGCTGAAATGGCAGCCTACAGAATGGGAAAAGAACTTTACCAACTGGCACAGCCATATCTAATGGGAACAGTGAAAGCCATGAAGCCAGCACAGCTGTTTGACAAAGATCCAGCAAAGCTAAGTCACATATTGGGGTCACTTTTGTGCTATCTTTCATTTTTGTTTTGATCTCTGTGTGTTGACTGCTTGCTTAAGGGGATTAAATTGGTATAACTTGGGGATACTGGATTGGTAGGAAATTTATTATGAATTATTTATGCCTTGTCTCAGGAGTACTGTTTCCTGAGCATACTACCCCTCCCACTTTTAGGGAAATATCCTTACCTGGCCCTACTTGAAGGATTTCCTTGCACCTTGGAGGTTGTGGTACACATAAAGATGCCAAAGATCTTTTTATGATGCTCTGGCTCCAAGATATTCTTAAAACACCTGCCCTTGCACTTACTCAGGAACAAGATAATCAGAACAAAATAAACTTTAAAAGGTCAGCAAGATTCAGAAGGCTAGAAAAGTTGGAAGCAAATCATATTACAAGCCTCTGCCTTCCATATTCTCAGGCAATTACATGACATGTATGACTCAGGGAAGCAAATGGCATACCTTTGAGGTATGCCAAAGATAAGGCAACAAAGTTAGATTGGCTGGAGTTATTTCTCCCTTACACAAGGGTTTATACTGATGGACAAAGAATGGTGTGGAAAAATGATAAAAGAATGCTCTATCATGACCTCCATTTCTTAGAAAAGTCAGCTCATGCAGAGCCACTGTGGTATATTATAACCGAGAAACAAAGTACCAAGATTAGACATATAAATAAATCCTCAAAGATATATAGAATACAAACAGTGTATTGTGTCAGAAATTGAAAAATAACAGCAGCAGCTTTGGCCTGAAGATTTTTCTTGGTCCTATTGACCATTGGTATCACTAAAAGTTAATAATACCCTGCTCAGGACATGGTGATTTGCCTGGGCTGGTTAGCGCCTTTGAAACTTCAAGAGCTGCCAGCCTGAGAAAGGTTGTTATTTACTATATATGCTTGCTTTGGCAAAAATATGCCTCTAGATGCCTAAAACTTGGGTTACAGGGTTGATAAGGAAAACTGATTGAAAAAGCTACCTTTGTTCTATCACAATTTACTAATGATGAATAAATTTATGACCCCAGACATGCAAGAAGAAATTAAACATGTGTCTGGGACAGAAATGATATGATCTGTATATCTTGGAACAATGTAAATCTATCACTTCTTTATTGATCTTAGCTGTTCTGAGAAGTGGAAGATGGACTCTTAGAGTTGTTTTTATTTGCATTTCCCTGATAGCTAAGGATGTTGAACATTTATTTATGTGCTTTTTGGCCATTTGAGATTCCTCTGTTGGGGATTCTGTTTAGATCTGCCCCCCCCCTTTTTAACTGGATTATTTGGTTTGTTAATATGTAGTTTCTTGAGTTCTTTATACATCTTTGGATATTAGCCTTGTGTCAGAATAAAGAAGCATCCTGACTCTCAGTCAGTCAAGGCTGCAAAATTCTCCCGATCACTGTGCCTGACTCAATTTTTCCTCCCTTACTCCTTACTCCTCTCTGGAATCTGTCAGCTGCTGGGGCAGGCTCACACACACACACACATACACACACATACACACACACAACCAACCCCACATCTGACACAGGGCTGATATTCAAAGATGTATACAGAACTCAAGAAACTACATATCAACAAACCAAATAATCCAGTTTAAAAAATGGGGGACAGATCTAAACAGAATCCTCAACAGAGGAATCTCAAATGGCCAAAAAGCACATAAATAAGTGTTCAACATCCTTAGCTATCGGGGAAATGCAAATAAAACAACTCTGGTGAAGATGAGAAGCAGGGGAAATACCCCCCCCCCCCATTGCTGGGAGTGTAGACTTACACAGCCTCTTTGGAAATCAATATGGAGGTTCCTCAGAATCAATCTACCTCAAGACTCAGCTATTCTACTCTTGACCATATACTCAAAGGATGCTCTATCATACCACAAGAACACTCCACCATACCAGAAGGACACTTGCTCAAATATGTTCATAGCAGCTTTATCTGTAATAGCCAGAAACTGGAAACAACCTAGATGGTCCTCAACTGAAGAATGCATAAAGAAAATGTGATACAAATGTACCACCTGTGTAAATGTACAACTGAGTATTACTCAGATGTTAAAAACAATAATACCATGAAATTTGCCAGCAAATGGATGGAACTAGAAAAGGTCATCCTGTGTGAGGTAACCCAGACCCCAAAAGACAAACAAGATATGTACTCACTTATAAGTGGATATTAGTACAGGATAACCATGCACAGTCCCAGGGAATCTAAGTAACAAGGAGTACTTAACTCAAGGGGTGATGTATAAATCTCACTGTGAAGGAGAAACAGAATAGATATCACATGTGGATTAGGGTAAGGGGACAGGAGAGTATGGGAGGAGGTCTGGAAGGGAGGGTGGGAATGGGAACAGGAGGGATCCAGTGGGGGAAGAAAAAAGGGATGTAGTGCTTTTTTTTAAATTCTCCTTTATTTGGGGTGTTTAGGCCTCTACCTCCCTTCCACCAATCCCCAACCTTAAGTAGGAGAGAGAAAAGGTTAGTGGGGAGAGGGGGGGGCAAACCCCTTTACTTCTCCCAGCTATTTAGGGTCAAGGGGTTCTTTTAGGGCTCTATACCAGTCTCCATCAACTACAACCAGAGCTAGCAGTCTCCTCCATGCCATTTTGCCACAAAGCATTTCCTCTCCGTCTGTCTGCTCCAAACTGCCACACTATCTGTTTCTGGTCTCTCCAAACTACTACATACCACACACCAACACCTAACACCACAGCTTTTCCTTCTTGACTCCCTATTTATACTCTCGACCACACCCCTCCCTATGCCGCATGTGGAAGGCTGTTATCAGCTGGCCAAAGCCATGCTCCACACCAGACAATTAACACATGTGGGCAAACTATAGCCTAACTAATATCCCACACTTGTGCTTAAAATGAAAGCATATTTACATAATATACAAAGAAACCAAAATTTCCATTACAGAGGGGTAAAGTACTGGGAAAGACTACCAGAATGGGGGAGGGTTATATCTGGGAAGAGCTAAACCTAGGGCACTGGAAACTCCCAGGAATCTATGAGGGTGATCCTAGCTAAGTTTCCTAGCAAGAAGGATATGGAGCCTGAACTAGCCACCTCCTGTCCATTCAAAACTTCCAGTGGAGAAATTGGGACACCAACCCAGCCTCAAAACCTTCAATCTACAAGATGTGCTGGGGTAAAGGTAGCAAAGAACTTATGGTGAGTGACTAACCAATGACTGGTCCAGCTTGAGACAATACCATGAGAGGGAGCTCACCCATAAAACTGATGGGAGGGCCAGAACCCAGAGGCTGGATAGCCCAGAGACCGAGGGTAGAACCAAACAAGACAGGGGCACTCAGGGAAGGTGGGGGAGAGTCAATGAAATGATTCCTAATGATATTTTGTTATACAGCCCAATTGTTATCAGAGAGGCTTCCTCCAGCAACTGATGGAAACAGATGCAGAGACCCATAACCAAACATTAGACAGAGCTTGGGGAATCCTTAGGAAGAAGGATTGTAGGAACCAGAGGGGTCAAGGACACCACAAGAAAATCCATAGAATCAACTAAGCAGGGCTCATGGTGGCTCACAGAGGCTGAACCACCAATCAAGGAACCTGCATGGGACTGACGTAGGCCCTCTGCACATGTTACTGTTGTATAGCTTGTTCTTCTTTTGAGACTTATAATAATGAGAGTAAAGACTGTCTCTGACTCTACTGCCTGTTTTGAGGATCCTTTCCTCATACTGGGTTGCTTCATTCAGCCTTAATAGAAGAGGAGATGTCCAGTCTTACTGCAACTTGATATGCCATGGCTGGTTGATATCAATGGGAAGCCTGCCCTTTCCTGAAGAGAAATGGAGGAACAGTGGATTGGGGGTTAGTGGCTGGGAGGAGAGGAGAAAACTGCAGTCAGAATGAAAAGAAGCAAATAAGGAGGGAAATACAGAGACAGAGAGAGACAGAGAGACAGAGACAGTCATGCAGGATATGTTAAAAAAAATAAACACCAGAAACAGAATACTTTCACAAGACTGCATAACAATCATTTAGTAGTCATCTACATCACCAAGCCTAATATCCTCTAGTTCCATTTTATTTCAAGTAAAAGAATTGTATTGATTCTTATGTCTGAATAATATTTCGTTGTATTTCTACGTCACATTTCTTTATCTAGATCTCTGTTGGGAGGCACCTGGGTTGGTTCCAAATTGTGGCTATTGTGAGAAGTGCTGTTAATAAACATGAGTCTCTTTAATATGTTAATTTTGTTTAATTTGGATAGATATAGCCAAAAGTGGAAGAACTGGGTCATATCACTTTTATTTCTTTGAAGAATCTCCATACTTTGAGGAAACTCCATACTCTGCAATGGCTATGATAATTTATATTCACATCAAAGTATGAGAGTTTCATTTTCTCAACATCATCACTAGAATGCTGTTGTTTTTGTTTTGATTGTTCTTATAACAGCCATTCTGAGGTGAGATGGTATCTCACTATGGTTTGCTTTGGTGTTGGAAAAGTGAACCTAGATCGCTACACATGCTAACCATGTGTTCTGTTACTCTGCTCATGTGTTTTTCATTTGCATCCTTTTGATGGCTAATAGTGTTAAACCTTTTCTCACATCTGTATCTCTTTTTTAAAGAGGTATCTATGCAGATAATTTGTCCATTTTAAATTGGATTATTTATTTTGTTGTTGATGATTTTTTGAGTTCTTGACATAGTCTACATATTAGTCCTCTCTTAGATTAAGAGATTGCAAATGTTGTCTCTCATTCTGAATGCTGTTGCTTCACTCTGTCAATTGTTTCTTTTGCTGTGTAGATACCTCTTAATTTCATGAAGTGCTAGTTTTCTGTTTTTGTCTTTGTCATTTGTGTCTTTGCAGTCTTATCAAAAAAAATATTTCATATACTGACTTCTGAGGTGTTTCTCCTGTGATTTCTAGTTGGATCGTAGTTTCATTTCTCACACGTAGGATTTTATTTACTGATTTTTAAAAAACAAAGTCTTATTATAAAGCCTTGAATGGCTTGGAACTTATAGAGATCTACTTGCCTCTGAAACTAAAGTGCTAAGATCAAAGGCATGTACCACCACACTTACTCTCATGTACATTCTTGATCCACTTAGAGTTAATTCTTGTATGGTAAGATATAGTTTCTCCCTTCTGCATATGTATATACAGTTTTCTTAGCATCATTTATTAAATGGCTATCCTTTATTCAGCTTTATTTGTTAAAGATCAGTCGGCTGTAGACATATGGGTTTACTTACGGAATTTCTATTCTGTCCTATTTTTTGTGTCTCTTTTCATTCCAGTACTATAACAGGGTTCCACTTAGTGAGCCCTCAGACCTTAGCATTCAGACCGTACCATCCAGGCCATAAAACTTAGCACAAAGACATCACTACCTGCCAAAAGTAAAACAAAAATCCAATCTATCATAGATCTGGGAAAGTCTCTAAATGTACTAACCTTTCTTTTTGGCTTCTGTAGTTCTGCTTCTGGCTAACTGTTCTTGTTAACTAAAGTATGTCAACCCTGAACATGTTTTTGTTTTGGTTTTTTTTGTGCTTAGAAGCTCACTCTAATAAAGGCCCAGGGCTACACTGGGATCCTGAACCACAGTGTGGTCACCAGCCAGATATTAAAGATTTTCTATTGCTTAAAGCATGTCTGAGTAGTCTTCTTAGGTGTATAACTCCACAACAAATACCGTACTGTTTTGGTTACTAAGGCTCTCAAAACCAAGTATTGTGATGATTCCAACTTTGTCTTTTTTGTTTTGTTTTAGTGTGTGTGTGTGTGTGTGTGTGTGTACACGTGTATGCACATGGCACAGAAAACATGTGGAGATCATGGAAGTAAGTGTTCTTACCCTCTGAGTTATCTCACTAGCCTTACTTCTTAAAGTTCTGTGTGTGTGTGTGTGTCCATTAAAGTGAGAAGAGCACATTGGATATTCTGGAACTAGAGTTATAGTCAGTTGTGAGTCACATGACTTGGATGTTGGATACAGCACGCCTGTCCTCTGGAAGAGCAATTGTCAGAACATGGTCAAAAGAATGATGCATGGTGAACAATGCCTTGGGAACTGCAAAAAAGACTCCAGGAAAAAAGGCAGAAGGCCTTTTACTTCAGGTGCATTTTGTTTCCTGGATTGTTCTTGGACACAATTTCATGCCTCCTGTGTTAAACATTTACACTCAATTTGTAAGACACGCTTATTCATGTTGGATGCTGGAGTATAGCAATAGAATTTAATCTGGTATCCTGAATCTGGAGACCGCCTCTGCTTTGCTTTCTTCCTTTCCTAGATATAATCTATAGTACATACCAGGCAGTTGTACATTGATCTGACCTGAGAAAGTTCTGGGACAGGGCTGCGCTGTTAATATTTAGGATGTGCTTACTAACATTTATTTATATGTTTTTCTGATCTCAAAAAAACCTTTCTTGTATCATTGCTTTCTTTGTTTCATTTCTGTATAAAAGTACACTGAAAATGAAGTCTGTCTACCTAGAGTATTTCTTCCAAGTCCCACAGACAAGATCTGCACATGTCCATGAACATCAACACCAGTGAGCACGTTAGCCACCGAGTCGCCTCTCCAGCCACTTCTCTTCTTTCTCAGTTCAAGCCTTGGCTGTCGTCTTAGCTAGGGTTTCATTGCTGTGGAGAGACACCATGACCAAGGCGACTCTTGTAAAGAAACCATTTAATTGGGGCTGTCTTACCATTTCAGAGGGTCAGTCCTTTGTCATCATGTCAGAAAGCACCACAGCCTGCAGGCAGGCATGGTGCTAGAACTGCCGAGAGCTCTACGTCTTGATCTGAAAAGGAGGCTCTGATTCCACACTGGGCAGAGCCTCAGGATAGGAGACCTCAAAGCCTGCCTACACAATGACGCACTTCCTTCAACAAGGCCACACCTCCTAACGGTGCCACTCCCTACGGCCAAGCATTCAAACACATGAGTGTATGGAGGCCAAACCTATTCAATTCACCACAGCTATTGAGGTCTTTTGTGCATCCGTGTAAT
This sequence comes from Pachyuromys duprasi, assembly GCA_028658305.1. NCBI lineage: Eukaryota > Metazoa > Chordata > Mammalia > Rodentia > Muridae > Pachyuromys > Pachyuromys duprasi. The sequence continues at coordinate 218,607 of CM053761.1, forward strand.
TTTAGAATTAGTTTTTCTAGTTCTATAAAGCATTGTTGGTACTGTGATAGGAATTTTATTGACATAAATTTCATTAGGTCTTTATATTTGTGAGTGTCTGTGTATCTGTGTGTGTCTGTGTCTGTGAATCTTCAATTCCTTTCATGAACGTTTAATTTGCATTGTACAAGTCTTTCAGTTTCCTGGTTAAGTTTATTTTATAGCTTAATTTTATAGCTATTACAAATGGGATAAATATCTGATTTGTAGACAATCCTAGGCTATTCCTATAAAAAGATCTTTTGACTTCCTCCCCCCATAAACTGTTTTAAGTCTTTTGTCAGACTGTCCAAGGTCATTGTTTTATTGTATCATAAGATAGGACATTTTTAGTCTGTGCTGTTTGGCTATGGTCCTAATTTTTAGTGGGTTTTTTTTTTGGGGGGGGGCGGAGACAGTGTTTTACATCCTGACTGGCTGGCACTCAGAGTGCTTCTTTATTTATACAGAACTTAGTTGGCAAGGATAGATGCATGCTGTTTCAAAACATCGATTAGATCATTTTTGTCCCCAGACATGTGTTTTAACTTTTTCTTGATCATAACTTTAGTCATCATTGATAAGCCATGACAGAACAGAATTTCCTTCATTAACCCCACAACCCAATTTTTAACAATATTGTAGGTTCAAGAACATATTTTGCCAAAGCATGAAAGCTTATTCTCAGGCTGTTAGCTCTTGAGGTTTTAAGGACACTAGAGAGAAAAAGAAAAAAAAAAAAACCTCCAAGCCAGCCTGGGAAGATTGTCATGTCCCAAGCAGTGTATTACTAATGTTTAATAGTCAGATGCTAGTTGTCACTAGGCCCAGGAAAACTTTTTAGGCCAAAACTGTTGCAGTTATTATTTAATTTCTGTCATAATACAATGTTTATATTTTATGTATTTGTAGAATTTATGTATATTCTATTTAATCTTGGTTGTTGTTGTTGTTTCTCTGTTATATGACACCAAAGTAGCCCTCAATGAGCTAACTTTTCTAGATAAGGAGAGTCTTAATACTTTTATTTTTTTTATCATTTATCCATATCATTTTTTGTCCATCAGTAAGGAAGACATTTTTAATTTGATCTATTACCAACTTCTCTAGCCTGCCAAATATTGTTTATCTTTTAAATTTTACTTTGCTCTGATTATCTTGTTCCTGAGTAAGCACAGGGGCAGATATGCCAAGAATATCTTTGAGTCAGAGCCCAATAAGGAGGTCTCTGGCATTCAGGTAGGGTCAGATAAGGATGTCTCCCTAAACTCAGGAGGAGTACCATGGTCAGTATGTTCATAGGGAAGCTTAGAATCAGTACTCCTGGGAGAGAGTATAAATGACCCATAAGAAAATTTTCATCAATATAATATCTCCAAGTTGTACAAATAATAAAAGCCCCCCAAACATGCAACATGTGGAGATCAAGGCCAAAAAGTGGGAGAGCAAAAGGCAAATGGAAATGGAGTGACAGAATCTACTTAAAATGTGAATGACAGGAAACAATCTAACTTTAATATTTTGAATTTAATTACCCATAAATAAGATTGCTTTTCCCAAAGCATTTATCCTATCATTGAGATTTTTGTCAATTTTTTTTTGAGTGATTAGTGACAAGGACACATTTATTTTGAAAGCTGATTAACATCTTCTGTAGGGTGTACCTGTTGAACTAGTGCTGTGGTACGGGCCATGATTGACCTCCAAATTCCAACTAAGGCAGTAATGTCTAACATAAGAAGACCAACAAATGTTTTGGGTCTAGTAACAACAGCACTGGTAATGACATATCCAATGCATAAGTGCATGGGTCATCAAACCAAGGCTGGCTCAGATTTACAGGTAATGAATCATAAGAAGGTAGATTTATCCAAACAAGAGTTCTTTTTTCCCCTGAGGAATTAATACAATTAGTAACCATACAATAGGAACAATTTATAGTAAAAAAAAGAACAAAATTTAGAGGTAGTTAAAGCATTTTTGTTTTTTTTAATTTATCTATTTATCAAGATCATATATAAATAAGGATGATATATTAAAACACCTGATAAAATTTTAAATGTCTCATAGTCTTATATAGTTAAACATTTTTTAAAAGCTGTTTTCACAATATCAAAAAAAAATGCTTTTTAAAATATGAAGTCACTGAGCATAGCCATAATTTTAGGAGACAAAAGCAAATTTTAACACTGTATACAATTCAGTGTCTCTAAAATCAATATCAGGTATATTAATTTGGTGTTATAAAGTTTGGCTGCCTGCAAGAAAAGTTCTTGTATATGAACACATAGAGGTGCAACTCTAATACATCATTAAAGTATAGTTTTAAATCCTGTTTGTTTGGGTGGTTTTTTTGTTGGTTGGTTGGTTGGTTAGTTGGTTGGATTTTATTTTAAGAGACAGGGTTTCTCTCTTCAGCCCTCACTGTCCTGTAACTTACTCTGTAGACTAGGCTGACCTCAAATTCACGGAGATCTACCTACCTCTGAGTGCTGGGATAAAAGACATGGGCCATCACCAACCCTGTTTTTTTTTTTTCTGATTTTATTAAGCTGATAAATATGGAACATATCAAACATGATTAATTCCAGCATCTTTGCTGCTTGTGAATTATACATTATATGGTAGAGACTAAAATACCAAGCCCTTAGTAATTTTTTTGTATTTTATTTATTTTTATTTTTATATTAATTACAGTTTATTCACTTTCTATCCCAGTTGTAGCCCCCTCCCTCATTCCCTCCCAATCCCACCCTTGTCTCCTCCCATGCCCCTCTCCAAGTCCACTGATAGGGGAGGTCCTCCTCCTCCTCTTCCATCTGACCCTAGCCTGTCAGGTCTCATCAGGACTGGCTGCATTGTCTTCCTCTGTGGCCTGGTAAGGCTGCTCCCCCCTCAGAGGGGGTGATCAAAGAGCCAGCCACTGAGTTCATGTCAGAGACAGTCCCTGTTTCCCTTACTAGGGTCTTCAGTTGGACACCAAGCTACCATGGGCCACATCTGAGCGGGGTTCTAGGACATATCCATACATGGTCCTTGGTTGGAGAAACTGTCTCGTATAAGACTCCTGTGCCCTGCTCAGTTTGGTCTTTGTGGAGCTCTTGATCTCTCCAAGTCTTACTAACTTCTCCTATTTTTATTATTATTTCTCACCCTCTGCCAAAGGCTTGGTTGTGACCAACCCTGTTTTTTAAGACAGGCCAGAAATTATGTAAAATCTTATCCCAATTTAAAAGTATCTTTGGAAACCTGTTTCTTTGGTTGGCTTGTATCATTTGTTGCTGCCCAGAATGGCTCCAGGCCTAAGTTACAAGTTTACATTAACTTTATAGATGTTACAGATTTTTAACAATATCCAATAATTTAGAAGCCAATAATCTGTAACTATGATATACAGAACATAGTAAATTTATATATTTATAACCAGCAGAAACAAACATGTAGTGGCGACATATAGTTATATGTTTAAAACAGACAAAACTTCCCTTATTTCCTCCAGCTGTAATTTCAAGAGAGGAGTACTTGCTACCCACTGAATCCAATTCTCATGTCCATAGAGGTTTTATGGCAGGACTAGCCATCAACTCCCTCACCAGAGAAACTGAGAAGCTGTGCCCTTTCAAGAGCAGCTCGTACAGATCAGACAAGCCCATGCTTGCCGCCAGCTCGAGACAGGCAGGAGGCAGGGCTTTTCCAGCAGTGCCAGTTTATCAGTTTTTGTTGTCCCAATTTAGCTGCTTTTCTCTGAAAATCCTTGAAATGAGTTAAAACTAAAGTAAAGGGTAAATGAAGTTTGTACTTTCCCCCATAATAGGAAATGCAGAGCAACAATCAAGGAATTAACAAAACTACAGACCTAAACTGACAGGAATGAACAGACACCAATAAAGATAGAGTACTACTGCTCATTGGGACTCTCAGACAAGAGTCCTGCACAAGTCTGAAGGACTGGATTGAAATTCATTCCCCCTAGCCAAGCAGAAAATTGGACCATCTTCCATTGTCTGACTCAAAAATTAAGGTTGAGTCCAGCTTCTCTTCCCTGAATCACCAAGGGTCTAAACTGTACCAAGACCAAACCAAATTACCAAGAAAAGCCATGAAACCAAGAAAGAAAAAAAAAAAAAAAAGCTTACCCCTTACAAAGGAGCTGGCTGCTTTGGTGGCATTCATTTACCAAACTGAGGAGTGGTTGAGTGGTTGAGGGTATGGGGCTTTCCTGGGCAATGCACCAAATGTTGAGGTCCAGAAGAAACAACACAAACCACTCAGACACCAATCTCAGTCAGCAATAGAGAATTTATTGAACCGTACACCTCAAGACTGATCGTGATTTGGGACACAGAGTGGACTCAGGAGCCAAACTGTGACACTGAGTGTTTTTCATAGTTAGCTTATAAATGCAAAAACCACAATTCGCTCATATTGTGGGTGGGGACAGTGGAACAGGATAGTTATCTCTGATTCAAATTCTTTTTATTAATTAAACAAAGCAGTTCTAGCTGATTTAATTTGATTGGTCCCAAGTGAAGCTTATAGTTAAGGCCAGCCACACTTATGGTTGGGGAATTTCTAGGCATAGCAAGGTCACAGGGTATGCTGAACATAAACATAGTTTCAGTCAACCTGACCTTGCTTAAAGAGCTTTTCTCAAGATCCAAGATGGCGGCCCCAAGAGGACACTGTGTCTGAGAAGTAGGACAGCAGAGTCAGCACAGCGACCAGGATACTGAACTCTGGGATCTAAAACACCAGCATTTATGATTGCCAGGTGAGAGGAAATCCTGCAGTGAGGAAATCAATTGGGAAGGTCCTCGGGACACCCAGTTAATCCCTGGAAAAGGACCGAGTGACCAGCAAGTGCACACCTGCCAGCCTTGATCTGAGCGCGCAGCCTTCCGAGGTGCCCCTAGCCACCATCCCGGACTGAAACACACAGCCTCTGGTCTAGACTGAAGCACCCCCAGATACCATTCCAGACCGGGGTACACAGCCTCTGGCTCAGAAGGAGGTGTCAAGTCTCCGGACCAGAGTGGAGCCCTTAGTGCCAGCCCAGACAAGAATGCAGAGCCTCCAGACCAAAGCAGAGCCCTTAGCTGCTGGCCCTGATCAGAGTGTGGAGCCTTCAGACCAGAGTGGTGCCCCCAGCCGCCATCTCAAACCAAGATACTCAGCCTCTGCTCCAGAGTGAGGTGCCAAACCTCCAGACAAGAGTGGCAACCGGCCTGCTGTGCTCACAGCTTCTAGCATAGAACTCAGAGCTGGGCACACAGAGTCCACAACAGAGTACGTGTCCTGCCCACAGCATCACCCACAGACCTCAGAGTCCAGCCTGCTGAGCCTGACACAGATTGAAGACTACTGGGAATTCAGAAAACTTGCGCAGGCACTTGGCGCCCACAATCTGCACTTGGCGCCCACAATCTGCACTTGGCGCCCACAATCTGCACTTGCTAAATGCTCTAGCACCCACATCCCCTCCTGCGCTTGCTCCCAAACCCCATAGCCCAAGCATATACACTCTCTAGCATTCCCCTTCAAGATACCTTCCAAGCGCGCGCGCACACACACACACACACACACTTACTCTCCCCCGCCCCCCAACAACGATTCTGCGCCATCTCTCAGGTAAAACTGAAGCAACAGCACACACTCTCAAACCACTGGACCTCCCTGATCTTCCTGAAGAATACTCCAGACACCAGAGATTGACAGTTCCAGTCTGAAGTTCAGCCTCAAGGAACAAACAGCTCCTTGATTATATATAAACAAATGGCCAACACTCAACGTAAGAACTCACTCAACAAAAATCAGGACACCATGGTCCACCAGCAACACCGAAAATCAATGGAGATTTTAATTCAGCGGAAACACAGGAAAATGATGTTAAAGCTATGCTTATGCAGTTATTAGAGGAACAAAAAGAGGAAATGAACAAAGCTCTCAAAGAAATACAGAAGAATATAACTGCTAACAAAGAGGAACAATTAAAGACATATAGAAAGGAAACAAACAAAAAATAAGAGCCACATTCAGTCAGATGACAGAAATGGTGCAAAGCATGAAAACAGAATTAGAATCTATGAAGAAAACACAAACAGAGAAAAACCTGGAACGGGAGAACTTAGACAAAAGATCAGGAACCACAAAGGTAAGCATCACCAATAGAATACAAGAGATGGAAGAGAGAATCTCGGGAGCTGAAGATACACTTGCTGAAATTGATTCCTCACTCAAAGAAAAAATAAAATCAGAAAAGTCCCAAACACAAAACATCCAAGAAATCAAGGAGGCCATGAAAAGACAAAACCTGAGAATAATAGGAATAGATGAAAAAGAAGACTCCGGGCTCCAAGGACCAGAAAATATTTTAAAGAAAATTTTCCCAACTTAAAGAAAGAGATGTCCATAAACATACAAGAAGCCTACAGAACACTAAATAGACTAGACCAGAAAAGAAATACCTCTCATCACTTCATAGTCAAAACACTAAACCTACAAAACAAAGAAAAAAATATTAAAGGCAGCAAGGGAAAAGGGTCAAGTAACATATGAAGGTAGACCAATCAGAATCACACCAGACTTCTCATCAGAAACTATGAAAGCCAGAAGGGCCTGGGCAGATGTCATGCAGTCTTTAAGGGAACACAGATGCCAACCCAGACTACTATACCCAGCAAAGCTTTCAATCAACATAGATGGAGAAAAAAAATATTCCATGACAAAACAAAATTAAGCAATATCTACATGGCAACCCAGCCCTACAGAAAATACTAGAAGGAAAACTTCAATCCAGTGAAAACAACTACACCAAAGAAAATATAAGATACAGATAATTCCTCAACAACAACAACAAAAGCAATGAATCATACTAAGACCTCCAACTCCACAATAAAAGGAATTGGCAGTCATTGGTCACTATTATCTATCAACATTAATGGACTTAACTCTCCAATAAAAAGACACAGACTAACAGAATGGTTTCGGAAACAGGATCCAACATTCTGCTGCATCTAAGAAACACATCTATGCAACAAAAATAAATAGTACCTCAGAAAAGGCCTGGAAAAATGTTTTTTCAAGCAAATGGACCCAGAAAACAAGCTGGGGGTAGCGATCCTAGTATCTAATAAAATAGACTTTCAACCAAAATTAATCAAGAAAGATGAGGAGGGGCACTTCTTTCTCATCAAAGGAAAATTCCAACAGGAGGACATCACAATTTTGAAAATCTATGCCCCAAATACAAGACCACCTACATTTGTAAATAAAACACTATTAAAGCTGAAATCACACATTGATCCCAACACCCTAATAGTGGGAGACTTCAACACTCCACTTTCACCAAGGGACAGATCATCTGGTCAGAAGCAAAAGAGGGAAACAAGGGCACTTACAGAGGCCTTAAATCAAATGGACCTAATAGATGTCTACAGAACTTTTCACCCTAGATCAAAAGAGTATACCCTCTTTTCAGCACCTCATGGAACCTTCTCCAAAATAGACCATATACTTGGTCACAAAGCAAGCTTCAGCAGATACAAGAAGATTGAAATAATCCCTTGTATCCTATCTGACCATCATGGTCTAAAGCTGGATTTCAACAACAGAAACAGCAAAACACTTGCACATACATGGAAACTGAACAACTTGCTACTCAATGACAGCTTGGTTAGGGAAGAAATAAAGAAAGAAATTAGAGGGATCCAAGATGGCTGCCCCAGGAGGACACTGTGTCTGAAGAGCAGGACAATAGTGTAGGCACAGCGACCCGGAGACTGAGATCTGGGACCTAAAACACCAGCGTTTGCGACTGCCAGGTGAGCAGAATTCCTACGGTGGGGAAATCAAGTGGAAAAGTCCAAGGGACACCCAGATACTCCCAGGAAAAACTCCGGA
>CM053761.1:227023-299361 GCA_028658305.1 Pachyuromys duprasi
TACCTGAACATAGTGAAGGCAATATACCAAGCCTATGGCCAACATCAAACTAAATGGAGAGAAACTTAAATCAATCCCACTGAAATCAGGGACTAGGCAAGGCTGCCCATTGTCTCCATATCTCTTCAACATAGTACTTGAAATCCTAGCTAGAGCAATAAGACAACTAAAGGAGATCAAAGGGATACAAATTGGAAAGGAAGAAGTCAAAGTATCACTGTTTGCAGATGATATGATAATATACATAAGCGAACCCAAAAATTCAACCAGAGAACTCCTTCATCTGATAAATACCTTCAGCAAAGTGGCTGGATACAAAATCAACTCAAAAAAATCAGAAGCCCTCCTGTATACCAAAGACAAAAGGACCGAGAAAGAAATTAGGGAAACAACACCCTTAACAATAGCCACTAATAACATAAAGTACCTTGGGGTGACTCTAACCAAGCAAATGAAAGACCTGTTTGAGAAAAACTTCAAATCTCTGAAGAAAGAAATTGAAGAAGATACCAGAAGATGGAAAGATTTCCCGTGCTCATGGATTGGTAGGATTAACATAGTGAAAATGGCCATTTTACCAAAAGCAATCTACAGATTCAATGCAATTTCCATTAAAATACCTTCACAATTCCTTACAGACCTTGAAAGAAAAATTCTCAACTTCATATGGAGAAACAAAAACCCAGAATTTCCAAAACGAGCCTGTACAACAACAGATCTTCTGGAAGTATCTCCATCCCTGGCCTCAAGCTGTACTACAGAGTAATAGTAATAAAAACTGCATGATAATGGCCTAAAAACACAATAGTGGATCAATGGAACTGAACAGAAGACCCAGAAATAAACCCACACACCTATGGAAACTTGATTTTTGACAAAGAAGCCAAAACCATTCAATGGAAAAAAGACAGCATCTTCAACAAATGGTGCCCGTCCAACTGGATGTCTATATGCAGAAAAATGAAAATAGATCAATATTTATCACCCTGCACAAAACTAAATTCCAAGTGGATCAAAGACCTCAACATAAAACCAGACACACTAAATCAGTTAGAATAAAAAGTGGGGAAGACCCTAGAACTCATCAGCACAGGAGATTACTTCCTGAACAGAACACCAACAACACAGGATCTAAGATCAACAAAAAATAAATGAGATCTCATCAAACTGAAAAGCTTCTGTAAAGCAAAAGACACTGTCATCAAAACAAAATTACAGCCTACAGACTGGGAAAGGATCTTCACCAACCCTACATCTGACAGAGCACCAATATCCAGTATATATAAAGAACTCAAGAAGTTAAAAAGCAACAAATCAAGTAATCCAATTAAAAAATGGGGTGTGGAGCTAAACAGAGAACTCTCTGTAGAGCATTGTAGAATAGCAGAAAAACACTTAAAGAAATGTTCAACATCCTTAGCCATCAGGGAGATGGAACTCAAAATGACCCTGAGATTTCACATTATACCCATCAGAATGGCTAAGATCAAAAATTCAAGTGACAACACATGCTGGAGAGGATGTGGAGAAAGGGGAACTTTCCTCCACTGCTAGTGGGAATGCAAACTTGTATAACCACTCTGGAAATCAATTTGGTGCTTTCTTAGACAATTAAGAATAGTAATTCCTCAAGACGCAGCTATACCACTCTTGGGCATATATCCAAAAGATGCTCAAGTACACAAGGACATTTGCTCAACCATGTTCATAACAGCTTTATTTGTAATAGCCAGAACCTGGAAACAACCCAGATGTCTCTCAACTGAGGAATGGATACAGAAATTGTGGTACTTTTACACAATGGAATACTACTCAGCAATTAAAAACGAGGAAATCATGAAATTTGCAGGCAAATGGTGTGACCTGGAAACGATCATCCTGAGTGCGGTATCTCAAAGCAGAAAGAAACACATGGTATACAGACCTATAAGATATGATAAACATACTGAAATTTATATACCTAAAGAAGATAAACAAGAAAGAGGACCTGGGGTAAGAGGATTAATCCTCACTTAGATAGACAAATGGGATGGACATTGAATGTAGGAGAAAACAAGCAACAGAACAGGAGCCTGCCACAGAGGGCCTCTGAAAGACTCTAACTAGCAATGTATCAAAGCAGATATTAAGACTCACAACCAAGCCTTCGGCAGAGTGCAGAGAATCATATGAAAAAAGGGGGAGTTTGTAAGACTTGGAGAGGACAAGAGCTCCACAAAGACCAAATGTATCAAGGCACAGGGGTCTTTTATGAGACTGTTTCTCCAACCAAGGACCATGTATGGATATAACCTAGAACCCCTGCTCAGATATAGCCCATGGTAGCTCAGTATCCAACTGGGTACCCTAGTAAGGGAAATAGGGACTATTTCTGTCATGAACTCAATGGCTGGCACTTTGACTGTCTTCCCCCCACTAGAACTTGAAGATGGCTGTGACCCTGTAAAACTATGTGTGCCCTTGATGTGCTCCTTAGTTGTAGTCGCCCACGACTACCAATAGTAACTGCCTGCACAAGGGGCTGGGAATTAAAAGAGACAGAGAACACGAAGAAGTGACACCAAGACAGTACTCTGTTCAAGGCGCCATTTTTATTACAAAGTAAACCACTTATATAGGTTTCCAACTAAACATATCCAAGCAAAACAGGAAAATTAACCAAGCAAAACAGGAGGTTTAACTGAACAAAACAGGAGGTTAGCTGAGCAAAACAGGAGGCTTAACTAAGCAAACAGGAGGTGTCTGCTGAAAACAAGAATAGCAAGCCAGCATGACTTGCATGCACGTGACCATCTCAGGACCAATGGAATGGCTACCTCACTTAGTGGTATGCTCTTTCATAGGAGGATAGGCATAATGCTTGGTTGTAAGACAGGGCTGTTTTCTTCGTTTTGGGAATGGAGCCTAATTGGAGGTCATTCTTGGTGCAGAAACTTCCTAAGCAACCCTAAACTTCAATTATAATACAAAATTTCTATCCCTATAGTCTCTAACAAGCCTGGTTAATACACTACTTACATTGTTAATCCCACCAGATGAAAGTAGGAACAGTGCCACAATATTGGGCCAAACTGAGCAAACTTTATTTGGTTACCCAGAGCTGGCCAGCAACCACCTAGCCTTAAGTTGGGTTAGAAAGAGCAGTCCTGAGTCTGTTTTTTCAGGACCCTTTTAAGGTGGAGTAAAACCACAAGTAGTTGTAAGCATGTTTACAGAATAGAGACAATGGTAGCTAGGAAAGTACAGAAGATATTGAAAAACAGTCATCATGTGGTTTGTGGTCACTGATTAAAACACATTCTTAAAAACAGGTCAGGTTCCAGGAAACAAACTCAGCTCTTACAATCAGTGGAAATTTATTTAACAAAACAGCAGTGATAGCTATGCTTGATTGTCAACTGGCTCTAACTGGAATGAACTAGAATCCAGAAACACTTGTGACCCAGATCTTGAGACAGGAAGACTACATGCCTTGGATCCAGATCCTGAGGCTGGAAAACTCACTGATTTTGAGGTGGGATGATCCGGATTGAAGGACACCTTTAATCTGGACCACAACTTCTGTTGGAAGCCTCAATAAAGACAATGGAAGAAGGAAGGGTTCGTTCTTCACCTGCTCACCCTTACAGTACATCCATTGGAGCCTACTTCCAAGTTTATACGAAAGACCAGCTGAGACACCTAGCCTTGTAGTACTGAGCAACTAACTACTAGATTCTTGAACTTTTCATTCACAGCTGGCCATTGTTGGGTTAGTTGAACTGCAGCCTGTAAGTCATTCCAATAAAGTCCACTTGTTTGTCAGGATGTTTTATTATTGAGCTCTCAGTGGAAAACATGTTTTCACCCTGGCCTTCACCTGGAGACAGCGATAGACAGAATGTTTTTGCCAACTTCACTTCCTTCTGTTTGTGTGAGGATCACAGACAGGTGTTTGAGGTAAACAAGTTTGATTTCTAGATGAACTGCATTGTATCAAGGTGTTTTGCTCTGACCATAAAAAGGGACTGTGGAATAAACTGAGTGGCTATCCCTCTCCAACAGATCTCAAGTGTGGTGTCTTGGGTTTTTTTGTTTGTTTGTTTTTGTTTTTAATGTTCTTTCAGTCCTCACTCCCCACTCAAGAACTGTTCAACTCTGCTGGCAGGCTCCAGCAAATAGGCTTTATAATTTGCCAGCACCTTCAGCTACTGTATCTGCTGCAGTCACTTTCTGGGAGCTCAGAGTATTGAAAGCCCATGATGGAAACTATATTTCAAACATAAAGTGGCAAATTCCTCTGGTTATCTTGATCCACCAGTTGTGAATGACAGTGGATTTGGTGGCCTGGTATACAAGTTTTCTATCATTTGGGGGGAAATAAGGAAAATGATTTTGCTGGATGACTGCTCTTAGTATCTCTGGTTAAGTTAATAAAGGATAGGAATGGGCTCCATGATAAAATTAATCAACTTCAGAATATGGTGAAGGATAACAATGAACTTAGTGATAAAATTGATTGGCTCCACATATAAAGGTCTCTAAAAGAACATTCTCTCCAGCTACCACAGAGTTTGAGTTGCAAAAAATCAAAGCAAAGCCCTTATTATAAGGTTGGCTGAATTATTCCAAAAGCTTAAGTCTCAGCCTCAGAGGGTGTCAGCAGTTAAAGTAGGGACATGAACTGGCAAAAAAAAAAATTGGGATCCTTAACTTGTGATAAGAATGTTTGGGAGGACCCTACTGAAGCTGGGAACTCTGAACCCTCAGGTTCTCAAGGGTTACCTCACCTGAGGAAGCAGTGCCCTCAGCCTCACTCCTTGAAATATTGCCCTTTTCACTTGAGGAATTACTCCTTCATTGTGTGCTAAACCAGCACACATTTTCTTCTTTCTCTGAAGAAAATGCCAGGTAAGACAATACTGATGTCCTTCAGGGCCCACCAATAGTTGCCTCTAGACCTATAACCAGACTCAAAACAAAGCAAGCCCCTAGAAGGGAAGTGGAAACCCTACACTATTGAGGAGCGTAATGATTTTGTGAATTCATCCAGAAGTGTAGTGGAAGTTTTGGTTTCTTTAAAAACTCCAACCAAGGACCATTCATGGAGATAACCTAGAACCCCTGCACAGATGTAGCCCATGGCAGCTCAATGTCCAAGTGGGTTCCCTAGCAATGGGAACAGGGACTGTCTCTGACATGAGACATACCTGTCCTGCTGCTTAGACTTGGCATCTTGCCAGATGCTCCTGGTACACGGTGTACACTCACACTGAACCAAAATTGGCTTGGGGAAACTACAACACAACACTGCCTCGTGAGACACAGCCATAGCCTGCTTCTAAATTATTGCTGTTAGGTAAGCAATTACTGGGGACCCTGCCCACACAGAAATGGCTTTAAATTGTACCACTGCCTCAGGCGAGATTTTAAATTTCCAGAGTAGAGGCTGGCTTGCAGAGGAGGGTTTTCAGTTGCGCAGACTTCTGATCAGCCGTGCCACGCCCACACAGAGAGTTTTGAACTGGGCTGGGACAGCCATCCCACGAGCATGCACATGGCTAGCTGCTATGTTGGGTTTTGGGATAAGGTGGATGGAACTATGGCTTCACTACCATCTCCACTAAGGGCAAGCACATGGCTTCAAAGCCATCTTAACTTAGGGCAATTAAGGACAGTCACATGACTAGCCACCATCTTGGTCATAAAACAAACAAAAAAATGCTATGGTTTCCCTTGCTGCCAGCTGCTTTTACTACTTTGTTTCTGTCCTACTGTTTTTGAAGCTGCAAAACTGCAGTCTCTTATACACCCTAAAAGGCCACTGCACCCCTTCCTACTTCCATTCTAAAGCTGCCTATCTGCCCCTATCCTTTCCTGTGGATGAGATTTCCTCTTCAAAGGACTCAGCCTTACTGCTAATAAAGCCCTGGTACCAGGCACTGATGTTCTCAGGCTTAGCCAGGCTAAGCCCATGACCTGGCATGTTATTTGGTTGACAAACCACTAGCTGCATGGTCCAGTTCCCATTTCCCTTTTTTGATTTACAGGAACAGCTTCCTCATATCTCTCTTCTTAGGGAAACCTCTGGCTTCTACACCTATATTTTCCCTACTCAAATGTTTAATATCCAGTAACACTAAGAGCGATTGGTGAAGCAAAAAACACTTCTCGATTTCTCTTTTCTCCAAGTGTTGTCTGTTTCTCTCTGCCTGCTATCTCACTGAATATACTCTCCAGTTTCTTTTTATACTCTAAGAAAAAAAATCTGTGACCATGTGGTATGAACAATTTTAATCATAATTCATTCTCTGTTTATTTAATCTCCTTTTAGACTAGGATAGCAACAAGCCTCATTTTAAATTGGTATGGATTTTTATAAAAATTCAAAGTTATATTTTACAATATATGTAATGCCTTTATCAATTCCTAAATTAATAAATGCTATTTCTCCTGCCATGACCTGCCTATGATCCAGATTCACCACTAGGCTTTCTGGAAAATGAGTTTGATATAATAGATTCAAGTATAATTTTAAAATTGCTTTATATTGTTCTACTATATTGTTGGTTTTAAAACTCATAACTCAGGGGTTACTACGTACAAGTTTTTACCAATTCTCTAAATTAAAATCTATTAATTTTAGAGGCATTTATGTTAAAACTTGATCATTGTGCTATATCTTTACTATCAAAAGGTTAAAATATGCTTGGTTTTGTTTTCTAAAAATGGTATTATTATTAATCTATAGGATAGGCTTAGACTTTTATAAGCTATACACTTTTTATATACTAAATCACACAGAAAACTGTTGTGCTCTTGCTTTAATGGACTTTATTTATGACTTTTAAGGCTCCAACTTAACAGGGGTAAAACCTAAAGTCCTAATATTTGATGGTTAATGAATGCAAGTTAATAGTCAGTCATCTCCTAGATGATCTCTGTGATTTTTAACATGTCCAAAAATATATTTATGGTTGTACAAATGCAAATATGGTCTTACTGCCATCTTTAATAAACAGCTGAGGATGGTCCTTGAGTCACCATACAGGAGTTGGTGAAAATAATAAGAAAGGAGCCTTTCCTGACAGGCTCATCTACAATAAAACTATGCTCCAGATCTTGGCTGCTGCTCTCAGACTGTCGGCATTCCTGCACAGAAAACAAGAGGTCTGCAATGCCACATCCCAAAGTCAATTCCGCCAGGTGACTGTTTCAAATGCAGCCAAAGGGGATGCTGGTCTTACATCTGCCTCAACAAGCCATGGCTGCCTGCCAGCAGACTGGCCTCTGGAAGTCAAAATGTTCCCATGTAGGCTTGTCCTCTATGCCCAGCCATAGAGGCTCAGCCAGCACAAGAGCCAGAGACACTTCCAGCCTTCAAGCTCCTTGGTCTTTCTGAGGACAAGTGGCTCCTTGATTCAGCGACCTCCACCACCCTTGCCCAGCCCAGGGTAACATTGAAGATCTGTTTTGCTCACACACTGGGGTCCCATGGACATGTTGCCAACTTCTGTGTTGGGAGACTTCAGATGCCTCCTCAGTTTTCTTCATATGCAGGAGACCAGGCCTTAAGCCTGAGTCCTAGAGTTGCTGTTGTCAGGCCTAGACACAATATGCCTTTTTGCCAGACTCAAGAAACAGGCCTGAATGGAACCTTTTACCATCCCTTTAGTTAAAGGACAAAAAATATTCATAGCAGTCTCACCTATGTCTCATGGTAAATAACTAGATACAAAAGTCTAAAAAAAAAAGTTTGAGGGTCTAAGAAAGTGTTTTAAGATTGGCAAAAGCAAGTTATAAAGGTTGCAAGGTCTAAGATGATTTAAGGTATTCTAAATAGGTTAAAAGGCTTATTTGAAATAGCTCTTACTATGCTACTGTTATATTGACTGTCCAGAACTTTGACCTTTATCGGTAGAGCTCTGATTTATTAAGCTAAGTCTAATACAAAAACATCCCATTATAATACCCACTATCATGGTTCCAAGCTCAAGATTTTAAATCTCCATAATATGTTCTTATACTAAAGGTTAAGGTCAAGTGAGCTTCCCCTTGTACTTCACAAAAGGCTTCTGCCTTTTCAGAGCCCACTGTAAAGAATGCTTGTGCTGTTAACACAAATGTATATGTCTACTGCCTTTTCTACAATGTATATTTCAGAGCAGATTACAATCTTGATGCTAACATGTCTAAAGTTTTATCTCCTTCATAAAACTTAAAACAAATTCTTGTAGGGCTGGAGAGATGGCTCAGAGGTTAAGAGCACTGCTTGTTCTTTCAGAGGTCACAAGTTCAATTCCCAGCAACCACATGGTGGCTCATAACCATCTACAATGAAATATGGTGTCCCCTTCTGGCATTCAGATGTAATGCAGGCATAATGCTGTATACATAATAAATAAACAAACAAACAAATCTTTTTTTTTTTTTTTTTTTTTAGGTAATTCTTGTAAGCTGTAGGAAATCCACCTGAATCCGCCTCTCAGGGCAACTGGGCTCCAGATAAGTACTTCACTTACTGCCTATCTCAAAGGATGGGATTCTTCCCCTTTCTCTGGTTTTGGGCTTTCCCTCTCCTGGCTATTTGATTGATAGCTTCTACAGGCAACACTGGCTGGATTGGTGAGTTCCTCTCATTGGCCAGCCACTGGATTGGTGAATTCCCCTCACTGATCAGCATAAATGCCTCTCTTGGAAGAGGAAGCTTGACCTTTGCTTATCCAGAAACTTCCTACTACCTTTTGAGACAGAGGGATCCCCCACAACCCTCTCTTGCCCTCCTCCCTTTCTCTGTCAAGGCAACCCCCTCTTTTCCCCATTATGTCTCCCTCTCTCCTCCTCTCTCTCTCTATCTCCATCTAATACACCTCTTTCATATAAAATCTGCTGTTTGCACCATCATTGTTTTATTTGGTCCTAAGAATGCCCAGATCTTAGGGACCCCAAAGACTACTAGGAGCTGGACCACATATGCAAGAGCAAAGACCTTTATTCAGGCTTAAGCTCAGTCCCTCCACAGTCACCAACACAGTGAATCAGAGAGGAGAGCTTCAGCCAACCATTCAAACAAACTTTTGACACCTTTTTTAACTGTTTAAGCTTCCATATTAAACTTAGAATCTTCACTCAGAGAGCCCTTATCAATAATCTCAGCCTGATCTACTTTCATGTTCCTTCAATCATTATCCCACACTTTTAAAATTATTCCCACACATATTCCCCAGACTTCTGTGTAGTAGAAGTTTTGGTTTCTTTAAAATATCACTTGTGTTATATGAATGTGTTTTTGTTTTGGTCCCAAGTGTGGAATGTGGAAATGCTTTATTCACAGCTGAAAATGAGGAACAGGACCACCTGGGAACGAGACAGAAAAACAAATGAGACTGCTCAACCTTGAATAGAGGCCAGACCAGATGGTCCTCTCTAGAGGGCAGAGTGAACTTATTTTGAGAACTCAGGGCAGGGTGAACTGTTCCTGGAAAAACCACAAGCTGCCAGCTGCTGAGCTGTTTTTCATGCTATTTTTGCTGACCAATCAATGTAAAGAAACATGTGTGGTCTGATTCTTAGGTATAAAAACCCTGTGCTTTGCATGCTCGGGGTGGTCTCCTGCCTTTGAAGGGGTGACCCCATCGAGATCAGAATAAACCAGCCTCTTGCTTTTGCATTGAGTCATGCTCTGTGAGTTTTCTTAGGAAGGGTGCGGACCGGAGTCCCTGAGCTGTGGGACTGCAGGTCTTACATTTGGTGCGTTGGCCGGGAAGGGGCATATTCCCTTCCCTGACTCTCACCAAACCAGGCTCGGAGGTCAGGCCTGAAACAGGTTAGTCTGTTTTACTTGTCAGATTTCTGTTTTATTCTGTTTCATATAGGTGCCTATTTGGACCTTCTTGGTTGTTTGATTAAGTCATTGTGGTAGACAGATATGTCAAAATATCGCTTGACTGGGAAACTGTAGGCTGCTCCAGATTCCATTTGGGAGGTTGGATCTGAGACAATCCTCCTCCAGTCTGACTTTGAAGGGAACGACTGCCAGGCAGCCATTCAATCAGAGCTCTGTGGTACCACCTACGAGGGCATCCTTGTTTGATTGCTTGCTTTATTCTTTTTGTTTCTTTCGTTGTTGCTTCTTGGACTTTTCTGACGGACGATTTCATTATGGGACAGACTGTGACTACACCCTTATCCCTCACCCTTGATCATTTCTCGGAAGTAAGGTACAGGGCACATAACCTCTCAGTGGAGGTCAAGAAGAAAATGGCAAACTTTCTGTTCCTTGGAATGGCCTACTTTTCAGGTTTGATGGCCACCGGAGGGCACCTTTCACCTTGATAAGATCCTTGCCATTAAGGCTAAGACCCTCCAGGCCCAGGGGGGCCACCCTGATCAAGTTCCTTATATTTTGACCTGGGAGGACATCATTCGACACCCACCTCTCTGGTTACGCCCCTTTGTTCCTTCCACAGGGACTCCTATGACAACTGTCTGTGCCATCAAGGAAGAGAAGAAAATACTTAGTTCTCCATAGACAGATCTCCTCCTTTTTGACCTTCTGCCCCCTTATCTGCCAGCTATTTACCCTGCCAGTCCCCCGGTAAGGTCACAACCAGAGGCTGTCAGTCCTCCCTCGAGGCCCAGAGCAGGCCCTGCATGCAGTTTTTCTAGCCCCCTTACAGGACCCTCATGAGGAGCCTCTAGTCCCTCAGCACCGCCACAGTCGCCACCAGATGTCCCACTGCGACCACCACCAGAATCCAAGAATGAAGGTGGCCCAGCAGCTGGACTGTGGAGCCACAGAGCAGCTCAGCCAGATTCCATGGCCCTCCCATTATGACTTACAGGTTCCCTGATGGTGATGGGAACCAACCCCTCCAATACTGGCCTTTCTCATCAGCTTATGTCTACAATTGGAAGGCCCATTACTCCCCATTTTCTGAGAATCCCTAAGCTTTAACTGATTTATTTGCATCTGTCTTCTTCTCTTACCAGCCCACCTGGGATGATTGCCAGCAGCTCTTGCAGACCCTCCTGACTACTGAAGAAAGGGAATGGGTCATTCTAGAAGCAAGAAAGAATGTCCTGGGGACAGATGGGAGGCCCACAGTCCTCCCTAATGAAATTGATGATGGTTTTCCCCTCACGTGTCCCAACTGGGACTACAATACACCAAGAGGTAGGGAGTACTTTAAAATCTATCGACAGACTCTGATGGCGGGTCTCCATGGGGCTGCTCAAAGACCCACCAATTTGACAAAGGTAAGAGAAGTGGTTCAGGGGCTGGAGGAATACCCCGCAGCCTTCCTAGAACAGCTAATGGAGTCATACCGCCGGTTTACACCCTATACCCTACTTTGGATGACCACAAGGCAATAGTAGCCATATCTTTTATAGATCAGTCAGCCAGGGATATTCGTAGGAAACTTCAGAAATTAGAAGGTCTGCAGGATAAGTCGCTGAAGGATTTAGTGCAGGTGGCAGGGAAAGTTTTCTATAGTCGGGAGACAGAAGAAAAAAAATGAGGAAAGGAAGCAGAAAGAGCAGGAAATGAGAGGAAGAGAAAGAGACAAGAGGCAGGATAGAAAGTTGACTAAGATTCTGGCCACCTAGTACAGGAAAGTCATAATGGAAGGGAGAGAGTTCCTGGCAATCAGAGGGGCCCTTTGTCTAAGGATCAGTGTTTCTAAGGAGAAGGGACACTGGATCAAAGATTGTCCCAAAAGGGAAAAGAAGCAGCTGAACACTCGAGCCCTGGAGACTCGGGTCCTGGCCTTGGACGATGACAGCGATTAGGGAAGATGGGGTTCGGTTCCCCTCCCCGAGCCCAGGGTAACCCTTAAGGTGGAGGGGAAGCCGGTCCACTTTTTGGTGGACACTGGTGCCCAGCATTCTGTCTTGTTGCAAGACTTTGGAGCAAAGAAAGAGAAAAAATCATGGGTTCAAGGGGCCACTAGATGTAAACAATACTCATGGACTATGCGAAGAACAATGGACCTTGGAGTAGGCCGGGTATCCCACTCGTTCTTAGTCATACCTACATGTCCATACCCATTGCTAGGACGAGATATCCTGACAAAAATAGGGGCCCACATCCATTTTAAACCAGATGGCCCGCAGGTTACAGACAACAAAGGGGATCCCATTCATGTGCTCACGATTCAGTTGGAAGATGAATACCGGCTATTTGAAAACCTGAGGGAAGGGGAAAAAGACATTGACTGGTGGCTAGAGAAATATCCCAAGGCTTGGGCTGAGATGGCCGGCTTAGGGAAAGCAAAGAGACAGCAGCCAGTCCAGATAAAGCTGAAACCTCAGGCTGCCCCAGTTGCAGTATGACAATATCCAATGTCTAAGGAAGCCTGTGATGGGGTCAGCCCTCATATACAGCAGCTCCTTGATATGGGGATCCTAAAAAGGTGCCAGTCTACCTGGAATACTCCATTGCTGCCAGTTCGAAAACCTGGGAGCAATGATTATCGGCCCATGCAAGACCTGAAGGAAGTTAATAAACAGGTTATGGACTTACATCCCACTGTCCCCAACCTGTATAACCTGTTGAGCTCCCTTTCCCCTGACAGGATTTGGCACACAGTCCTAGAACTTAAGGATGCATTCTTTTGTCTTCAACTCAGCCCTACCAGCCAAGACATTTTCGCTTTTGAATGGAATGATCCAGACTTCAGGGTCTCAGGCCAGTTAACATGGACTCGACTTCCCCAAGGGTTTAAAAATTCTCCTACTATATTTGATGAAGCCCTACACTGAGACCTGGCACACTTTCAGGCCACTAATCTCCAGGTAACCCTCCTCCAGTATGTGGATGACATCCTGCTAGCTGCGGATTGTAAAGAAGCCTGCCTCTGAGCCACTGGCCAGCTATTGCAAGAATTGGGCGAGCTTGGCTATAGAGTGTCAGCAAAAAAGGCCCAGCTATGCCGGAAACAGGTCAGTTATCTGGGATATATATTTAAAAAAGGAAAGAGATGGTTATCAGAGGCTAGAAAAGAGACTGTATTTCATATCCCCCCTCCACAAACTACTAAACAATTGAGGAAATTTCTTGGTACAGCAGGGTTTTGCTGGTTATGGATTCCAGGATTTGCTGAAATGCAGCCCCTCTGTATGCCCTTACAAAGGGCAACGACTCTTTCATCTGGGGAAAAGATGAACAAGCCACATTTGATAATATCAAACAAGCTTTAATGTCAGCCCCAGCATTGGGACTTCCTGATGTAACTAAACCCTTTCATCTCTACATGGCTGAAAATCGGGGAATGGCCAAAGGGGTACTGACACAAAAGATTGGACCCTGGAAGAGACCGGTAGCTTATCTATCTAAAAAGCTTGATTCTGTGGCGGCAGGAAGGCCAACCTGCCTCTGAATAGTAGCAGCAGTTGCAGCACTAGTGAAGGATGCTGACAAGCTGACTTTGGGACAGGATCTCACCATCTATGCCCCTCATGCCCTTGAGAGTGTTGTAAGGCAGCCACCTGATTGATGGCTTACAAATGCCCGCATGACACATGACCAGACTTTGCTTTTGAATAATGACAGAATCACCTTTGCCCTGGCAACGGGGTTAAACCCCATCACCCTGTTGCCAGATCCAGAGATTCAGCCCCTGGAGCATGACTGTTTGCAGGTATTGGCAGAAGAGCAGGGATGGCGGAAGGACCTAAAAGACCACCAGCCTTTGTCAGATGCAGAGGTGACATATTATACAGATGGGAGTAGCTTTTTTGAAAATGGGAGAAGAAAGGCGGGGGCAGTGGTGGTGGATGGACACAAAGTGATATGGGCCCAGGCGTTGCCAGAGGCACCTCTGCTCAATGGGTGGAATTAATTGCCCCAACTCAAGCATTGACTTTAGGGAAAGATAGAAAGATAAACATCTACACTAATAGCTGGTACGCCTTTGCTTCGGCTCATGTGCATGGGGCCATCTGCCAGCAGAGAGGCCTGCTGACATCAGCCAGTAAAGAAATTAAAAATAAAGATGAGATTCTGGCTTTGCTCAATGCTCTGCTACTACCCACCAAGGTAAGCATAATTCACTGCCCGGGACATCAGAAAGGGAATTCTAAGGCAGCAAAGGGAAATAACATAGCCGATCAGGAGGCTAAAGCAGCTGCTAGAGGGAATTCTGTGGTATTGATTGCTGAGTTGCCCAGAGAGAATGACTAAAATACTCAGAGAATGACTTGGAGCTAATACAGCAGGAACAGGGACATTTGACGCTGATGCAGGAGCATGGATTGATTCCAAAGGTAAGATTATTTTACTGCAAGAAGATGCTAAGGGATTAATAGCACAGATGCATCAATGGACTCATTTAGGGGCAAAGAAATTGGCTGAAATGGTTCGCCAATCTCATACCAAATACTAAACCTCACCACTCTGACCGAGAGTGTCTCAGGCATGTACACCCTGCCAAAGAGTAAACATGGGTAAGAGCTTCCAGAGCTCTCAGGAAAGCGGCTGAGAGGAACTAGGCCTGGAATGCATTGGGAAGTGGACTTCACCAAAATTAAACCAGCCTGGTATGGCAATAAATATCTCCTGATCTTTGTGGACACCAAAAAAAAAAAAAAAAAAAAAAAAAAAAGAGATTGCTCTGGTAGTAGCCAAAAAGATTCTAGAAGACATTTTTCCTCGGTTTGGTATTCCAAAGGTAATAGGGTCAGACCATGAGCTGGCCTTTGTTGCTCAGGTAAGTCAGAAGGTGGACAGATTTTGGGGGATTGATTGGAAATTACATTGTGCCTATAGACCCCAAAGCTCAGGAGAGGTAGAAAGAATGAATAGAACTCTAAAAGAGACCCTTACTAAATTGACCATGGAGACTGGCGGTGAATGGGTGGTACTCCTCCCTCTGCCTCTCTTTGAGTCAGAAATACTCCTACCTTGCTAAACCTCACACCTTTTGAATTATTGTACAGAGTTCCTGCTCCCCTGACTCTTCTCGGGGACCCTCTTGACATTACCAGTGCTAACTCTGACTTGTTGTCCAGGCTAAAAGGACTGCAGCTCATTCAGAGAGAGATCTGGAGCAAGGTTGGCAGTGCATATACTCCAGGATCCTTGGAGGTGCCCCATCAGTTCCGGGTTGGAAACTTAGTTTATGTGTGACGACGACACCATAGCCAGAATCTGGAACCTCGGTGGAAAGGTCCTTACTGAGTCCTGGTCACCACCCCAACGGCTGTTAAGGTAGAAGGCATCGCTGCTTGGATCCACGCATTGCATGTCAAACCTGCTGCAAAGGACTCCGCTTCTGACTGGAAAATCCAGCCCAGTGACAATCCCTTAAAGCTTAAGCTTGTTAAAAATGTTAGTCGTGAGTAATATCCCCAAATTGTTGGCGCTTTTAACTCTGCTAAATATTTGCTTGGGCTCCAGTCCTCACCAGCCCAAACTTTTGACTTGGGAAGTAACTAATCAGAGACACATTATAATTTGTTCTGTATCAAAGATAGCCCCACCTTTCACTTGGTGGCCTAACTTGTACCCTGATCTTTGTAAAATGGTGTTAGGGGTACCTGCAAAATGGGACTTAAAAGACAACCTAGAACCAAACGGAGCAGCTCCAGAGTACCCTGGAAGAAAGGCCTGGGGCTTAGATCCCTGGGGGAGGAGGGAGCTGTGGGTCCACCAACCACTGCAGTATGCTGTGAGTCCTAACCTTTTATGTATGTCCAGGACCCCATCAGCAACCTAAATTAGTAAACAAATGTGGAGGAAGAAAAAACTTCTATTGCAAAAACTGGGGATGCAAGACCACTGGTAATACTTACTGGAAGACTACGTCCAGTTGGGATTACATTACTATGAGGGCTAACTATAGTCATGCACAACCTCCAGACCGAGGACCCAACAATAGGTGGACTTATCAGCCAATATGTAACACTTGGTGTCACCCCCTGTTAATCCGGTTCATGGATGCTGGGAAACAGATTTTAACCAATTGGTTGATGGGGTTCACTTGGGGCCTGCGAATATACAGAGAGAGATATGGTGATGGATTGTTCTTTACCATTAAGCTAAAAATAACAACTCCTTCTGCAGGAATCAGACCAAATAAAGCTGGCCCCCATCTGGTTCCCACAGTAAAGTCGGACCCCCAGGCTGTGACTCCCCATCCGACAACCCCCTCTCCAACTCCTAACTCAAGAATAAGTGGGGATTCTTCCCCTAAGCCTCCTGGGCCATACATTACCTTTCTAGCACAAGGAGCTTTTCAGGCTTTAAATAGCACCAATCTGGAAGCTACTAAGTCTTGTTGGTTATGTTTTGGGATTGCTTCCCCATATTATGAAGAAATTGCCTTTATAAATGAGATAAATAATACCCAAGATGCGACAGCTTGCCGCTGGACACAGGAGATGCTAGACTTTCCTTGTCCGCTGTTTCAGGGCAAGGACTCTGCGTGAGTCATCAGTTTCTATGTAACCAGACGTATGATGTTGCAGGCCTGTCAGGGTATCTCATACCACCGACTAATGGATGGTGGGCCTGTGCCACAGGAATTACTACTTGTGTCAGTATGCAGGTGCTAGCTAACCAGTCTGATTACTGTATCCTGGTGTAGGTAATCCCCCAAGTCACTTATCACCCGTATGAGGAACCCTTTCAATACTGGGACTCTGTGAGGGAACCATTGATACAAACAAAAAGAGATTTGGGAATTTCCCTAGCTATAATGCCTGGGAGCAGCAGGGACAGCAGCTGGAGAGTCAGCTATTGCCCTCTGCCATAGTGGGTTAAATGATTCTAGGGCAGCCGTTGATGAAGACATAGAACGATTAGAGAGCACAATTAGAGATTTAAAATACTCCCCACAGTCATTATCAGAGGTGGTTTTACAGAACAGAAGAGGTTTAGATTTATTGTTTCTGCAACAAGGAGGCTTATGTGCTGCCCTAAAAGAAGAATGTTGTTTCTATGTTGACCATACTGGAGTTGTCACTGAAACCTTAGATAAGGTCAAAGAAGGCTTAGAAAAGAGAAAGCAAGAACGAGCCCAAAGCCTAGGATGGTTTGAGGGATGGTTTAATTCCTCTCCATGGTTGACTACTCTAATCGCCACCGTGCTCGGCCCCTTGCTAATTCTTCTCCTGATTATAACCTTTGGTCCATCCATTCTTATCAAGCTATTTAATTTTATGAGAGAATGGATTAGCACCGTCCAGGTCCTCATGCTTCAACAACAATATAAGAAACTAGACATGCAGGCTGAATCTAGCCTGTACTTTTAAGGTTAAGATTATGACAAAGAAAAAGGGGGGAATGAAGGATGGGACCACCCGGGGAATGAGACAGAAAAACAACTGAGACCTCTCAACCTTGAATAGAGGCCAGACCAGATGGTCCTCTCTAGAGGGCAGAGTGAACTTATTTTGAGAACTCAGGGCAGGGTGGACTGTTCCTGAAAAACCACAAGCTGCCAGCTGCTGAGCTGGTTTTCATGTTATTTTTTGTTGACCAATCAATGTAAAGAAACACATGTGGTCTGATTCTTAGGTATAAAAACCCTGTGCTTTGCATGCTCGGGTGGTCTCCTGCCTTTGAAGGGGTGACCCCATCGAGATCGGAATAAACCAGCCTCTTGCTTTTGCTTCTGTGAATTTTCTTGGAAGGGTGCGGTCCAGAGTCCCCGAGCTGTGGGACTACAGGTCTTACAAAAACAGACTCGTGAGAGGGATGTTTTCCAGCTGGCAAAAACCACACCACTCTGGAGAGGCAGTTTCCAGCTGGAAAACACCACTTGCCCTCTCAGCTGACAAAGATCATATGCCCACTCACGAGTCTGTTTTCAGCAGTGTATAAAGCATTTTCATATCCCACACTTGGGACTGTGAGAACAATATAAACTCCATTTTGTCTGCATTTGGGGACCAAGCCTGACTTTAAAAGAAAAACTAGGCTACAGGTCACCAATTCCAGGAACAAGACCATAAGATCCCCCCACCCAAGAAACAGCCTAGAGATAATCACAAGAACGGGAAGGTATCTTATCGCTTCTGTGCTGGTCAGCCTACCGACTTTGTTGAACATTCATGGCACAGGAAAATACCTAACATTCCTGAGGTCATATTAGATGTTAGGAATGAAGCCCACCAACCCTGGAGATTCCTGATATCCCTTAGCTTAGTGTTGATGAAGAGATTTAAGGCTCAGAGAAATTGCAATGCTAGTGTGAGTAGGCTGTGTAAAACCTAATCATCCACAGTGGGAAGGCCCAGAAGACATGCCTTCACTAGTCCTATGATGCAAGCTGGTGAGAGGGCACCAGTACATACGAAGAGTTTTGCTGTGGCCCTTTTCCTTGTGCCAGACCTTAGGATTGGAGATGCTGCTGCTCAGTGGATGAATTAACTGGGTTCTGAGGTAGCAGGGACCAAGGAGCAGCACTGAATTGCCAGAGGCAAGGTGATCTTAGTTATCATAATGGACACCATACACAAAACAATGTTCATAATGACCTGACCTCAATGGTCAGCACAGGCAAGGTGAATATTATGATGGCATGACTCAAGTGGGCTTTTCATATTGGCTAATCCATCATGGTGTTTCCAGGTATGAAATAGATAAGCCTGCTACATTTCTCTTTGATTTATCTAGGCAGAAAATTTCTCAAACAAATGAAAGAACAGCTACATTGGATTGTGTAAGGCAATCTCAGGCAGTGAATCAATTTCCAGACTTGAGCCTGTTTGCAGAACCAGAACTCCTTGAATAAAGGAGTGGACAGGTTTCCCTGAGGCCTTGACAAGACACCTAAAAGTTTTGTGGGGAGGACCATTCGAAAGGAACAAACAGCTTTAGAACTCATAAAATTTGGCTCACCATTTAGCACAACCATTATGGGTGTGCCTTGGAGAGGCAGAGCCCTGAAGACTACGTATCCTGAGGACTTTATGCTGTTATAGAACATCATTCTGCTTGTTGTCCTTGCGGTCTTCATATCCTCCTTAACTTATGAATTGTATAAAAATTCTAAGGAGGCTTCTCACTGGGCACTATCATTGGCTTGATCGTTTTCTTTCTTTTCTTCTTCCTCTTTTTTTTTTTTTTTTTTGTCAAGGTTTCCCTGTGTGTAGTTTTGGCTATCCTGGAACTTACACCATAGACCAGGCTGACTCAAACTCACAGAGATCCACCTGCCTCTTTGCCTCCCTAGTATTAGGATTAAAGGCATGGGCCACCAGCACCCAGCTTTATCTTTTTCAAGCTGTTGGAAATGATTCAGCCACCACCCTTGGGAAAAAAACTTAGAGGTGTAGATTATTAGCAATGATGACCACCCTTAGGAAGAATCTGTGGGAGCAGATTGTGAATAAGGCTAGGTTAAGATGTTTTGTTTTGTTTTGTTTTGTTTTTTTAAAGATTTTATTTATTATTTATACAACATTCTGCCTGTACACCAGATCTTGCTATAGATGGTTGTGAGCCACCATGTGGTTGCTGGGAATTGAACTCAGGACCTTTGAAAGAACAGCGAGTGTTCTTAACCTCTGAGCCATCTCTCCAGCCCGGTTAAGATGTTTTTGTAAGTCACTCTGATGTACACAATCATAGGGAAAAAATTAAAGTTCAGAGAGGCACATTCTTAATCATTGAGCTAGGGACTTTTTGACATTAGGGAGCAAGAACAACGGCAGCCCAAAGGGCAACACTGGCTGATGCGACTCTCTCACTGAAGCTGGGCTGGTGATCACAAGCTGATGATTAATTTCTTAAACCCATTTTTGCCTCAGCTTCCTGATATGATTTAATAAAAATTGTGAATGAGTAGATGCGCACCTTGAGGATTTTAAATAGAAATGGCTGATTGTTTTTTATATAAAAGTTTAGACTTGTGATTCTTTTAAGATTTTTATGATTACTTTTTAAGATAATTGATCCATTCTTTGTAACCACAAATTGCAGCCTACCAGTAAAGAGAAAGTGGCTGAAAATTTGCCCTGCTTGTTTACAACTTTGTTAATCTATGACAGGTTTCTAAGTTACAAATGTATATGGGTTCTTGGGAAGAATTTTTCCTATTTGTTTTCTTTACCTGTAATATGTAAAATGTTTTTCATGTAAAGGTATTGGGTAACATACTGGCTTTTTACAATTATTCACTAAAAGAAAAATAGAATGTAATCACATTGTAATTTTTATACTGCTGAAAATTTTGCTGGGATATATAAGCTGTGGGAGAAAAAAATACAATTGCTGGAACTTGTTCATTGGAGCTTGTTGAAGCTTGCTTCATCCACTGAGCGTGTGTGTGTGTGTGTGTGTGTGTATGTGTGTGTGTGTGTATCTCAGTCTGTGTGTGATTTTTTTTTCCCCCTTTCTTTTTCTTTACTGGCCGCAAGCAGTAAAGGGCCCCAGCTGATGGCTACAAGCAGTTCTGGCCCAGAGAATCAAGCTTTGTATCCTCAGAGAAAAGTCTGCTCTACACCCTGCCTCAGTTTACCCATGATGTTGAAGCTGGTCTTCCACAATTTTGCTTTTAGCCTTTGTCCAGTTTTTCCTCAGATGGATGTATGGCCTGGGGGAAAAGAAACAATCAGACTTTCTTGATTGGATTAGTTCTGAATTGGTGCTGATTCCAGGAGAGCCCCAAAAACTCGTGGCCCTCCAGTTGAAGTAGGGGCTTATGGAGGCCAGGTGATTAATGGAGTTTTAGCTGGTATCTGAGTCACAGTGGGTCCAGTAGTTTCCTGAACTCATCCTATGGTTATTTACCCAGTACCAGAATATATAATTGGGATAAATATACTTATAAGTTGGCAGAATTCTCACATTGGTTCCCTGACCTGTGGACTGAGGAATATTATGGTTGGAAAGGCTAAATGGAAGCCTTTAGAGTTGCCCCTGCCAAAGAAAATAGTAAATCCAAACCAGTATGGTCTCCCTGGAAGAACTACAAAAATTAGTGCCACCATCAAGGACTTGAAAGATGCAAGGGTGATGGCTCTGACCACATCTCCCTTTACCTCTCCTATCTGGCCAGTGCAGAAGACAGATGGACCATGAGAATGACAGTTGAATATTGAAAAGTAAATCAGGTAGTCACCCCAATTGCTGTACCCCATTGCAGATGTAGTGCCCTTAGTTGAGCAAGCATCCTTATTTAAGCAGCACCCGTCCATGGCTTCTGCATCAGCTCCTGCCTCCAGGATCCTGCCCGGTGTAAGTTGCTGTCTGACTTCCTTCAATAACGAACAACAATTTGGCTCCCCAAGAATGAGCCAAATAAACCCTTTCCTCCCCAGCTTGCTTTTGGTCATGGTGTCTCTTTACAGCAATGAAACCCTGATTAAAACAACAGCAAAATGGCTCCTGGCCTCAAGGTAGAGTCAGGCATGTGTCTTACCTTCCAGTCATATCAGAGACAGTGTCCCTTTACCCAAATTCAACTTTATGTAACTTTAATATTTTCTAAACAAATTTATTAGTAAATTCTTTATAACATCAATACAATGCAGATTTTATTCTTTTAACCAAAGATAATGCAACAGAGTAGACGAAACACAAGGGAAAAATAATTGTTAAACTCTATAAAAAATAAGCAGGCTTTAGCACTAGAAAAATATCTTTTTCTTAATGGGTCTTGACAAAGCCCAGCTACCTCCACCTTCCTCCCTTTCATATGGTATTTTAAATCTTTCTTTTTGTTTTTGTTTTGTTTTGTGTTTTGAGACAGGGTTTCTCTGTATATCACTGGCTATCCTGGGCTCACTTTGTAGACCAGGGTGATCTCAAACTCACAGAGATCTGCCTGCTTCTGCCTCCCAACTGCTGTAATCAAAGGCCTGTGCCACCATGACTGGCTCAATATTTTAAATCTTAATGTAGGTAAATTGTGATGATTCTTCCCTCCTTTAACACAGTATTTCAAACACCAAGGAAAGCAGTTGTGACATTTCCACTTCTTTACTGTTTTACTGTTTTACACTTACAAATTTAATATGTGTTGGGATTGGCTATACTTGTCCCTAAGTCACTCCTTAGGATATAAAATTGTTTCTTCAGACTGTACCTTGCCCTGAGGGATTCCATTGTAAGGTTAGAGGATGAATCCACATTTTGGTATATACATAAACATAAATATCATCTATCTAGGACCACCCATAAGGCACAAATCATAAAAGAACTCATTCCTAAAAGTAGAAACTGATGAGCACAAAGACTGTGTTCAATTCCCAAGACATACATGGTGTAAGAAGAGAATCAATTCCCACAAGTTGTCCTGTGACCTAGTCTATATGCATGTTGTGGCAATGGATACGTGCAAATGCACATAAATATAACATTTGTTAAATAAGTAGAACTCTTACCATGCTATAAACTCATCAAAGCAAACTGGGATCTCAGAGAAATCAGCCTCAAGAACATATTGGATGCACCTAAGGAAAAGATGCCACTCCCTTTTCTGAGCCCATTAAGAGGTAGATACCTAACACTGTGTTAGAACATGGGTCTGCCCCGAAAACACAGTGCTCACTTCCAAGGAATCAGATTCCACAACTCAAAGAAGCCATGTGTCCTTCAGTTCTCCCTGGGACTGAGTGTTAAGAAACTGCCTGTGCTGTGGCTGAACAGCAGCCCTGATTTATGGTCTTCAGCAGTGTCTAGTTACTCTGTGTTCTTTGTCATGTATGCTATGTTAAACTAAATCACATGTGAAACATCCCACCACTTACCCCTACTCCTACCCCACGACACCTCACCCTGCCCTCCCACCCTGGCCCTAAGTCTGATATTGATATTTCCTTTGTTCTTGGAATTCACTCTGAAAGTACTCCTCCGGTCTATTCCCACTATTCTTCACACAGCAGTTATCTCTCCTATCGCTCTTATTTTCATCCTTTACTCATTGTGTGTGTGTGTGTGTGTGCAATGCTGAAAGTTAAAAGAAAATTCCATGGTGTTGGTTTTTTTGTTCCACCTATACTGGGTTCTGAGAGACCAAAGACTTAAAATCAGTGGGTATTGTTTTAAAGGCTAGCTAGGTGGAGACATGTCCACTAATGCCCTGAGGGGAGGAACTAGCCTTACTGCATTCTTTTCCCTGCCCACTAATTATATAGTTGCTAGGAAATCAGCCCATATGACCAGGCCAGAACTGTTTGTGGACCAATCATTTCAAAAGTCAATTTCCCTTACCCAATCATGTAATGCCAAAGTATGTAAGTCCCTGCTTGTATTTTTTTCCCTTTAAAAACTCTGTACCCCTAGACCTCGGGGCTGCATTCCTCTCCTGTTTCCACATGAGGTTTGCATTCTGTGTTCGAACACGTAGACAATTAAAAAACCTCATGTGTTTACAGCGGAGTCTATTTATTCCTGGTCTTTTGGGTTTGCTGAACTGGGCATAACAGTTCCAAGGATTGAACTAAGGTCATTATGCTTAAAAGCATGCACCTTTATCCAATGAACCATCTCAGTCCCCTTATTATGACTGGTAATGAAACTCCTCTCCTTCTCTTTTAAGCCATTTCTGGGAATTTTAGTGTACTGTATCATTTTCTATCTAATGCCTTCTTTCCCTTGGTCATGGTCTTGAGGCCCTTTCTTATAACAAAGCTCATTTCTGAAAGTACATCAGTTTTCTTTCCATAAAAGCTACTGCTGAACTTCACTTAATTTATCTAACACACTGTGATGGAAATGGCTCCACTGACCTGTCATGTGGCCACAAGCTATGTGCATTAAGGGAGCAATAGGCAGAAAATTCCCCAATGTCTCAAGAGCCTCAGCTTGGCTGGAGCCCCCATCTCCCCACTCCCCACCTCCCCACTGTTGATGCTACTGACTCTGTTTTCTATCCATCTCATTTACCCATTGATTTATTTGGGCTAAGTCCTGCTCTTTTCCTCTATAGCTTCCACTGATGGTGAGCTCAAAGTTTGTGGTTGGACCAGCCTGACTCCATCTTAAGATCAGAAGCCATCTGGTTTCAAGGTCAAAGTAACTTCAGTTCTGATTCTTGTAAAATTTAAATTTCTGGAATATGTTATAAGCCACACCGTTAGTTAGGGTTTCTATTGCTGTGAAGAGACATCATAATCATGGCAACTCTTACAAGGAGTTACAACTTTTACTTCTTCCAAGCAGGCCACACCTATTCCAACAAGGCCACACCTCCAATAATGCCACTCCTTATAAGTCAATGAGGGCCATTTTCATGCAAACAACCACACTCTACTCCCTGCCCCCACACAGGCTTGCAGCCATATCATAATACAAAAGGCATTTAGTACACCTTCAAAAGTCCCCATAGTCTTTAACAGTTTTAACTCTGTTTAAAAGTCCCAAGTCTCATCAGGACTGCCTGGATCCTCTTCCTCTGTGGACTGACAAGATCACCCCACCAGGGGAAAGTGATCAAAGAGAAGGCAACAGAATTCATGTCAGAGACAGACCCTTCTAGGGCACCCACTTGGAGCCTGATCCTGATAATGGGTTACATCTGAACAGAAGGTCTAGGTCCTTTCCATACATGGTCCTTGGTTAATGCATCAGTCTCTGCAGGATCCCCTGGGCCCAGATTTGTTGGCTTTGTTGGTCTCCTTGTGGAGCTCCTGTCTCCTCCAGGCCCTTCCCCTTTTTTTCCATAGGATTCCTGTCAGATAGTAGGGGAGGAGGACTCCCCCTTTCAGAGGACTAGGAAAGAGGGATGGAGGGAAAAGGCAGGTAGGGTGGGACTGGGAGGAGATGAAAGAGGGGACTACAATTGGGATATAAAGTGAATAAATTGTAGACAAAATAAATAAATAAAAGTTCCAAGTCTCTTCAGACTCGTGCCATCTTTTTCTTTTCTTTCTACTTTTATTTATTACAATTTATTCACTTTGTATCCCAGCTGTAGCCCCCTTCCTCACTCCCTCCCAATCCTGCCTTCCCTCCCTCTTCTCTTCTATTCCCCTCCCCCATTTCACTGATAGGGGAGGTCCTCCTCCCCTTACTTCTGACCCTAGTCTATCAGGTCTCATCAGGACTGGCTGCATTGTCTTCCGCTGTGGGCTGGTAAGGTTATCCCACCCCCCCCCCTCAGGGGGAGGTGATCCACTGAGTTCATGTCAGAAACAGTCCCTGTTCCCTTACTAGGACACCCACTTGGACACTGAGCTGCCATGGGCTACATCTGTGCAGGGGTTCTAGGTTATCTCCATGCATGGTCCTTGGCTGGAGTATCAGTCTCAGAAAAGACCCTTGGGCTCAGATTTTTGGTTCTGTTGCTCTCCTTGTGGAGCTCCTATACTCTCCAGATCTTTCTATTTCTGCCTTCTTTCGTAAGATTCCCTGCACTCTGTCCAAAGTCTGGCTATGAGTCTCAGCATCTGCTTTGATACCCTGCTGGGTAGAGTCTTTCAGAGGCCTTCTGTGATAGGCTCCTAGCTTATTCTTTGTTTTCACCCTCTTCTGATGTCTATCCCATTTGCCTTTCTGAATGAGGATTGAGCATCTTACCCAGGGTCCTCCTTCTTGCTTAGCTTCTTTAGGTATACAGATTTTAGTATGATTATCCTATATTATATGTCTAATATCCACTTATAAGTGAGTAGATACCGTGTGTGTCTTTCTGCTTCTGGGATACCTCACTCAAGAACAAGCTATACCACTCCTAGGCATATATCCAAAATATACTCAAGTATACAAGGACATTTGCTCAACTATATTTGGAGCAGCTTTATTTGTAATAGCCAGAATCTGGAAACAACTCAGATGTCCCTCAATTGAGGAATGGATACAGAAATTGTGGTACATTTAAATAATGGAATACTACTTAGCAATTAAAAATAAGGAAATCACAAAATTTGCAGGCAAAAAAGATCATGCCATCTGTTAACTATAACCCCTGTAAAATCAAAGTACAGCAGATCACATACTTCCAGCATATAATGGCACCAAATACATTACCACTCCCAAAGGGAAGACAGGGAGCATAGTGAGGAAATAGTGCACTGAAACAAAACCAAACACTAGCTGGTCAAACTCCAAACTCTGCATCTCCATATGTGATGCCAAGGCACTCTTCAGAGCTCCAACTCCTTTTACCCTTATTGACTGCAACACACTTCTCTCTCTTGGGATGTTTCCACTTCACTTCTTGTTAGCAGCTTTCCTCAGTAGGTATCCCACAGCACCAGCATCTTGGGATTTCCAAGGCAATCCAGGCTTCACCTTCACAGCTTCACACAATGGTCTTAGAGGGCCTCCATGCAGGGACATCCCTGATACAAGCCTGGTCTCAGTGGCTTTCCTTAATCCCTTTCTTGTATCCTTGACTCTAAAGCCAGAACCATGTGGCTGAAGCTGCCAAGTTCTGGTGTTTGTTGGGGCTGGAACATGCTCTGTAGACCAGGCTGACCACAAACTCAGACATATGCCTCCTGATTTCTGACATTAGAGGCACTTACTACCAACCCCATCCCACCCTGCCAAAAAAACCTAAGCTTAATTCTTCTTCACAAGTTGGAAGTTCAGCTGGATGGGATCTTGCCCTGAGGTCACCACCTTCTTTGTTCCATTTAACAATTTAACATCAAGTCTTTCTTTTTTTTCTTTTTGGTGGGGGGCGTGGGGGTGAGACAAGGTTTCTCTGTGTAGCCTTGGCTGTTCTGGACTCATTTTGTAGACCAAGCTGGCCTCAAACACACAGAGATCCACCTGCCTCTGCCTCTCTGAGTGCTGGTGTTAGGCCCAGGGAGAGCCCAACTATTGGGAAGAAGGATGAAGGTAACTCGGAGTCTGGATTGATGCAAAAGCAAGAGGTTTATTCAGCCAACACGAAATGGGGTTGCTCTTCAAGTCAGCAAGGAACAGCCCTGAGAGACAAAAGCCTTGGGTTTTTAAAGGAAAAAGCACAGGGAAGTGCGGGGTGGCCAGCTTGGCAGCACAGGATTGGGTAAAGGGGTTGTAGGGTGGTTGACTTGTAAATTAATTGGTTACTTGTGGGTGCCCAGTCTAGTTAGTCTTGCCCCTGACATCTGGAAGATATCTGATCTTTAAGCAACACTTGGAATGTCTTGTTACTTGCAGATTCAGCCATTGACAAGGGTGGGGGAAGCGATTAGCACATCCTGTGGTTCCTCTGGGAAGTGGGGCTGCGTGCTTTTGGTCAAAGGTCAGGGGCTATTTGCGAGGGGAACTATCGCCATCTAGGTTGGTTGCTAGGCAATGTTATCTCACAAGCACAGGCCTGGTCATTCTTCTGCAAGGGGGTGGAGCAGTTGCTGGGCAACGCTATCTCACAATTACCAGCCTGGTCACTCTTTTACAACCAGGTGAGTCTTGTCTCAATTCACACACTTCTCCTTTTGTCTGTGTCCATCTGCTTTCTGGAAAAAATACTGAGAGAACTTAGTTTAACATGGGATATAAAATTCATAAAGAAACCTGTAAAGCTAGCTTGTTCCTTTCACAGGGATTACAGGCATATGCCACCATGCCAGACAACATCAGGCTTTTCTTTAATCCGTTTATCTAGTTGAACACAGAATTTAGCTCCATTCCACCTCCTGGTGTCCCCTTTTTCCTCAAATTATACATTTTGTATTTATTCTTGTTCAGCTTCCTATTATAGATCTGCGTAAGAGTGAACACTTAACCATACAACGAGCATGATGGCAAGCAGGCAGACATGATTCTGGAGAAGTACCTGAGAGTTCTACATCTAGATTGGCAGGCAGCAGAGTGACACTGGGCCTGGGCTGAGCTTCTGAAACCTCAGAGTACACCCCCTGTGACTTATTTCCTTCATCCAGGCCACACCTACCTGAACAAGGCCACACCACCAATGATGCCACTCCCTGAATCTACAAGGCCATGTACATTCAAACCACCACACCCAGCCTTAACTCATTTCCTGAAATTTGACATATTCCATACCCTATGTAATTTGACTCACCTTCTGAGCTTACCCTGACCTCTACCCTTGTAAGATGTTCTGCAAAGAAATCATAAATCACTCTCAGCTTCTGTATTTTTACTTGACATATTCTTACATTGCCAAATTCCTCTGAAAATTCTAAAAACTTTCAGTTGGAAATTAACAACTGGAGCCTAAAGACTCCAGTTCAACATGGCTTCCTAAAGACTTCCAACAAAGTTAGTTACTTAACTCTCATACACACAAGATAAAACATCAAGATTCTTTTGCAGGGGCTGAAGAGATGGCTTAGTGATTAAGGGAACTAACTGCTTTTCCCAGCACCACCATTGCAGCTCACAACTATTTATGACTCCAACATCTGACACTCTTTGCATAGACATACATGCAAGCAAAATACCATAAAGGTAAATAAACTTTAAAAAAGGATTCTTCTGTATGCCTATTAGTTTTGTAGTTGCCTCTGGGCTTTTGTGAAACTCCGTTAGAGTCTTTAGTAAAGTCATATAGCAGTATCCAGTACTGATCTCGAACTCTTAATAAGCTGCTGTTATGTGACTCCCTGGGCAACCAGTTCTATTCACCCTAGTTACACAGCAATAACAGAACAAAGAAAGGGCTCTATCCACGCCCAGCTATCAGTGAGCTTATTGGGGTTACTTGCAGGAACATGGGCAACTCAATAGCAATTGTTTACCACCTATATATCCTTAGAGGTGAGTAGCCTCATGAATCTGCCTCTTGCTCCAAATGGGAATGTTAATGGGCCCACTGTCATGAAAAACCATATAGATAATAACAGATGCAATGCTTCAAGATGGCAATGATCACCCCCAACCCAGAGGAAAGGGCCTAAGAGCAACTACAGAAGCAGAGTTTAAGCAGAATTGGAGCAGAGCAGACATATTTAAAAGTTCCTCTGGGTTTGTCAGATTTCTAAAACACGATCTACTTTTTAAAAATTGTGTGCTTTTTTTGTGTGTGTTTTTGTTTTTAGTTGTGTGGGTGTTAATAGTTCTTTTCAGCTTTTTTTTCTGTGTCAGGGTGTATTCCCTGTGCATGTGCATTTAGGTGCCATATCTATGCAGGTGTATGGCATAAGAGGTTGATATAAGCCTCCACATTTTTGGTTGAGACATTGCCTCTCATTAAACCTGAAGCTAACCATCTTGCCTTGGGACCATCTTGACTAGGGACCATGTGGGTGGGTTACCAGACAACAGTATCTCTCAATTGCAAGCCTGGTTACTTTTCTGCAGCAGGGTGGGTCTGTCTCAACTTGTCCACTTCCTTGTCTAAACTTGTACCCATGTTGCCCCAAGATTCAAATTTTAAATTTTGGACCTCTGGCCACACACACATAAACACTTTTTTTTTTTTTTAAGACAAAGGAAGAAAAGGAAGGAAGAAGGAAGAAGAAGAAGAAAAAGAGGACCGCCCAGACATAAAGACAGTACTAGGATTTAAAGCCAAGATGAGACACATAGTTTCAGGTCAGCCTTGTCTGAGCGAAACCCTGAAGAAAAGGAAGGAGGCAGGAGGAAAAAGGAAACAGAGAGGTGGAAATGAGTACATAATGGTGAAAAAATTGTTTTCTTTTTGACTTTTAAGATAGTGACACCTACATGTTGAGATTATATATATATATATATATATATATATATATATATATATATATATATATATATAATGAACCAAGGATAAAGCAACAAATTGACATAGCATTTTAGCACATGCTAAAATGGAACCGAACCAAAACCCCACAAACACTGAGCATTTCTTTTATTCTATAGATAAAGGAGACCGTTTGCTGTGGTGATGCCGGGTTAGAACCCAAGGCTTTGCACATACTAGGCAAGCACTCTGCCCGTGACCCAAACCCTCAGGCTACTGGATCACATTTTATGTGCTGGCCGATGTTGTGCCATTTGGTAGTCACCAGCCACTTGAAATGCTAATACAAATGAACAAGTGCTCGAAATTGGCCAGGTACGGTGGCATACCACACCTTCAGTCTTAGTACTCAGGAAACAAGAGGCAGGCAGCTCTCTTGTAAATTTCAGGGAGGAGATTAATCAAGTATTGAAAGCACTCATCACTACAGATCACAAAACGGAGTCAGATGTGACTCAGTTGTAACCACTTCAACAAAAGTTTACTTCCAACAGCCTCAAGAGCTTCAGGGCCCAAAAGCCTGAAAATGGAAGAAAAGCGAACACATGATTTTACTCCAAAAATGTGTGTTCCAATGTGGAAATAAACTCACCTTCTGAACACTCACAAGGTAGAGTACTCAGAAAACAAGGCCCAGGTCAGCTAGAGCTACACAGTGAGATTCTGCCTTAACAAGTGACACACACACACACAAACTAAATAAAATAACAAACAATAAACCCAACCCCAAAACAAAACCCTAATATGACCCTGTTCTGTCACTATGTGCCAGACACCTACAGGCCATTTACTTTGGCACTCACTATATATGGACCTACCCTTGGTACCCCTTAACAGGTGAAAATAATTTAACAATAAAGAATAACATCCTGCCAACTGAAAAAAAAATAAAAATAAAAAAGAAAGACAAGATGGAACTGGAACGTTCAAGGAATTAAGCCAGGCACGTAAGAAAGAAGTAGCACATGTACTCAAGAAGAAAGTTTAAAAAAGCCACCCTGAATATTCTTGGAGCAGTGGTTGCTGAGGTGAGCCTGCTTGATGATGGATCTGATTGGTACTCAGTGTACACAAGTGTACTATCACAGTGTAGCCAATGTACAGATACAACTTAGTAAAACATATTTTTCTTTTCCTCCATAAAAATCCAAGGTGTTTTTATTTTTTATACAATTTATTTTTATTTTACATGCATTGGTGTTTTGCCTGCACGTATGGCACTGTGAGGGTATGGGATCTCCTGGAACTGGTACAGACAGGTGTGAGCTGCCACGTGGGTGCTGTGGATTGAACCCAGCTGCTCTGGAAGAGCAACCAGTGCTCTTAACCATTGAGTCATCTCTCCAACCCCTACTGTTATTTTTTTCAATGAAAACCTGTCATCATATTAGGGGAAGAAGGAATATTCTAAATACTACTGCCCAGAACTGCAAACATGGAAATTCACTGATCTTTTACTAAGTCAACACAAAAACTATTCTCTTCCATTTTTTGGTTGAGATTTATTTGAACTTCAATTTGTCACAAAACATCCATTGGCACTTAACAAATCAGGTTCTAAATTTAACATATAAAGGTTACTTCTAAAATGAAAACATTAACAATTAAACAATGTTAACAGCCAATGTAACTGTTAAAGATTTTAAAAATTAACCTTATGGAGAAATGGCTGCACAGTTAAAAGCACTTGCTATTCTGCCAGAGGACCCAACCTCAAGTCCCAGAATCCACACCTGGCAGCTCACAACTGCCTAGAATTCCAGTTCTAGGAGAATCAAATCATCCTCTGGCCTCTGGAGGCACTGGCAAACATTCACATTCATAGTTACGTGCATTCAGTCACATAACTAAAATGAATAAATCTTCAAAACGAGAGGAGAGTTGGCTCAACAGTGAATACTTGTTGTTCTTGCAGAAGACCCAGGTTCAGTTTCTAGCAGCCACCAAGCAAATCAAAACCACCTGTGACTACAAACTCAAGGGG
The DNA here is from genome assembly GCA_028658305.1 of Pachyuromys duprasi. NCBI lineage: Eukaryota > Metazoa > Chordata > Mammalia > Rodentia > Muridae > Pachyuromys > Pachyuromys duprasi. Next base: position 258,554 of record CM053761.1, read on the forward strand.
TTCCAAAACCTCTTATAACCTCAAGTACCAGGTACATACATGGTGCACTTACACACATGCAAGAGTAACATTCAACACACACATAAATGAAAATATAAAAACACAATTAAGACCAAGGAACGGTGGAGACTGTCTTTGCATCTCTTCAAGTCTAATAACATTTACAACAGCTGTTTTCGTATCTGCTCGTACATTTTTTTTCTGTGGTTAAACTGTGAAGGAAATCTGACTCCATATATACCTTTGCTTTCTCTTTTGATTGGGGCAGGATTTTACTCCCTAGTCCAGACTATCTTTGAAGTAGCAGTGGCCTTTCTGCCTCAGCCTTCCATTTACATTTTGTTGTTTTCATAGAAAAGTACATTAACATTTTCAGATAATCATGTATATCCCTTGAAGAGTGTTAAGGAATTCTGTAAGGAAATAGTTTCAGCGTTCAACATTCAGTAAGGAAATAGTACACAGTAAGTTACTAGCAAACAACCCACATGTTATAGCTAGTGAATTATTACTTTTAACTTAATAATAATAATAGTGAATTATTATTTTTAACTTCCAAAATGTTACACAGTAGGTAGAGAGCAATGAAGTCAACAGAGTTGTACGTAAGAAAACCTGCCCAAGTTCTTCACAGCAGTATTTTAGCATGTAAAACACATGCTATACTTCTCTATTAACTTCCCAACAAAAAAATCTTGACTTGATTTTGAAAGGTCATGACCATCCAAAACTGCAGATTGCAACTTTTAACTGCCCTCCCACATCAAAACCAGTTTCCTAAGAGATAAAGCCATTTGTACAGAAGTTCCAGTGGAGGGTAGAGGAGAAGTATGATGGCTAGTTTTGTTTGTTTTTAATTCTTTAATACAACTCTCCATTCCTCCCAGTCCCTCTAACCTCCTCCCATATAACTTACGATCCTCCCCCCAGAAAAGAGAAGACCTTCCAGGGAACATGGCACAATACACAATAAAACTAGGCACAAATCCTTACATCAAGGCTAGGCCAAATAGTTGAGTAGTATAAAAAGGGTCCCAAAAGCAGATGAAACAGAGACAACCCCACTCCCACTGTCAGGCATCTCCCAAAACCTAACCATAATATATATGCAGAGAACCTAGCACAGACCCATTTGGTAATTGCACCTATGAGCCCTGATTAGTTGTTTCTGCAGGCTGTGTTCTCCTGGTATCCTTGACCCCTCTGGCTCTGCAATTCTCACCTTCTGTGGGGTCCCCCAGGGACCCAATGGAGTGGTACAACCTGGGCTTTCTCTTTGGATGGCTAGCTTTTATGGCCACTTGACATAAGCTAGAATCATCAAACCTCAAGTAAGAACTTACCTCCATAAGACTGGAATATTAAGGAAGCCTATAGAACATTTTAAATCAGTGATTAATTCCCAGACCTGTCCCAAAAATAAACCAGTAAGCAACTTAAATAAAACATCCAGGCCAGCAGCCAGGCTGCACACCTTTAACCCCAACCCTTGGGAGAGAGGCTGGTGATCTCTGAATTCCAGGCCAGCTTGGTCTACACAGAGTTCCAAGACAACCAGGGCTATTACACAGAAAAACTGTCAGGAAAACTAAACAAAGATACAGGCTAGCAAGATAGCTCAGTGGTTAAGATCACTTGTTGCCAAGCTTGACTACTTAGGTTTGATCCCTGGGACCTTCGTGATAAGAGAGAATTAACTCACACAAGTTATCCTTTGACCTCCATGAGTGTACATGTGTACATACACAATTTTTAAAAATCCTTCTGCCTTATCAAAGGGTCAGTTTGCTAGGCAAAGTGGCATACATCTGTAATCCCAGCATTTGGTGAGGCAAGACGAGCAGATTCCGAGTTCAAGGCTAACCTTGTCTACAAAGGACAGCTAGGGCTACACAGAGAAACCCTGTCTCAAAAAACGTCAGTTAAATGGCATCAGCTGTAAGGGCACCAGCCTATTAATGACAGGATTGTAAATTCAAAGCCAGCATGTTACAGTGACTCTGATGATCACTTCTCCTTGACAGTCTTAAGTTTATACCAGAAGCCCTTTCTCTAAACAAATCATCCATCAGAAGAAAATAGTTGCTGTGCATGGTGGCACCCAGGCACTTGAAAGGTAAGGCAAGAGGAGCAGTTATGGTCATCGCACCTACACAATGGAAAAGTATGAGGTTGCTAGAAAGAACGAGGTTTCTCTACAAATACTGATAGATATACATCCTAAAATTATTCTTTAAATCCACTAACTGCACAACATACCATAAATACATACACTAATATTTCATCTCACAATATGTGTAAGTTTTGAAACAAGACCTCACTGTATAACCAAGGCTGGCATAAAAAATAGGTGTTTCCTACAAGATTGGTGGCAATACAGAAGATGAATGTACAAGAGACTTTGTATAATTCTATTAAAATCTTGATTACCTTCCACTCAATATATTCCTTAAATAAAATTATATATACAACATTAGGATTTAAAAAAAGAAACAGGACTGGGGTATAGTTAAGTGGCAAAGCACTTAGCATGCATGAGCTCTAGAATTCCATTTCTACCACTGCAAAAGGGAAGGGTTTTCTAAAAATAACCAATGTTCTAAAAGTAAACATTCTGTATCCACTGTAGCACAGGCTGCCTTAGCCTCCCAGAGTGTGCCACCATGCCTAACTTAACATCTGTCCATTAGCGAGGGTAAGAAACCAAAGAGAAATGGAACTTCTTGTAGTTCTTTAAAAAATAAATGTTTATTTCAAGTAAGAAAAGTAATGTCAAAACATCTTCCAACAACTCCAGTTTAACAAAAGTACAAAACAAGACTTCTCAAAAACCTTTACAGAAAGGTACAAAATACATAGGAATATACTTTTGACATTCACAGTAGACATATTTTGAAAAATATTTTTTTGCTAATGTGCCTAGAAACAAAAATATATTTACAGCCCCAGTCAAACAATAAAGTCCTCAGCTAATGAAGTTACCCAAGGATAGCAGCATTTCAAAGTAAGATTTGTGTAAGCCACTTTCATGTTTTTTGGTTGCTACCGTTTTGTTTCTAGAAAGGGTCTCATGGAGCCTCAAAAGGCCTCACTATGCTGCTGCAGATGACCTTGAATTCTTGATCTTGTCTCCACTTGTCAAATGTTAGGTAACAGGTGCGCACCACTGTGATAGCAAGATTAAAACCAGTAAACATGGTTCAACAATGTAGATCACACTTTGTACTTCCCAGAGAAATGCAATCTACTACTTCTGCCTGCTCAGCAGCAGCTAATCCAACATTTTAGTCACACAGTATCAGTGAAAAATATAACATAAGCTGTAACCAGACTCCTTGGCTGAGAAATCCAAATGTAACAGTCCTGAGTTATTTCCAGCATGGGAGCCTGAAAGGAAAAACTAGGGATTTCCTAGTAGTAAAAGCAAAACCACTACATCCTGTGACTATTTTACTGGACTGCTCCCGAGGCTTCTGCTTCTCTTCTCCAGGTACATCTTTTTGTAGGTCCGGAACATAACATTTGAGTCTTTTACTGGGTTTTGTAGCATTTCAAATTCATCTGCACTGAAGCTTCTCTTAGAGAGTCTTGAATCAGCACGATCTAAGGAAAAAAAAAAAAAAAAAAAAAAAGAAAGAGGACAATGTTCAATACAAAAAAATATACAATCAAAAACAAGACAGGAAATGTAAAGTATCTGTGGGGACAGAAAACAGCTAGACAGCTGAAACGTCAGTAAATGCCTATGATCTCAGCATTTTTAAGGTTTAGGAAGAAGGATCTTGAGCTCAAGGCCAGTCTGAGTTTCACAGCAAGAGCTTGGCTCAAAAACCAAGGAAGGAGCTGGAGAGATAGCTCAGTGCTGGCTGTCTCAGTCTCAGTACTTGGGAGGCAGATGCAGGTGATTCTGAATTTGAGGACAGCCTGGTCTATAAAGAGTTCCAGGCCAGCCAAAACAACATAGTGAGACCTTGTCTCAAAAGAGCAAGAGGTAAGTTTGGTTCCCACAACCTACATCATGAGAGTACACAACTGCCTGTTAGCCCCAACGGATTAGATATCCTCTTCTGGACTCAGAGCACTGGGCCCATATGCACATAACCCCTCCCCCAACAATATATACACATAATTAAAAATATAAACAAGCCAGGCAGTGGTGTTGCACACCTTTAATCCCAGCACTCAGGAGCCAGAGGCAGGCGGATCTCTGCAAGTTTGAGACCATCCTGGTCTGCAGATTGAGTTCCAGGACAGAGAAAATCCTGTCTCAAAAAAAAAAAAAAATCCAAATAAATAAATACATACATACATCATAAACAAAATGGAGAGAATACACAAGAGGTGGACAGGGACATGACTGTAACCTAGCACTTAAAAGGTGGAGATAGGATGATCAGAGTTTAAGGTCAGATCAAGGTAAAAATCAACTACACACCAAGTTCAAGGCAGCCTGGGCTATACAAGACACCATGTTTGAAAAAACTGAAAAATGCGCAATAAAAAGTATGGCCATTTCCAAACACTGAATGAAAGGGGGTAACTTCTACTTCATCTTCTAGTTCTGCTTCTCCAGCTCCCAGGCATCTAGCTCCAACTCTCTCACTTCAGGGTTCTTTGCTACACTTTCTGATCCTGCTTTAGCCATTCCTTTAACTGGCTGGCACGGTGTCAAACCCAGAGCTTCCAGGATGTGAAGCAAGCTATATATCCCAGCCCATTTTTTGTTCCTTCTTTGAGACAGTACTTTGTTCGGTAACCCAGGCTGGTCTCGCTATAATCTTCCTGCCTCATCCCCTCAAATACAGGGCTTACAAGCAGATGGATCTCCATGAGTCCTGGTCTACAAAACAAGTTCCAGGACAGTCAGGGCTTTAGAGAAACCTTGTCTCGAAAACAAAACAAAACAAAACAAAACAAACAAAAAACCATTCTGGAGCTAGAGAGACTCGGTGATTTAGAATGTATACCACTCTTGTAGTGGACACAGATCTATTCCCAGCACCCATGTTGGTGGCTCAAAACTGTCTATAAATCCAGCTCCAGGAGATCTAACGTCTTTGATGGCACTCATGTGCACAGACCCAGAGACCCACTGTAAAGGCTAAGTAAACTCCACTTCAAATTAAAGTTCCATTTTGTAAAAGGTACTGACCCGACCCTCCACCCACCCAGCAGAAGTAAAAACCACAGGAAGTACAAACATTTAACCGCCAAACTGTGCCAGATGTTCCTGTAGATATGCTTACTTCCTTAAGCAACTCTGACAGATGTTCCCTATAGATAGGCTTACTTCCTTTATCAACTCTGCCAGATGGCACCCACCAATAGCAGTAGAGGTCACTTCACTTGTTCAACCCTTATCCAATCCTGTAACACCAAGGCTTGGAATTCCCCGCTTGTGGTTTTTTTCCCTTTAAAAACTCTGCTCCCCTAGACTCCGGGCTGCTCTCCTAACCTGCTTCGACAGGCCCAAGCTTGAGATTGTAATGAAAAGATCCTCATGTGTTTTACAATGGTCTCAACTCCTGGTGGTCTTTTGGGGTCTCACAAATCAGGCACAACACCCACCAATTAAAATTATGTGCTAATTAAAAATATTTTAAATTTAAATCTTTTAAAAATATTCTATCATTAACTCCTAAAAAATTCTGCCTGTTCCCTATTTCATGATTCTAAAACTATCTTTGCCTTTTAAACTAAGCAAAACTATCTTCAAATCTCAGTGCAGAACTCAGGATAGTCCTTCCACTTTAGTAAAACAAATAATGAGGATCCAGTTAACACAGCTCTTGTTCAGCATGCACTGGTCCTGGATTCTCAGCAGCACAAACCTTCAGCCTGTGAAGGTGGAAGGAGGATCAAGAGGAAAAGAAGCTCAAAGCGAGCACAAGGCCAGCCTACCGCACAGCTGCGAGCCCAAGCTCCAACAGGTAAAAGCCACCAGCTTTCTGTCCTGTAAAATATTTACACCACTCTCCTCAATGAACTCTGAAGAAAGAGACCAGGAGCAAGACCCTAATCTGGCAACATAAGCCAGATGAAAAATGGTAATGTCGGGGGGCTGGAGAGATGGCTCAGTGGTTAAGAGCACTGTCTGCTCTTCCAGAGGTCCTGAGTTCAATTCCCAGCAACCACATGGTGGCTCCCAACCATCTATAGTGTATCTGATGCCCTCTTTTGGCATGCAGGTATACATATATAGAGAGTACTCATCTATAAAACAAACAAACCTTAAGAAAAAAAAAAAATGGTAATGTCCTTGCCTACCTTATTAAGGGAATTGAATGAATGAGCCTGCAAATCACCAAATGGAGATCAGCAGACATTATAATCCAGCCTGTCACAGATCTTAGTGAAGAGTTTAATCTCAATACTCTCATTTACTTATCACCTGATACAATGTTAAAACTGAGGTCAGCTCAGATCTAGAAAACTCAATACTTTATCTATGGTCTAACTCAGGGAAAATATACAAAACTCCCTTACCTAACTCAGTAATACTATTATTTTCCTGTTAAAAGGAACTAGATCCTGGCTTCCTACTCCATCCTGACAGGAAAAACAAACCACTATCTCACCTTCAGAAACAAACACCAAATGACTGAAAAGAAGAATATGAATTAAACCATGCATTGTGGTAATACTATAATTATATCCATGTTATACACAAGCTGGCAACTTAAAAAACAAAACAATAAGAAAACATTTACCTGTTTCTTGACTTGATTCCGGCATCTTTGTCTTTGTAGGGATGCATTTTAACCAGTCTTCTTTTGTACTTTTTATTCCTGAAACTGTTTGGATATATAATAATCTTTACTCTTCTATTTTAATATAACGAAAAAGTAAACACCTAAGTCTGTATAATACACACCATGGAACACCTTATTCTTTCTTTTTTGCTTTTAGACACAGGGTTTCTCTATGCAGCTTTGACTGTCCTGGTCTTGATTTGTGTATCAGGCCTTGAACTGCCTCTGCCTCCCTGAATGCTAGGATTACAGATGCTCGGCTCTAGGTAATCTCTTATGATACAGTATATAGACCATAGGTATATAACCTTCTTTAAAGGGCTTGAAAAATTATTTTTCCTGTATGATAAAACTGAGTATTTTTCAATAGAAAAACAAATTGTTCTTAATTTTCACACTAAGAAAATATTTTCTCACTTTGGCTGAATCACCAACAGGGAAGTTACTTCCCTGCTCAATCAAATTTCCAGCTACCCTCATATTCCCAGACGCTAAAAACTTAATAAAAATGCCTATTGAAATCACCCTTTCATTTTATTTGTTTTGAAACAAAGTCTCACTATGTAAACCAAGTTGGTGTCAAAGTTACAGAGACCCACCTGTCTCTGCCTCCTAAGTGTTAGAATTAAAGATGTGTGCCACCATGCCTGGCTTTGCAATCAGCCATTTTATACAAAATTATTTTGGTATTCTATACCTAACACCTTATATAAACCCTATGCTCTAGTTTCATTTATCCCAACAGGTAAACAAAAACAGCATCAAATCACAGATAAACTAAAATCTTGTATTTTTCCAATCTGAGTTTCATTGCCCTCTGTAATAGCAAAGGTACCCACAACTTCAAATCCCCAAGACCACAACTACTCATCCATTTTCCCCTCTAATTCTGCAACTCATGAAGGTGCTGTGTCTCATGATTGCTATTCTGGCTTTTTTACTGATTTCAGTTTTTCAGATGAAGTCTTATAGCCAAGACTGCCCTTAAATTCCCTAGATTCTTCTGCCTCTAGCATTCCACATGTAATACTCTGCCCAGTCATCATTTAGACTTTTGTAAATAATTTGAGATTAATTTGTTTCAAGTAATTAAAGCATCCACAGGCCTTCTATTTTATAGGTAGACTATGTTACTATTTTAACTTTGGCAATAACATCTTCATCCTGTGTCAAAGTGGTACCAAGTGACCCATTATTTACAAGTACATTAACTCCCAGTATTTGGAACAAAGTTTCACATACAGGCTACTTTGAAATTAACAAGCACAAAGGGAAACTAAAACCAAGTCTCTGGTTAGTGTTAGGTTTGACCACCAATAAACAAAACCCCAAACTTCTTGAAATAAATGCATACCTGATACTTTTAATTTTTTTACCACAAGAAATGCCTTCACAGTGTAGTTTCTTAGGGCCTAAATATTTGTATTCAGGAAATATTACATATTAATGAGCACTGACTGTTACCCCAACCATAACCCATATCACTCACCCACTCCTAGGAATCATGCCTCTACAGTGCTTCACATGTAAAACCTATGGCTGGGCCCTGTGCCTACTTTTCTCCTACTTGGGAGATGGAGACAATAGAATCAGAGTTACAACCAAACTTGATATGGTGGTTTAATGGCAGCCTGAACTGTGTAAAATTTCCACCCCCTCTTCCTTCCCCCCAACCAACTCCCAACACAAAAATTTTACTGGACCTTGCAAAGGCACTTGCTCCTTCCCAGGCCCAGGCTTTGGATCATCCTCCCTGTGGGCAGAGCTTGTATTCTGCAATAATACATCTGGACATAATTTAAACTCCAACATTCCAGGTTTATCTATGTCTGCTGTCTTAGGTGCATATGCCCCATTCTTTTCCTCTTTACCAAGCTTCTTGGATGCACTGTCCAATTTGGTGAGACATATGCTTTCCCCTTCAGTGCATTTGAATGCAACTCGATTCAGGTACTGTTTCTTTTGTTCCTTTACCTGGAGAGCCGCCTGGCTAGACTCACTACTTGGCAATCTTTCTAATTTGTTTGTATCAATATGGATTTTGTCAGGCTGCTTCCCATCAAATTTTCCTTTACTATTACTCGACACAGTGTGTGTGCTAGACTCCTCAGAATGGTGGATCTTAACATTTTTACTATGGCTAGAGGAATTATGTTCCAGCTCTGAGGTCTCTGCAGTGAGACTCTGGCTCTCTAACTTTGCCCAGCTTGCTGGTGCAGAATGCTTACTGGACTTCACATGTTCCGAGTCACTCGGCACATTTTCTACACAAATGTTCTTGGAAGCATTAGTTCCGACTTCATGTTTGTCTTTCTGCCGCTGTAAATACTCCTGCACAGTTATAACTCTAGTACTCTTAGAGGCGCTGCTCTTGGAGTCTGAGGACCCAGAACTTGGCACTGTTTTTTCTTTAACACTGGCTCTTTCATTTGATTCTTCTGTCAGAATACTACACAATTTGAGTGTGGACCCAGAATTTTTGTTCTGCTCTTGTTTCTCATATTTCTTCTTTTTTATTTCTACATCTGGAACAATCAGAAGATCTCTCTTTCTTTTTTCAAAATATTTCAGTCTGGAGCCGCCTGCTTTGAATTTTAATTTTTTCTTTTCTGGTGATACTGATGGTACCAAAGAGTTCTTTCTCCTGCATAGATCTTCATTTGGCAAAAGGCCTGCACATACTTTTCCTGGACCTGAGTCCTGGGATATATGCTTTTTCTGTAGGCTTTCCTGAGAAGCTTGTTTAGAAAATGATGGCATAGCTTTATCAGAGTTGGACGTTGCTATTCTATTGCTTTTTGAAGGATTTGGTTTCTCACATTTAGGTGAAACATTTTTTAGTTTCTGCTCCATTTTCAGTGAGCTGACATGCTTTACTTTTAAATTCCCTCTTTTATCTTTTTTATAGCATTTAATTGAAAAATCGTGGGCTAATTCCTCTTCCAACCTTGGTGAACTGCTATCTTCTGTTTTGGATGTTTTTATCTTTTTACCATGTGTTTCAGAGCAATGGCCTTTCTCAGGTGTTTCGGCTAAAAGAGTGTCTGGGTTATTAGAAATAGGATTGATTTCAAAAATAGTAATTCCACTATTGCAGGACTGTTCTCCTTGTGTGCAACTGTTGATCTCTGAAGAACACTGGTCTTTCCCTTTCTGTTCAGTAGAACTGCAATGACACTGTGGCACACCTTCATAAACCATTGAGAGCCAACCCAAGGCACAGCAATGGATTCTGTCTTTCTCCAAATCCAACATTCCAGAGTCATGATTTCCTTCTCTGGGGACCTGGGAGTCACATGGGCTCTTTACTTCTGCAACAACTTTATTCTCGGGTTCTTCCAATTTGTTAAAGTTACAGGGCTGATCCTCTTCAGGAAATAATTCTTTGATTTGTTCAGAGTTTAATACTGTAACTTTTATTTGGTCTGTGCTATCCTCAGACACATTACCAGCTTTTTTACCAGTTTGACTTTCTAAGATTTCATGTGTCTTTTGTTGGTCCACAGAAACTTCCTGTCTGGTAACAGATTCAATGCCATAAGGGAACTCTTTTAAAAGTTCTGACAGCTGGTCATGTAGGTATGAGACAGATCCATTTTCATCATTAATCTCACTTATTGCAGAAAGACTCTGGGCTGACTTACTATTGAATGTATCAGTTTCCTGAGGGTGAGGACCTTGCTGAATAGCAGCTGATGCACACACGTCCTTGGTTGTGCTTTCCTCTCCACCAGTGGGCTCCGTACTGCTTTCATCTAGAACTTCTCTCTTTGCTTCGACATACTCACAAGATGCTGGCCCTAGAGGCTGCAGCGGATCTGGCTGCTCAGGTACTTCATGAGGAGCTTCTGTAGACTGTGGAACATCTGAAGGTCTCTGAAAACTAAAGTCTTTATTTTCAGTGGTGTCACCTACTTGTTCTTGTTGACTGTTAACTACCTGATTTGGTGAAGGTTTCTGGGGCTCATTTTGTACATAGTTGAAGATCTCTGCTATCTGGGAATTGTAAGATACATCACCTTCTGCAAGAGAACAGATACTTTCGATCTGTAACATCGGTCCACTCACAATGGTGCCGTCCTTAGGGTTAGGCAGAGCTTCAGTGCTCGGAGGAGAGTGTTTTTCTAGGATGCTATCAGCTATGTCTGGATCACCCTGTGTTGGTTTGTGCTGCTTTTCCTTACCAACAGTCAGAGAAACCTCAGCTGATATGGTACTACCTGCTAGTGTTCCCATAATGTCAAAAGGCAAAGCAGTTTCTGCCTGTTGGTTCTGTAAGCTACAAACACTGCCTTCCTTAACAACTGGATACACAGTTTCAGGTAAAACTTGAGCTGCTACCTCTTTCACAGGTAAGGTATTGGTACCTGAAAGAACTAGGGGTGACACCACAGCAATCTGAAGCTCTGTTCCTTTTCCAACAGCTGAAGACTCACAACTCGGTGTGAGAACTATTTGTGATGAGCTCATCATTTTCTGAGAATTTCCAACCAAACAAAAATTCTTAACATGAACTTCATTTGTGGTATTTGAACTGCCAACTGCTGCTGTACTGGTTCTTGAAGTGTTATACTGTTTTTCTTCTAAAGGTTTTGGAACATTTTCTTCTGTGGTTTTTGAAGGTTGGTTTTTCCAAAGAGAAAGACATGTTGCTAGTAATTCCATGGAGCAGTGATTGTCACTTTTAGCAGACTTTTCTTTTGCTGAAAATTCAGAAGGCTGAGTTGGTTCAGTGTAAGAAGTATTGGCTGTTTTACTACAACCAGCTGCCATCAAAAGACTTTTATTAATTTTAATTTTTCTTGCAAGTTCTGAAAACTTCTTTTTGATTTCTACAAGTGATTTAATATCCCTTACCAGCTTTTCTTTTGTGGCATTTGTATCTATTACTTGATTTGTATTTGGATTATAGGAATACTTTCTTTTCTCTTCATTATCCTGAACAAGAGACTGAATACCATCACCAGAAGATCTAACAGATTCATTGTAAGACTGTTTGGTATTTATTTTCAACTCACAGAATTTTCCAATGGTGCTGACAGTTTCACTAGAGCTCTGCCACTGCTGTTTAAAGCCTCTGTAGGTATCTTTCTTTTCCGATGAGTGCATTTCTGGACTCTGAGGAACTTCGATAGGCAAGTGTTTAGGAACAGGCTGAGAATTCCGCACATGTGGGCTCCCATATCTACAGCTGTAGGGAAGGGCGGAGAGTCCCTTGCTGGTTTCTGTAGCATACTGATAAGTCGACACAGATACTGATTTTAAGGCCTGTGTATACGTTGGAAGCTGATTATTTTTGACATGTAATGATGTAGTAGGTGGCACAAAGCCTTGTGGTAAGTAAGGATATTGCTTTGGAGGTGGCCTGCATTCTGGGAAAGGAAGTTCACTGGATGGGTACTGTGTCCAGTCAACCAGCTGATCTGGTATCGAGTGATTAAGTCCCTGATTTTCCTGGTAATTTCCTTGACGAGGTATAGGAACTTTTAGAGAATTTGAAGGAGCCATCTGTAATTGCAAAGAATAGGTACCTGCTGGGACAAGCTGACTCTGTGGTGCATGTATGAAAGGCACATTAGTCCCTCCACCAAGATTATGAGACATGGCTGCCTCTGTATGAGAAGGTAAAAGATTCCTCACTGATGAGTCCAACCAGACATTCTGCACAGCTCCTGAAGACACTGTTTGCAAATTGTGGTTTGGTTGTTGAAGTCCTTTAACAGTTGTACATATGACTCTTTCTACTGAAGACTGTGGGGCCACAATTGTCCTATTATGCAAATTAGAAACAGAAATCTGAGGAGATACATAATTTCTGCCATTCAAAAGTGGCTGTGAAACTAAATTTGAATTACTGGAATACATGCATGCTTCTTGATTGATGGCAGGATGGCTAAAGGAACTCTGAGAAGTTGTGGAAGTCATTAAAAACTGCTGCAATAAAGATGGGCTTTTAGAATATGGTGGGGGGTTGGCACCGCTCTCTGGTTTTGCATTCCAACTCATAGTTGAGCTGACTTAGTGGTAGTGCTATAAAAATCTGTGGTCTCCAATGTCACAAATCTGTAAGAAATACAAATAAAGATATTTTATTAGAACTTTTTTCCCCACCCCATACTTTTTGTTAGTTTTTGAGTCTTTTCTGGCCTAGAACTTCTTCTATTGATCAGACTGGCTTCAAACTTGTGGTAATTATTCTGCCTAAACAGAAATTCAATGAAAAATAGAAGCAAATAGAAAAACCTCACATTAATAAACTGGACTTTTAATCTGGAAAGAGAATTAGTAATGGAAGCTGCAACAATAACTGAGGCAATTGTCAATATCAATGGAACATGTGAGGATTGACTCTGAACAAAGCAGCTGTCACCTGTTACACTTAAGTGGAACTTTTCTGATTTTACTTATTTTGTGAGGTGTAGGTGATGAACTGCAGAGCCTCAAGTATGCTAAGCATTCACTCTACCACTAATATATGTATGCATACATATATGTGTATCTATACGTATATTTACAGATGTATGTATATGTCTGTTTTTACTCATTTTTATAATTTATGTATTCTATGCAATCCATGCTAGTTGTAAAACAAAGCTTACAGAAAAAGTTCTTATTGTACATCCTCAACACATAATTCTTTTGGAATACACAATATTATTTTTTCATAAAATCTCTAAGCATAAACAAAAGTTCATAAAGCTTCCCATTCTGCTTTCAACTACTCAAAGAAGCTAAATGGGATTGTGAAAATATCTGGACAACGTGAAGAGACCCTACCTGAAAAATGAAACAAAATCTAAAACATCTTTTAAGATAAATGGAATTCTACCAAACACAATCTATTGGTTTACTTTTATTATCATACACAGGCAGGTTATTATATTTCACTGTCTACCTGCACGGCATTCCACTTATGCCTATATCACTCCTAATATATAAAATTTATTTTCAGCCAGACTAGTTGTGCATGTTTATAATCCCAGCACTCAAAAAGCTGAAATAAGCAAGTTTAGGGCCTATCTAGGCCACACAGTAAACTCAAAGCCTACCTAGGCAACTAAGTAAAGGCCTTGTCTCAAATTGAAAAGTTAAAACTGTGACTGTGAGTGTCCAGAGGGTCTGTCATTCCTTTCTCAAGCACAAAGCCTGACTAAGGTATGACTACATGACTTCAGAAAGCTGCAGGCTTAGCTAGTGTCTAAGAAGAAATGATCTCCAGTATAAACAAGACCACAAGAAAAGAAGTGTAGAAGAGGAACTCAAAGAATAGTACAAAGAGGCTTGCATTCAATTCTATCTTTATTAGATAGCTGAACTGCTAAACAACAGCTGTGGAAAAACAAAACTTACTCATTCTTGAAGTGAAGCCACAGTCATAGTCCTTCTTGTGTCTCTGCCTATCACTGCCCTCCTTTCCAAGACCCTGCTAGCCTAGCCCTTAAAACAAATGAAAAAAATATTTGATCTTTGTACCTAGCACAAAACATTATATCACTTGTGATGCCCTGAACAGGAGCACCTTCTTTTCCTTCTTTTGCCCAATTTGACTTTATACTACTGAGATAACAGGAAGAACCCAGCAAGCACTCAGCACCAATGGGATAGAACTTCCAACCACACCCACAGCTTTAGAAAGGGCAGGAAGAGCCACAGCTTAACTCCTCGAACACCAGTACTAAGATTTGATACACTGTATGCTGAAAGGGCAGTGTGCTCCTTAAAAAGCCTACTCCTTAAAAAAGGCTTGCCATATTCATCTCATTCTTTAGGTTTTGTTGAGTATAGCAAAGAAGGGGCTGTCAACAATGAGCCCTTTAATCTGACAACACAGGACTGCATGGGAAGGCAGGAAACCCAGAAGGTATGCACAGACTAGAGAATAAGCTGGCGGGAAGAAAATTCCCTTTTGTCACAAGTGTCTTGCAAATGTGGGAATATTGCATTAAAACTATGTGGGTTATGGTAACAGACTGGAGTTGCTGGCAAACCAAAGGACAGTGCAAGGAACAGACCGTGAGGACAAAACTTTGGGAAAAGATACGCACTTCAATGTTGGACTTCCAGGCTACAGAGATGAGAATGCTGGCTGAGCATTTCACTGTCATACATTGTATAGCACAACAATTTTATCAGTATTTAACAACTGCCCCAGTTCTGGACAGAGCTCCCCATATACCTACAGACTTGAGACAGGATCTCACTCACTCTTTAGTCTTATCTAACCTTAAATTTGTTATCCTCTCTACTCAGTGCTGGAATTACAACACATGTTCCACCATGACAAACTAAAAACATAGCTATACATCCTGGTAACCCCATATTGGAGGTTGGAGGATGGAAACCACGGAATCTGGGACTCCTTTGGCCAGGGAGCCTATCTGGGGGTGGCTTTTGAAACCACATCCTTTCCAGTTAGTTCTCTGCCTCACATTTATGGACCAAGATACAAGCTCTCAGCTACTGTTCCAGCATCAAGCCTGCCTGCCTACTGCCATGTTCCCTGCCGAGATGGTCACAGACTCATCCTCTGAAACTATAAGCTCTCCATAAACTGTTTCTTCTTTAAACTGTCTTTGCCATTGTGTCTACACAGCAACAGAGTTCTAAGTCAGCATAAATTGGCTTTTGAAGTCAAAACATTAGATTTTTACAAAAATGTATCTAAGATATATTTTACATGTTCAGGGATATAGTTTAATTTGATGGATGTTATCAGTTCTCAATGGTTAAAAGTTAAATGAGGCAGGAAGCCCTTCCACCTCTTTAAATATTATTTTGGAGGGAGATTTTGTTTTTGTTATTTTTAAATTTTCACAAAAAATTCTAAAAGATTGACTATCAGATACTGTTATACTTAAAGATGACTCTACTATGTTATGCTCCAATCAGAAATAAGGTAGGCATAGTGGGGCTGCCTGAACTCATAGCACCTGTAAGGAAAGCTAAGGAAGGCTAAGGCAAGTATATCAGGAATTCCAGGCCAATGTGGGCTACACAGCAAGGCCCTGTCTCAAAAAACAGTGAAGACTAGGGAGATGGCTCAGTGGGTGTTAGGGTTAGTTGTACTTGGCAACTTGTCTCTATGAAGAATTGTCTAGATTTGGATGGCCTGTGGACATGCCAGTGGAAGAGCACTCACACATTAGATAGATAGATAGATATTTTAAAAAAAGAGTACGTTAATGGGCTGTGAGGTAACAGCTGCCTTTGCTTCTGTAAAACTTCCTATTGCTGTGGGAAAGGGGTGAAATGACCTTTTCATTACTGTACAGCAGGACAGTAAGAAACAAATAAGGGAAGTAGAACATTTTCCTGCCCAGCTGTGGATTCATGGATAGCTGTGGTACACACCTTTCTCATGTCCACCCTTAAACTTAACTACCTTAACCGCTTTCTGCTCGCCATGCTGTTCAGCTCTAAAGCTGCTGTCCTTCGAACAGTAAGAATAAATTCATTTCATCTACATTTCAATTGTGTCTAAGTATTTGGTCTTTCCCAGTGAGTTTGAATACATTATCACAGCAATAGGAAGAAAATTAAGACAGGTGCATGAAAGTCACAAAAGCTCCATCTTAGAGAGTCCAAACTACATATCAGACACTGCCCAGCAGAAATCAGTGTCTGAGTATTATAAAAAAAAAAACCTCTGAACAGTAGCCCATTTTAAAATAATAAAACAATAACAAGAAGAAATGTAACCAATACTTTATTTAACAGGGAACTTCAGAAACAAAGACTCAGTAAAGAAATGAAGATTCATGGAAACTATTCATTTTCATGCTTAGATTTAAAGAATGAAAAAAGGTAATAGCTAATGGTCAGATGGAAAGGGGCAGGAACCCCTGTGTAAGAGCCGACAGGCTGATGGTCCACGAGACAGGTCAGAGAAATGTTCTTACAGTTTCTTACAGAGAAGCAGAGGGTAGACGACAGAATGGCATCTCCAGTCTGTGGCTGGCTTCAAGGAAGCGAGGCTTAGAGACAGAAGGATGAGAACAGTGGAGAGAGACTTACATCGGAGGTCCTTTGTCTCATTTTGTTCAAAGGACTCAGCTGACCAAGGAGCTTTACTCTGAAGCTTTGGGTCTTGAGCCCCCAGAAGACTGATATTAGGGAAGGGCTAGTTAACACACCACACGTATTCAAACTGTCAGTGATGTTCACCTCACCATCTGGGCACAGCACACTCCTGCAGTCTTTGCCCTAGGACAAATCCTGAATTCCTGGCAGTGGCATTCAGAGGCCCTTGCACATGCTCCCTTAACTCCTAGCCCAGGACATTAAGCTTTTCCTGCATTACCACATTTTTTTACTTTCCAGCCTGTTTCCATAACAAGCTTTCATCTTACAAATATGAGGTTTGTATAAGCAGCACACCACTGTGGTTAAAATGAAAGCCATTTCTAACTTGCAATAAAAACACCAAAAATTTTAAAAATATATACAATCCAATCAAAATCAAAATTACAAATACCAACTATTCAAGGTAATGTCACTTTTCAGGTATTCAGAAAGTATGATTTAGTCCATCTACAGTACCTTTGGCCTTCTAGACCCTTAATCACAGGCAAAAAAATAGCCTTTGTATAATCAATTTTACAGAATTTTACATTTGTAATACAACTGTAGTCTGTAATTAACAGTTAACCTTTCAGAGTTTTATATGTACTAACAACTGTATGGGGCAAAGTAGTGTACACCTGTAGTCCCAGCATAAGAGGCTAGAGAAAGGTCAGAGCTTTGAGGTCAGTTTTGCCTATGCAGCAAGATCCTGTAAGGAAAAACAGATGAATAAAAGAACTTGAACGTTTTAACTATATTCCCTTTTTAACATATTTACAAAGGTAAGCAGTTCCCTTCTGACAGTGGCACTTGGTTAATGTGGCTGAAGCTGGTCTCTGCATTAACTTAATCATAATTAGACAACAAAATACAAGTGTATAGAAACTGCTAGAAACTGCAAATTTAACCAAGGATTCAAAACAAGAGAAACAGTGTCGGATTGATTCTGTCATGTTTCTCCTCCCTAAACACCACAGCATAAAACTGTCTGCAAAGTGCTTACTTTGTATTAAGCATTTTAAATAACCTAGAAATGAGGTGAAGTTCATAGGAGGATATGCAGATTTTCACACAAATATATATGTAAACATCCTCTGGTTTTGGTACCTCAAGAAATCATAGACGACAGCTGAAAATGGAGCTCAATGGTAGAACACAAGAGGCATGGTTCCACAATAATCTAGGAAAAGTGAGGACTAACCAGTCAAAACACGGGCTACTGAAAAGTCAACTGAGAACTGGGCCCTTCTTACACCTGGGATGGATTGGAGGGTTGTAAGGTCTTGTCAACAGGAACTAGGGAGGTGGAAGAACAACCTGCGGCTCTTTCTTCAAGTCTTATTCTTGCGGTTCTAAGTAAGCTCAGGGACCCCATAATCCCCACAAAGTATGAAGAAAGTGACCTACACTGGGCTGACCAACAATAAGAATAAATCACTATCATAACTCTGTTATCTCAAAAGGAATCCAACTATAATATAAATTCTATTCAGAAGTATGGACAACATCTCAATCTACATAGATCCCAGGCTGTGTGGTTTTATTCAATGTTGTACCTATCTATCATGGCTGTAATACTACCCTACCACTGGAATTAAACTTTACAGAGAACACAGACAGAAATAAGACATCATTCTTAGAATTTTGCCCAGTGTCTTCTTTTGGTATTCATCCCAAGGAATATGACCGACTAAGAGATCTTTTAGAAAGATATTTATTATTATTTGTGTTTGTGTCTATGCAATGTATGTGCAGGTAGCCTCAGGCCAGAGGAAGGTATGAAAATTGCCTGCAACTTAAATTGCAGGAGCTTGCAAAGCTGCCCAATATGGACGCTAGGAACCAAACCCAGCTCCTCTAGAAGCACAGCAACTGCTCTTAACTACTGGACCATCTCTCCAGCCCTAAAGAACTTTTAATCTTTTGAGAGAGGGTCTCATTCTATAGTTGAGGCTAGCCTCAACTCAAAGAAATCCTCCTGTCCATGTACTGGAATCCTCCCTTGGGTGCTGGGGTCAAAGACATGCACCACCATGCCAAATAAACTGGTGGTCTTAAATATCTTTTAAGTCTTAACAATTACCTCCAAATATACAATAAGTTGCTGTGTAGAGGGGAAATATAAGCCTTCAGAGACAACAATCCTGCCAGACCTGTAGCGCCAGCACTTGGGAAATAGAGGCAGGAGGGCCAAAGCTCAAGACCACCCTGAGTTACCCTTTCTCAAAAATGTAAAACAGAGACAGACACAGTCAGCTGACTGATGGAATACAAAACTGATTAGACATACATAATTTTAAGTTATCAATCCTTATAATGAAAAAGCCGATTGCGCCTCTTGGGGTAGACAGAACTTGTACAGACCTGAATAATTGCTGTTAATAGGTGCAAATGGTTTCAAAGAGGCATCTAATGGGATTGTTTTCCCTGTTACTTATAGGTCACTACAGCCCACTCCAGGGTCTCCAGGTAATTCAGATTCTGTTCAGTCAGCTGGTTACAAGAACATCAGCACAGGCTTTCTGTGAACTTAGGAAGGAAAAACTAGCTCTTACAAACTGAAGGCTGGAGTTTATGATGGAAAGGGACTTTAAATCTCTCAATGGTCCCACGGGCCAGAGTCCACCTTCTTGTCAGCACGGTAAATAGGGTAAGACAAACCCAGCCACACTGGGTGACACTGTAATCCAAAAGTCATACAGGGTACTTTCTTGAAACCAAGAGACCATGGGAAACCATGACTAATAAAGCAAAGATGAGATTTCTTTTTCTTTCTTTCTTTTAATTTATTTAATTATGTATACAGTGTTCTGCCTGCACATATACCTGAATGCTCGAAGGGTGCACCAGATCTCATTATTGATGGTTGTGAGCCACCATGGGGTTGCTGGAATGAACTCAGGATCTCCGGAAGAACAAGCAGTACTCTTAACCTCTGAGCCATCTCTCTAGGCCCAAAGTTGATATTTCTATTCGTTACCAAGCATTTAGTAATCAGCAAGAACTTAAAGCAGCTAATGAATGACAGGAATAACCCGCAGAATGTTCCTACCAACCAAGCACAACGATACTGATACTGAGTTCAGTCCATAGGACTAATATGTTAAGACAAAAACTAAAAACAAAAAAAACAAAAACAAAAACACCCAGCAAGATATGATCTGACCTGCGGATGTTCAACTTTGGTATTCAGATGTGCATCTCACTTTTACATACACAACATAAATACAGGTTTAAAAGAATGTTTTAAGGGGCTGGAGAGATGGCTCAGGGGTTAAGAGGATTCTTCCAGAGGATCCAGGTTCAATTCTCAGCACCCACATGGCAGTTCACAACTCTCTGTAACAATCTCTAACAGTTGCAGGGATCTGACCCCCTCACAGAGACATGTGAGGCAAAACACCAATGCACATAAAATAAAAATAAAGTTTTAAAAAATGTCTTGAGATTTGGAGGGCTGAAGAGATGGCTCAGAAGTTAAGAGCACTACTGTTCTTCCAAACGTCCTGAGTTCAATTCCCAGAAAACACAATATGGCTCACAATCATCTATAGTAAGATCTGGTGCCCTCTTCTGGTGTACAGGTATACATGCAGACAGAATAATGTATAAATAAATCTTAAAAAAAATTTACTGGGAGGACTGAGGTAGGCATGGTGATAATACCCATTTGCAGGCTGAGGCTGGAAATTTTCACAAGTTTGAGACTATAGTAATAGGCTATATAGTAATTTCCAGGCCAGTAAGACGGATACCCAGTGTGGGAATATCCATTACTCTACATAAACTGCCCCAACACAGCTTCTCAGCAAGGCAAATTCTGTGATTATCTCAGGCATTGTTTTGCTGTAAAACGACACCCTGACCATAGCAGGTCTTATAAAGGAAAGCATTTAACTGGGGCTCGATTACAGTTTTAGCGGGTCAGTCCATTATCATCACGGCAGGGAGCATGTTGGCGAGGATGGCCCTAGAACAGAAGCTGAGAGCTACACATCCCGATCAGAAAGCAGAGAGGTAGAGAAGGATCAGGAAAGGAGAGCCAGAGACAGGGCCTGGTCTGGGCTTTTGAAACCTCAAAGCCTGTCCCCTGCCATTGGCAGGGTTCCTCCAAGTACCTATCTTTCTAATCCTTTTCAGATAATGCCACTCCCTGGTGATATTCAAATATATGAGCCTATGGGGGCCATTCTTATTCAAACCACAAGGACAGAGTTGTCCATCTTCTCACTGTACTAGCTTTCTGAATAGTCACATTTTGCCAAAATGCCTAGTCTCTTAATTTAAATAGCCTGTTCTGGGGTGGAGAAACAATTAAAAAAAAAAAACAACAAACAACAACAACAACAAAAACACAGTTATTCAAGGGCATCCTTCTTACAGTTGGTAACCAATGGGAGTTCCTTGAATCATTCCATCAAACAAAATTCTGTTCACACAAGGGAACCATGCAAGTTTGCCAACTCATTCCAAATTTTAAGACAGCCTAATCACAGTCCACTGTTACATGTGTGCCAGAAGCCCTGATGAAGAGCCAAAGGGAACTAGTTCTGTGTGCTTGCCCAGTGGCGGACTTGACAAAGTCTGGTCCAGGATAGGGCCAGTGGGCCTCAAAGGAGTTCCGGTTTCAGTTCCTAGAACCTGACTTCTCCTTCTGAATAAGACTGGAGCTATCAGTCTCAAGGATGCTGTGTGGTCGGTCTGTGATGCATTTGAGATATCCTGTGTCTTTGTGCAACACTGCTCAATTAGCTCTTGGATGACTTCATCCCACTGTATGATAGCTTTCTGCTGACTCTGTCCCGTTTTCCCCATGTACACCATATAAAAGATGTTGCTCTTCTTAATAAACTTGCTGGGCATAAATCTCCAGAACTCAGCCTTCCTGTCTTTTTTACTTCTCATCCCCATGTACTCCCTCTCAGGAACCTGTCACTGAAAACGACCTGCTGATCCAGGTCAGGCATGTAGAGTTTAAAAATCACACACTTGTCCCGATTTATAGTAAATTTCAATTGATGCTTATCCCAAGCTGGCCTAGAATTCATTACACGCCTCAGTCTAAGATCCTGGTATTATTGGCCCATGTCAATATGGTCAACTAAAAAAAAAAAAAAAAAAAAAACAAAAAAACAAAACAAAAACAAAAAACAAAAAAACAGGGTGTGTGTGTGCGTGTTTTGAGATAAGGTCTTATTATGTATAACTTTGGTTAACCTGGAACTTACATTATAGATCAGGCTAACCTCAAACTCAGAGCTCAACCTAACTCTGCCTCCCAAGTGTTAGGATTAAAGGCATGTACCATCACATGGTGGGCCAACATATCACATTCAAACAATTAGCCAAAATACTACCCACAAAGAAATGTTTGGGCTCAGATGGCTTCAGCAGTCACATTAAACCTTTAAAAGTTAAAGTAAACTCTAAAAAGGATGTCCTAAAACACAGGGAAAAACCATTCAACTAAATTCTTTGAAGCCAATACTATCATGTACAAAATGAAGGTTGTCTCTCACAAACAGACATAAAAACCCTCCAGAAGTATCAGTGCAGCCAGGCACGGTGGCGCACCCCTGTAATCCCAGCACTAAGGGAGGCAGAGGCAGGAGGATCTTTTTAACTGTGAGGCCAACCTGGTCTACAAAGTCAACTGGAGTTTATGTAGCCAAGGCTACACAGAGAAAACAAACAAAAACACTGAGTCTGAGCCAGAAATGGCGGCTCAAACTTAGAAGGTAGAGGCAGGAGGATCACCCTCTACTATACTGAGTTTAAGGCCAGCCCTGACTACTTGACACCTTGTCTTACAAAACAAGTAAACTACTTTGTAGATTACAAACACAAGGTTAATCATGAGACTAACCAGGTATGGTAGCAGATGCCTGTACTCCTACCACTCTAAAGAGAGAATCTGGAAGGTCTCTCTTGAGGATAATCTGTGCTATACAAGACATTATGTCAAGGAAAGAATGAAAAAGGAAAAAAAGGAAATGCATTTCATCAAGTCAGAAACTAGAAAGTTATTCCATTTACAGCAACATCGGTTAAGTCTGAAAACACCGCAGAGACCACCACTCACATATGCAACTGGCAAGTGCTTTGTATTTAGCAAAAGCAAGAAGCCTCATGCATGGTTTAGCTACTTATTAAAAAAACAGCAACCCCAGAAAAAGGCGCCCAGCTCTTTCTACAGGAAACTAGGGAGATGCTAGCAAGGGTTAGGTAATCTAAAACCTCATTGGTCGGCACCGGGAAAGTTACAAGGGTCAATTCCCTGATTGGCTTGCCTCCAGGTGGTCGGTAGACTGCATTCCTGTGCCATGAATGTTTAACTATAGGATGAAATAAGGCTGCCCGGCACAGATGCCCCATCCTGAAACAAGATACTTTCCCATTCTTGTGGTTCTCTCTAGGTTGTTCCTTGGGTAGGGGGATTTATGGTCTGGTTCCTGGAATTTATGGTCTGTTTCTAGAACTGGTGATCTATGGCCTAGTCCCTCAGACTGAGGACTTATACGGCCTGGTCCTAAAATGGAGACAAATTGGAGTTTATGTCATCTTCTCATATTGAAGACAATGTTAAGGAACCAGAAATGATGGTACACATCTTTAATCCTAGCACCCAGGAAGCAGAGACCAACCTGATCTTCATAGTGAGTTCCAGGATAGCCAGAGACTATCTCAAAAACAAACAAAAAACAAACAAACAAAGAAAAACCACCAAGAAACAAGTCTCACAGAAGGCAGCTCATAACCACCTTTAATTCCAGCTCCAGGGGATCTGACCCCTCTTCTAGGCTCCAAGGGCACATATACCCACATGCACATACCTTTCCTCATACTTTAAGCCTTACTGATTTACTAAAAATTAAAACAACCAATCACATTGACCCAAGTGTTTGAGCAGACTGCCTGTACCAATCTAAACTACTTCTAAAAAACTAGCAAGGCCAATCAGAATTACTCAAAAATTATTTTAACTCATTTTTCCTCTTCAAGAAAAATTCATTTCCTTTGAAGCAACATTTGATTTCTAATTTAACCTGATTCTCCCAATTTAGATTTTATTTTATATTAAAATAAAACCCTTAATTTACCCTCCTCTGTGATTTCTTCATCTAAAACTGGCTAAAAACACAAGGCAGAAAATAGCACAGCTCAAAGACAGTTTTCACATCTTTAGATTTGTTTGTTGGATTGTTCTAACCTCACTAGGCCAGCTCTAACTACACCCTCTGTTTCTCCCTATACATTAGCATAACCATGGCCATTTAAAAGATATTAGTGTTCTGCCTGCATTTATGCCTGCACACCAGAAGAGGGCACCATATCTCACTATAGATAGTTGTGAGCCACCATGTGGTTGCTGGGAATTGAACTGAGGACCTTTGGAAGGACAGCCAGTGTAAGCCATTTCTCTTCCCCTCCCACCTGTCTAAAGATTTCTTTATACATGAGCACTCTATTTGCATATATGCCTCAAAGAAGAGAGCATCAGATCCCATTATAGAAGGTTATGAGCCTAAGACATCAAGACTAACGCCATTTTGTTTTTCAAACCCCACCCTGTCCTTTAGGTGACCCAAGTCCCCTCACCTCAGTTCCAGGAACTTGGCAAATGAAAAATAACAGGAGGAACTTGGCAAGAATAATTAGGCCCTGCACCAATGAAATAAAGGTACACCCACTCACCCAGGTCATCTGGTTGCATCAGGGATGATTAATGACCTGAGCTCGAGCTTGAATAAAGACCCTCATGTATTTGCATCAGACTTGTGTTCCTGGTGGTTTCTTGGGGCTCTCTGGATCTGGGCATAACAAGCCACCATGTGGTTGCTGGGAACTGAACTCAGGACCTCTGGAAGAGCAGACAGTATTTAACCACTACGCCATCTCTCCAGCCCAACTGTGGCCACTTTTGTTTCAGGACCAACAGGGATAGCTGAAAAATCTCTTAAGGTTGGGCTGACCACAAACTATGTTTATGTTCAGTGGATTTGTTATTCTCACACTCTGTAGCCTTGTTGTTCCTAGAAATTCCCCAAATACAAACACAGCTGGCCCTAACTAAAGGCCCCACTTAGGACCAACCAAATTAAAGGTCAGCTAGAACTGCTTTGTCTGGTTAGCAAAAGTAACCTGAGATAGAGCCAACCACCCTGTAACACTTTCCAACCCCATGTATGCACCAATTGTAGTTTCTGCCTTTATAAACAGCATTCAGGGTTGCAGTCAGTCTTAGGGTATGTGTTCAATAAACCATCCATATCAGACTGAGATCAAGTGTCTGAGTGGATTGTTAGGCTATTCCTGGATTGTAACAATACCAGGAATTTTAATCACTGCATATTTGCCTCAAAAAAAAAATCAGAATTCAAGGTCTCAAGGTTGTTTTTAGTTTATTATCTAGTTTGCATTTCTAAAGTCAGTGCTGGTACAAGTTCTTGCCTTACCTCAAAATGAATGCTTCCTACAGTTTTAAATGACTTAGTTTCCGAAGAGATAAACAGCTAAATTCCTAAAATCAAAGCACTGATAACGTAAAAGATTTTAAGAAACTAAGCAGGCATGTTGTCCCACACCAATAATCAGGGAGAAGTAGGTGGATCTCCAAGTTCAAGACCAGCCTGATCTACAAAGCCCAGGAAAGCCAAGGCTACACTGAGAACCAGTCTCAAATATAAAAAATAAAAAATCTAAGTAAGTAATTAAACAGGAAAATGGGAAAAAAACATTAGGACCAAGCTTCCTGTATCCAAGGAATTCACTGGGTGGTTTTGACTGCAAACAAGCCCTAGTGAGCAGGTTATGGCAGTCCAAATCTAATCCCAGTATTCAGGGGGAAGACCAGAATTAAAGGATCAGGAATGAAGGTCATCCCCAGCTGGCCAGCAAGTTGAAGGCTAGGCTCTAAGACATGGGTTTAAAATGAGTCCATTAATTTACTTTGAATTTAAATTAGCAAATTGGACTGCCTATGAGACAGTGTAGCTTTATAATGTGTAAGGCCATAAAAAATATGCGTCCTCTATCCTAAACTGGACTAAGCAGTTACTATGTGCCAGAAGGTATTTTAAGAGTCTTCTAAGTGGTTGGCTGGTTATTTTTGTTTTTTTAGACAGGGTCTCAATATATAGACTAGGCTGGCCTGGAAGTAAGAGCTTTGCCTGCCTCTACATCCTATCTGGGATTAAAGGTGTGCACTATCACACATAGTCTGATTACAAAGCTTGTAACTTAACACAATTCCACACTGTAGGTACCACTGTTGACCCATGAACAAATGAGCAAGCTCAAGCAGAAAAGTAAAATTCTTCTGAGATTTTACAGTGAGGGGTGGAGTCAAGGGGAGGCAACAAACAAGACCTGACCCAAATAACATAACTGCAGGACCATAGGCCCATGAGCTGAAGTGGCTTTCTAACAAGCTTTGAAGTTATCAACTGGGACCCCAGAGATCACTGTTCACTCCACAGATATGACTCAATAGTTGTGGTTCTAAAAGACCTGTGTTCAGGTCCTAGCACCAACATGGTAGATGCAACTGCCTGAGATTCCAGTTCAGAGGAATCCATACCTTCCCTGGACTCCACACATCAAGCACACAGAGAGCACACTTACATGTGGGCAAAACACTTATGTTCATAAAATAAAGCAACTCTTCAAAAAACATTTAAAAATAAATGTTGCGCCTAGATCGCGAGACCCCAAGAGACCACCAGGAGTCAAGTCTGTTGCAAAACACACAGGGTTTATTCAGGCACCGAGGTCTAGGGGAACAGGGTTTTAAAGGGCAAAACAGCAAGAAGGCTCCAAGCTTTGGGTAGAAAGTCTACTTTAGGCGCCAAAACCATCCATTTGGAGAGTATTTGATCATGAGCAATGCCTGGAATGTGCTGATTAGTTGTTGCTAGGGAAGAGCAATTAGCACACTGTTAAGTTCAGGAAGGAATGTGGTCCAGCCTGATTACTCCTTGTATCGGGATAGACATGTCTTAATTAACATGGTCCTTTGTCTAAACTTTTATCCAGGACTTCAGTCATGCTGCCTTAAGACTCTAATTTTTAACTCTGAACCTCTCAGAAACAGTCCCTGGTACTCCATTCCCACCAACAGCCTGGGTAACTTCAATTCATCACCTAACATAATCTCTCAGGGCAGCAATCTGGACTAGAGTTCCATCTCCAACACTGCCCAAATCCTCTACCCCTATTTCACTAAGGCAAAAAAAATAAACTGTTAAGTACCATAGCAGCAACATTCTTTCTTACTCTTTGTCATCAAATCCACTGTGTCCCATCTGTTGTTTGGGGGAGTTTTTGAGTCTTTCATTATATAGTCCCGGCTAAACTGGATTTTGCTATGTAGCCCAGGCTAGCTACAAGAGGTTTGCCTACCTTGCTTGGCCTTCTACATGCTGAAATTAAAAGTGTGCAAATCATGAAAGGCCAAGTTCTCATGATAGGCCAAGTTCTATAGGTTTTAACCAGTGTTGATTAGATGATATTCCTCTTTCCAAAACAAATTACTTCACAGTATAATGAGAAATAATCCAGTGGAATAACTTTATAAAGGGCAGGCTTACCTGTAAATACAATTTTACCTTTTAGTCTCTTCCACAAGGAGTATGTTCATACCTTTGATCCTAAGAAAAGAAACATTTTTAAGATTAAAGGCCAAATCTATTTTCCTTAAAGTGGTACTAAGTTTAATGAACTGGTATTTGATGTGATAAAAACAAAACTACTGAACCAGGCTAGTCTCGAAATATTTTCTGCAAGTAGAATTCAAGTGCACTCCTCCAAGTCCACTATTGTCCTGTTATTCCAAAGCAAATGTACTTCCTTAGCAATTTTATTGGACTGACTGGGGCTGAGGGGGGCAGTAACTGAGACCTTAGCATACATGCATTTAACAAGAAGGAAACTTAGGCTTCCCCTTAAACGTAACACATTTAGCAGACAACTTAAACTCCCACGAAAGTTTGGTAGTTGGCCTACTGAAATGCACGCCAAGCTCACACATTTCACCTGTTTTTCCATTTTCCTAAGAAAGAACTCAAAGTACCACAAATGCAAACTGCTTCTGAGATGCTGCGGGCCGCGGTGCTCTCCCAGGCCTGGGCGATTGAGGGCGGAGCGCAAGGTAGTGCCGCTGGGTCGCAGGGGCGGGTTTACGGAAGACGAGCCAGAAAGAAACCGAAAAGCGAAACAAAGCTCGGCTTCTCCTTCCCAAACAGGAAGGAGCGCGAAGCTGCAACCCCCGGCCAGCAACCGCAGTCGCATCCGCCCCGCGCGCCGCGACCTACCGAGCTGTGAGGACGCGGGCGGCGCCCCTCGCCAGGACGGAGGAGGCCGCACGAGCCCCGAGCCCCGGGCGCGGGACAAAGCCGGCCTCGCTGCGCACCGCCGCCGCGGCGGGGCTCACTCGCCGACAGCGCGAACCGAGGCCTCCGCCGAGCGCGCACCGCGCCGAGCTCTGCGGGTCGCCTGGGTAGGGGCGGATCCGGGTGGCTCCGCGCTCCGCCCCCGGCGCCTGCGCCGGGCCGGGTCCTAGTGCCCGGCAGATGCCCTTGCAGTCTGACTGGAGAGGAAGCCGCGCCCTGCACGTGGAATTTGCAGGAGAATCACCTGGTGGGCTTCTGGAGTGAATACCGGATTCAATCGGTTGGGATGGGGCTGAAACTGCATTTCAGAGAAGTTGTAATTTCTGTGAAGATAAGCTGATGGTGATCTCATAAATCACTGATCCCCCAGATATAACCATCTGAAATAACTATTTAGGTGACCATAATGACAACATATAATTGTTTTGGTAACCGCAAGGACAGCGGTCATTTTGACCTGTTTTCTGATTAGCTGGTTTCAGGGTTGGCACATTTTGGGGTCATTCTCAGAAATGTTGTGGTTTCCTGCAAGTATAAACATGTTTTTCTGAAGCTGGGGACTTGGGTGTGCACACAAGGAAACACTCTGGTGTCACAGGCCCACCAGTCATCTTCATGGGGTATAGGATAACCTTGTTCTTAGGGGTCTGAGTAACAGGAACAGTACAAAAGTGCTGGAGATAAGGAGTAACCTGTCCTATACATAGACCTGTGCCCAATATTGATTGAAGGGTAACACAGGGGCTTCTTGATGTCAGCAAGCAGTTACTTCTGTAGACAGGGAATAGTTTCCTTCCACAGCTAGTCTAGTCATAACCTAAAGAATCGTAAGATCTGGTCTAGAGGCATTTAAAACTTGATAAGTTCTGGCAAGTAGATTCCATGTAGGGATAGGCTCTCCCTGGACGAAGTAGTGATTGTCTGAAGGAGTGTAGCCTGACTTAATCCTAGAGTTTTAACCCGGTGGGAGGGGGGTAATACTTTCTTGGGCCCAACTGCCTTAGGTCCAAAATTTTTATTGTTAGGGAGTAATGATTTTAATCAGATTGTGAACAATCTTCCAGGGTCCTGTACAGGTTGTGGTTTTTCGTATATGCGAATTCCCCAAATTTTTCCTAACATCCTGTGGCTGTTTTTCCCTTAGGAGTGAAGTTTATCCCTATGGGATTGCATTTTGTTGCCAATCTCGTTCGGCCACAATCACTGTAGCTCTTGGAGCGACAGTAATTAAATCATCTTTCTTTGGGGCAGTCCACCAAATATTTCCGGTAGACACACAGGACTAGGAGGCACAAAAATAAGACTCCTCTCCCCTACAAGTTTTATCCAAGTTTTTCATATGCCCAAGGCAAACATAAAAGTGTTTTGCACATGCAAAACATTCCCATCCCATGTGATTGAAATAAGGTCTTTTAGATCTATTATCAGATCAGAACACCAAGTATTTGGAGTGGTCTTGGGGTATTTGATATAGGATATATATCAGACCTGTATTTATATCTGTATATATTTCTGTATTTCTGTATTTATTTATTTATTTATTTATTTATTTATTTATTTATTTATTTATATGTATTTGTATATAATATGCCAGGTAAGGTTATAGGGAGTATGTGGAGTAATACTCCCTCTGCTTGGACAAGTAAAAGAGTTATTACAACCCCAAGCATTTGAACCTGAGTTTTAGTGGATTGGCCTTGTTGGGTGTTGCCTACCATCCTGACAGAAAGTCTTCTCAAACCGCAAAGGGGTCAGCTGGTCCCACATAGATGTAGTGGACTTGGGGGCAATTCTATCACCCTTGAGTGTGGTGGGTGTTGTCTTGCTGATATCTTCGGACATAGACCCAATCACTAGGCTGGCATCTGTGTGGGTCAGGCGGTGGGCCAGTCTCATAGTGGGCCCTCAGTTTCAGCCACACATGCTTGTGGACCCTCTGCAGGGGTTAGAGGGAATAAATGAGATTATGATCTTAAAACTCAGTTAACATCTCAGACTGTAGGTTAGGAATAATGGGGGTGGTACCCCAAACATAATTTCAAAAGGAGTTATTCCTATTTTATAAGGGGTATTGCATACCCTGTACAGGGCTTAGGGAAGAGGGGACACCCAGTGCCCGCCAGTCTCTAAGGTTAAGTTAGTTAAGGTCTCTTTTAATGTTCTATTCATTCTCTCTACTTGTCCTGAACTTTGGGGGCAATAAGCACCATGCAACATCCAATCCACCCTGAGAACTTTTGCCAAGCCCTGACTTACCTTGGACCTGAAAGCTGGTCCATTGTCTGATCCTATTAAAGCCATACCTGGGCAGGATACACTCAAGTATTTTCTTTGCCATGATCTGTGCAGTGTCATGCTTGGTGGGGTACCCTTCTACCTAGCCTGAAAAAGTATCTATAAAAACTAACAAATATTTATATCCCTACCTGCCAGGTTTTACCTCAGTGAATTCCATTTCCCAATAGGGCCCTGGCCTATTTCTGAGCAGCCTGGAGCTAAGGTCAGCAGGATTCTGGGTCTCATCAGCCAACCAACATGCTTTACAGTTGGCAACAATTTCTGTGATCTTAGATCTGACGTCCTTGATTGTGAAAATTGCATGCCATATTAGATCCTGCATCTTTCTAGTTCAGTTGGACTCCCGAGGTGGGGAGACCCTCCATTCCTCGGGATAGACGCCAGACCCCAATAACTCACCAAACAGAACTTGATGCAAACAGCAAGAGGTGTTTACTAGTAGCTGGCATGCTGGGGCTCTGCACACAGCTCCCACGCAAGGGGGTGGTACAGAGCCCTGAGCTGCAGAATCACAGAGTTTATAAAGGCAAAAAACCGCAAAACAGGAGGGGGTCTAGGGGTAAGGGATTTTTCTAATGGGGCAGTCAATGATTGGCTGTGCCCAGGTGTGGTGACTAGGGGAAGGTTAGGGACTGTTTGTACTTTTCAGTCCCGGAACAAAGAAGGGCATTTAGGGCCAAGTTAAAATTTCCTACCGTTACAGTTCCTATGTGAGTAGTTTGATGCATTTTGAACAGAAGTTTTTCTCCCAGTTTTTCTGGGAGGATGATAGTACATATGCTGTGCTACACCATATCATTATTGAGTTGTGGGTAGATCTCCTTCCTCTCCAGTTTAAGTCTTCTTTCTCATATACTTTGGGTCTTCTGGCAAGTTGCGACTTCTTGGGTCAGGTAAAGAGCTAGTCAACACCAGTTTGGTTTGCTCTCCCTAGCAGTTTTATCTGCCAGGCTATTTCCCTGGGCCTTTGGAGTATTAGCGTTTTGGTGGTCTGGGCAATGAATAATTGCTAGGGTTTTTTTGTTTGGTTTGGTTTGATTTGGTAGCCAGAGGGCTTTTAACAATACTTATATTTCTTCTTTATTTTTAACAGTCTTTCCCTCTGCTGTCAGCAAGCCCCGTTCCATATGTATTGCCTCATGGACATCGGCAAAAGCATACCGGGCTTTTTGTTCTTTCTCTGAGCCAAGGTGCCAGTAGGCAATAGTTCTGCCCAAATGATTTCAGCCGGTGACACCACAGCTGCCCCTGTATACTTCTGTCCATCCTGGAAGAAGCTGCTCCCGTTAGTGAACCATGGTCCTTCCACATCCACTCTGGTCTGGCCCCATGAATATGAGCCATGATTCCAGCACAGTCATGGAGGGGAGCCTCCAAGTCTGGGTCTGGCAGGAGGGTGGCTGGGTTCAGGGCAGCAAGTACCTGACTGGTAATTCTGGCAGGTTTAAGTAGCAACGCCTGATATTCGTTATATGGGTGTTAATGAGCCAGCGGTCAGGGAGCTGGGCTGCTTTAGTGCTCCCTCAATAATATGTGGAGTAGTGACGGTCAGATCTTGACCCAGAGACAATTTGTCAGCATCCTTGAGCAGGAGAACCACTGTGGCTATGATGCTGAGGCCCAGGGGTCATCCTGCAGCCACCAGGCCCAGTTTCTTAGACAAGTAGGCCACAGGGTGGCGGCATGAACCAAGTGATTGAGTCAGGACGCCTTTCACAACACTCTTATTTTCAGGTGAAAAGGCTTAATCATATCAGTCCAAGGGCAGAGGCCTAACAACAGGGCCTGTTTTAATGCCTCAAAGGACTACTGGTGAGCCTCAGTCCAGAGGAATCCTTCTGGTGTTTCACAGAGGGGCTTAGCAATCTCTGCAAATCCTGGTATCTGCCCCAACCCGAGGGACCTAGTTATTGGTGGAGTCCGAGGGGGACCATACCTGAAAGAAAAACGAGCAAAGAAAGAGAGAGCGAGACCAAGCAGAGGCTTGTCAAGGTCTGTTTATTGAAAGCAGGAACACACCTTTATATGTGATGTTATCAGGAAGTAAGTGGGGCGGGGATGTGTTTCATTCTTCAGCTAGCTTGGGGAAGGAACATTTTGTGGTTATTCTCGGAAAAGTCCCTGCCTATTTTTGCTGAGGACATGTTCTACTCTAAAGGTCATCTCTGTCGCAATCACTCAAGCAACAGGAACGGGGAAGTTCAGACCCAAAGTGACCCAAGACGCCTTGTTGACTCTGTAAATAGTTCTGTATGAAGGTCAGTCACAGACAGGTATCCATGGCCTGTAGAACCTGGCAGACCCCAAGAATTCCCATACCTGGAGGAGACTCTTTGGGGTTGGTATCCTGAGGACAGTCAGTCTCCTTGCAAGAATGAATGAGCCAGCACTTACCTCTTTTGAGTATGTAGCCCAGGTACTGAACAGAGGCTCCATAACCTAGAACACCTGCAGCAGATGTTCTTTGCCGATCACGATCATGAGGCTTCCTGACTGTGCCGCCACAAGCAGATCATCTACATACTGCAAGAGAGTGAGGTGAGGATGCCGGGCATGGTACTCAACAAAGTCCTCATGTAAAGGCTCATCGAAGATGGTGGGCAAATTCTTGAATCCTCATGGAAGTCTAGCCTGCCATTCCAAGGTGAAATAATCTTGGCTCTTCAGGGTCAGGGGAAGGCTGAAGAAGGCATCTTTTAGATCTCAAACTGTATACCAGGTGTGCTTGGGAGGGAGTGTACTCAATAAGGTATATGGGTTAGGCACTGTGGGGTGGATGTCCATCACCTGTTTGTTCACACCCATAAGACTTGCACCAGTCTATAGTCATTGGAACGGGGTTTCTTTACTGGTAGTAGGGGATTGTCCCATGCTGACTGGCACAGCCTTAAGACCTCCAAGTCCAGCGACCTTTGGATGTTGGGAGTGATGCCTAACCACTGGCCGGATCGGCTCCTGGTTTGAGCTCCACAAAGACTGGGCACCAATGTTTGGTCATCCCTCTTCCCCCACGAGACTCCAAAAGACCACCAATACCACCAGGAGTCAGAAATCATATGCAAAAGCAAAGAGCCTTTATTCAGGCTTAAGCTTGGGCTCCCAGCATAAACTGATACAGCAGTCAGAGGCTGGAAAGAAGCTAGGTTTTATAGGGTTTTTGGCAAGGGAAGGTGCTTCCAGATTTGGCAGTTACACGACTGGGTGACATCCAGCAAGAGCAAGTTTGTTAAGTAGTGATTGGTTAGAGACAAGCTGTGACCATCTAGAGTAACTGTTTTGATAACCATAATGATAACATGCAATTGTTTTAGTAACCACAAGGACAATGGTCATTTTTGACCTGTTTTCTGATTTGCTGGCACATTTTGGGGTCATTCTCAGAAATGTTGTGGTTTTCTGCAAGTATAAACATGTTTTTCTGAAGCTAGGGTAAGTTTTAGGTCACATGGAAGATGGAGGCTAGTGACAAAATAGGGTCAGTTATGTTAAGGCTCTTCAATGGCACACACCTTGAATCCCAGCACCTGGAAAGAAGAAACAGGTGGATCTTTTTGTGAATGAATGAGTCCAGCCTAGCCTATATAGGATTATACAGAGGGAACCTATCTCAGCCAAAGGAAAAACTAAATAGAAGATGCTGAAGGGTTCTGATAGACCCAAACATGGCACAGGTCCTGCCCTTTTCCCTCTTCTTTTGCTAAACCACTAGACTCATTTGGCCACTTCCTCATGACTAACTCATTCTGAGGCTGACTACCAGCGTCTGGCTATCAAAATGTCTTATTTGCCTAAACTGACTAACATGTCCAATCAGAACTTACCAACTTGCCCTGTCACAGACTTCCCCTATTTTCTTCCTAAAAACCTTTTCTGCAGAGCCACCTGCTGATGTTTCTGCCCAGTTCAGATTCAGTTTAAAAACTGAAAGGAGCAGAGGTCTTAGTTACAAGTTATCATATATGGTAGTACTTTCTTGTACCTTTGAACCTTGATTCTGAGCCATGCTGCTAACTAGCATTGCTCATTAGTGGTAAATCACAAGATTGTGACTAGCCGGATGAATTAAACACATATACTTCTTTCGGAACAGCTGCTGTAACACAGTTGTAGCACACTAACTAGAGAGATAACTGTAGGGTAAAAAGGCCAGGGAAAGAATACCCTAACCCTGATCCTAACCCTAAACCCAAGACATAGACCGAAGGAAAACCACCCAGGCCCTGGTTTGACCGGAAGCTCAGAGACTTGGAAATCCCTAATCCCCTGTGAATCTTCTAAGATGCTTTGCAACCAAGCTCACTTCTCATGCTCCAAAAACCATATAAAAGCCTTCCCCAAGGTTTAAACTTCTGTTGTCTTTCTTTCTGTTCAGAGGTAGCAACCATTCTGTTCTTCTCCCCTAATAAATCTCTTACGTGAAGTTTGTTCCATGCTATGACTTTATGGTATTCCTTGGCTCCTGACTGCCAAGATAACCTTATGCTGGAAAAACCTTTACATTGATATCATAACAGGCCCTCCCAGTGCCTGCACTCCTCCCCCCCCCCCCCACAGTGTGAATCACGCAGGGCCTAACCGTTATCTTCAAGCACACGTACCGCACTAGCTTCCAGTTTGTCTGCCTGTCCGCACTTCATCCACAGGGGTAATTCAGGTAATTCATAAGTTTCCCCTTTGGTCAGTGTTAATGCTTCTTTAAGTCTGAGGAAGTGACCATTGAGTGTCCACACTCCTTTGGTACTCACGGAGGTGAGGGTAGCCCCAGCCAATGTCCTTATGACTGCCTCTGGCCCTCTTCACTGAACATCCCCTCCCCACACACACCCCCTCAGAGCTGCAATCCTGCAGCTTCCTTAGGCCAGACTGGACTCGTGTGACTCCTTCCCTTTTATGCCTCCCCTTCAACAGCTGCCTGTAATGCCTCAGCTTCTCTATGTTGTTATGGCAGTCCCAGTTCCTTTCCTATGGATGAGACCTCATTCCTGAGCTTGGTTTTTTGTTGCCTTTTGGCAAGCCTTCAGGCTTCATCAAAAGCCCTGATAGCAAGTGCAGAGTCTCCGTGGGCGCTTACATCTGACCCTGTTGAGTGCCATGACAACCCAGAGAACGGCTTGGTCCTCTTTTGG
Source organism: Pachyuromys duprasi (assembly GCA_028658305.1). Classification (NCBI taxonomy): domain Eukaryota; kingdom Metazoa; phylum Chordata; class Mammalia; order Rodentia; family Muridae; genus Pachyuromys; species Pachyuromys duprasi. The sequence goes on from CM053761.1 coordinate 294,182, forward strand.
GTCTCCCTAAGGATACCCTCAACTATAAGCTGCTGTGATACCACTCCCCATCCATGGGAATAGTATCATCCATATTTTCTCATTATCCCCTTGGGATACCTCTTAGAAAACCTCCAACCTCTTCACCTAGCAACTGATCTAAAGGATCCCAAAATTATTCACTTTTGCAATCAAATTTGGCCTAAATATCCTTTAGATAACCAATCAAAATGGCCACCTAACTGCGGACTAGATAACAGTATTATTCAGATCAGGAACATGGAAAGAGATTCCCTGTTTCCTATGCTCCAGCTTTCTCTGATCTCTACTCCAAGGCCTCTTTTTGTACTTCTTTTCTCCCACCTAACTCATTCTAGCTTGAAGCAGGAACCACTTCCAGTCCAGCTGACAGGCCTGGTGTTTATTGGCCTCAATTCTCATCTCCTTCTCTTCCAATGACTCCTTCCTCTCCAGTGATAGGCCATCCTAATCATCCCTCTTTGGCACCCGCTTTTAGTCCACTGGCATCCTTTAGTCTGCCTGCTTCTTGCTCCCGTTCCAACATGGGACCTCCTCAGACAGCCTCTACCTGACCTAACCCAGCTCTATAATATTTATGTCGGGTCTGGAGTTCTGCATATGAGATACCAGGAATCCCTATAGGTAAAAAAAAATAAGCTTTTTGCTCATAGGCATCCAGGGACTCGGTTTCAGAAGCCAAATTGAAAACTGAGACAAAGGGCAAGCTTATTTACAGCCTTTTTAAAAGCAGAACTCATTAGTAGAAAGGTATGTGCAGGAAGGGGGGAGGTTAGTCTGCCTGGTCAATACCAGGTGAACTTGATGGGACCTAGCTTGAGAACACCTAAGAAAACTGGGAGCTTTCCACTGATTACCAAAAGCAGAGTATACCCTCTTCCCCCCCCCCAACCCAAACCTTACAGGAAGTTGCCAAAAACACCCCAAGGACATAGATGCAGGCAGTCCTTGGAGCATCTGCACAGAAAAATGCTAGAAAAACCCCAAGGACACAGGTGGGGGCAGGCAGCCCTTGGAAAAACTGCAATTCAGACGGATTGACCCAGACCACACGGGCCACCTACCCTACTGGAATCTCTCAAGCATGTAGCTTGACCCCAAATATCCACCAATGAAAAACTGCCCTGTTGCTATTTTCCAAGTTTGCCTATGTCTAAATGTATAAACACCCAAAGCTTTTGTTCCTTGGGGTCGCCTCTCCTCATGGTGTAGGATGAAACCAAGGCATTGGCTTCAATAAACCTTTGCATCGATCCCAGTCTCCCTGCCTCACTCGAGGGCCTTCCCAGTAGAATAGGACTTCCCCGAGTCTTACAAACTCATTATTTCTAACAAGGTGGGGAGTGGGCAGGATGTGATAAGGACCAGGGAGTTGACAATGTGTGGATTCAACAACTTGGGACTGGGGAACACCTGTCTGTCCTTGACAATTAGATGGTCCTTTTGTTCTGGTGGTTTTTCCAGAACTGAAGGCCTGTGTGTGTTAGGCCTAAGATGGAGTCTGGTTTGTTAGTTCTTTCATTTATCTTTTTAAATTAATCTAATATCTGTACCAATAAAGACACAGGAGGTATAAACTGAGGTAAAACCTGATAGCTCAGTTTATTTTCTGAACTATATACAAAATATTTGCAAGCCTGAGTCTACAACTAAACTGCTAGCTCATTAGAAATCTTTTTGTGTTCTTTTTACCTCCTCTGAATCCAAGAGGGCTCCTTAGCTCTCTTTCTTAGAATACTGTTTTACCTCTTATAAGGGTCTGAGAATCACTGAAGAAAGACCCCAGCTGTGAGGTAGCCATTCCATTGGACCTGAGATGGTCACGTGCGAGCAAGTCATGCTGGCTTGCTATTCTTGTTGTTTTCAGCAGACACCTCCTGTTTGCTTAGTTAAGCCCCCTGTTTTGCTCAGCTAACCTCCGGTTTTGCTCAGTTAAACCTGTTTTGCTCTGTAAACCTCCTGTTTTGCTTGGTTAATTTTCCTGTTTTGCTTGGATATGTTTACTTGGAAACCTATATAAGTGGTTTACCCTGTAATAAAAATGGCGCCTTGATTAGAATACTGTCTTGGCATTACTTCTTCATGTTCTCTGTCTCTTTTAATTCCCAGCCCTTTGTGCAAGCGGTCACTATTGGTAGTTGCGGGCAACTACAGGTGGTGCCGAAACCTGGGATTGAACCTGATAACGAGGGACCTGCTGAGAAATGCTGTGACTTAGGATGTCCATTGGGTCAAAAGGAAAGCACATCGGTGATCGCCTATCAGCGAGAGTGCAAGGTAAGGGCCAGACAGCGCAATATGGGACAGAGCAATAGCAGGGGAGCATTTATTGAAACGTTCAAACTTTTACTCAAAACATGAGGAGTTGGGTTTGAAAGTCGAACTCTTGAGGACTTTTTAAATCAAGTTGATGCTAATTGTCCCTGGTTTCCTGAAAGTGAGACTTTGAATATAGCAGTTTGGGACCGAGTGGGTAAAAAGCTACAGAAAAGGGGAGCAGGTCCTATTACTTTTGCTCTCTGGGCTGTCATTAATGAAGCCCTCAGAAAGGAAGATGGAGATGATGAGACCAAAGAGCTTATTCTTGAGGTAAGACAGCAATTACAAGAAATAAAGGAAGAAAGGTTGTCTGAAAGGGAAGAAAGATCCTCACTGAGGGGGGCCACTGAGCCTAGCACTTGTTCAATTCCAGTAGAACCTGCAAAAAGGAAAAATATCTATGCTAGTGTACAAAGAGACTTACAACAGATTCGGCAATCTGCTTTTGAAAGTAGTAGTGATGAAGAAAATGAGCCATTAGATCTTGGGGACAAGGCTCAATTAGAGGAAGAAGCAGCCAAATGTCATAATCCTGATTGGCCTCCATGGGGCCTTAGCTGTCCCCCTCCTTATAGGGAGAAAAAGAAGAAAGGTGTCCAGGGGTGTAGTCGTCCGCGACTACCAATAGTAACTGCCTGCACAAGGGGCTGGGAATTAAAAGAGACAGAGAACACGAAGAAGTGACGCCAAGACAGTATTCTGATCAAGGCGCCATCTTTAATACAGAGTAAACCACTTATATAGGTTTCCAAGTAAACATATCCAAGCAAAGCAGGAAAATTAACTAAGCAAAACAGGAGGTGTAACTGAGCAAAACTGGAGGTTAGCTGAACAAAACAGGAGGCTTAACTAAGCAAACAGGAGGTGTCTGCTGAAAACAACAAGAATAGCGAGCCAGCATGACTTGCACAGAGGTGACCATCTCAGGTCTAATGGAATGGCTACCTCACAGGGGTCATATATGTCCCCGGTAGAAAGAGCTGTTAAGCTTACAGCAAGGAAAGGGGAAGACACTAAAGGATATGCTTACCCAGTAATCGAAATTTTAGATAATCAAGGAAATAGGATTAGGCAATATCAGCATATCGAATTCAAACAATTGAAGGAATTAAAATTGGCTGTTTCGCAATATGGCCCTACTGCCCCCTTTACTGGAGACTTGTTTGAAACTATAGCAGAAGATAATTTACTCCTACAGACTGCAAAACTGTAGCTAGAGCTACTTACTCTGTCTGGAGGTGATTACTTGTTATGAGAAGCTGAATTCAGAGAGAATGCTAAAAGAACTGCTTTACTTAATGAGCAAGCAGGTAATCCAGGATGGAACTTAGAAATGTTGACAGGAGAAGGCCAATATGAGGGAAATAACAATCAAATAAATTACGGACCATCTGTTTATGCTCAAATAGCCGCAGCTGCATGGCGAGCTTGGCAAAGTCTTCCTTCTAAAGGGGAATTAAGTTCTACCCTGGCCACTATTAAGCAGGGAACTGATGAACCCTTCCAAGAGTTTGTTGATAGGCTTTGAAGGCAGCAGGAAGAATTTTTTGGGACCCAAATAGTGGAGTTCCCTTCGTGAAACAAATTAGCTTTTGAAAATGCCAATACAGCCTGTAAGACAGCCATTCGCCCTTATCGAGCTAAGACTGATTTGTCCGGTTATATACGCCTTTGTGCTGACATCAGGCCATCTTATCAACAGGGCCTTGCAATGGAAGTTGCTATGCAGGGACTTACTGTTTCTGCAATGCTAGCACAGAGGGATATAGGTAGAAATTGTTATTTTTGTGGCAAGCCAGGCCATGTAAAAATAAATTGTCCAGGATTTCAAGGGCAACAGCCAGGCATGTGCCCTAAATGTAAAAAAGGAAAACATTGGGCCAGCGAATGCAGGTCAAAAATGGATATCAAGGGTCAACCTATTAAGCAGGATCAGGGAAACGGGAAGTGGGGCCAGCCCCGGGCCCCTCTGTCCAGCAAACAGGCGTACGGGGCCATGAAGCTTGTGCCTCAAAGCAATGACAATCCATTTCTGAACTTATCAAAGCAACCCCAGGAAGTGCAGGACTGGACCTCAGTTCTACCACCTATATAGTATTAACTCCTGAAATGGGGGTACAAACTTTGCCTATGGGAATACATGGCCAGTTACCTCCTGGCACTATAGGGCTTATTATTGGAAGGAGTAGTGCCACTGTCAAGGGCATTCAGGTCCACCCAGGTGTGATAGATAATGACTATACTGGAGAGATAAGGATTATGGTAGCTTCCCCAGCTGGAGTTTCAGTCATTCCCTCTCAAATGCGCATAGCTCAATTGATCTTATTGCCTTTAACTGAAAGTATTAATAGGACAGCCAGAGAGAGCCGTGGTGCATGTGGCTTTGGCTCTTCTGGGGCTTTTTGGGTCTGGGCACTGACACAGGAGACCCCATTTTAAAATTAAGCTTGAATGGTAAAAGATTTGAGGGACTAATTGATACTGGAGTGGATGTTACCATCATATCTGCTGATTGGTGGCCTCAGAATTGGCCTAAAGGGCCTACCATTACTCACCTTCAGGGAATTGGGCATTCTCAAAATACTGAACAAAGTTCTCAAATGCTTACTTGGAAAGATGAGGAGGGAAATTCAGGAACTGTTCAACCTTTCATCATTAAAGGATTGCCTGTTAATTTATGGGGGAGAGATGTCTTGGGACAGATGGGAGTCATGATGTGTAGCCCCAATGATGTTGTGACTGTGCAGAAGATTAAGCAAGGCCATTTGCCAGGGAAAGGCCTAGGAAAGGAAGCTCAAGGAACCTCTTCTTCAATTATTCCTCAGCCTAAATTGGGCAAAAAG
>CM053761.1:299861-325280 GCA_028658305.1 Pachyuromys duprasi
GGGGAAGAAGGAGATGAGGGAGGGAGTGGGAGGATAGGAGGGAATGGGGGAGGGGACTACGCCTGGGAATCAAAGTACCTAACCTGTGATTGAGATAAAAATAAATAAATTAAAAAAAAAAAAAGAAAGTGAAGCCTGTCATGGAGTCAGGTTTGCCAAACAGATTGGGGTCTTCTGGGTGAGGGGAACTCTCAGGAGCTTTGGGGTTACTAGACCTCCATTGTATCCTGTGGCTGCTTCTCTGTTGTCCCTGTAAGCCCAGAGAGAAAATCTCTATCTCTTACCAGAGCTCCTTCCATGAAGGCTCTTCCAAGTCAAAAGGGGGAGCTCTCAAAGGACCAATTGCCATATAAGAAGCCTCTAGGTCCTCCCCTACACACTTGGCAGGCCAACCCACATCATCTTGGGGGGGGGGGCGCTCCAATTCAAGTCAGTAGGGCCTGAACTATTTCACCTTTAAGGTGGGGCTGCTCAAGGCCACCCAGCTGAATTTGCCTTGGGTTATAGAATGAAGATCACAGGAATTCTCCTAAAAAATTTGCCTTAAAATAGACAGAACTTTCTTTACAATTCTTATCTATGGAGACTTTCAGAGACATATCCAAAATGCATCTTTTCAGGACACACCTAACTGCATCTATGCTTTTATATGTTACTAATAATTAGATTTTCTATGTGCAATTTAATCAAATATCCTGCAACATAGCCTGTTTTCCCTTTGTGGGCCCCCTTTCTCATATATATATACACACATATATATCAAATAGAAAAGAGGTTGGGATCTTATATCACTAATCAATCAACCTTCATTAAAGAGTTCCAATATATCACCCAATCTTACAACCTCATTTTCCATTGCAATAAATGATTCTCACCTCTCCCCCAAGGAGCACAGGCAAGTCTGGTACCAACCTAGGACACATGCAAATGAAATTCACCAAACTAATACTGCTCACACACTCAGGGCTGAGGCAGTTCCCAACTGACTGGGACCTCAGAAGGAATTACAATACTCCTGGTGTACCATGGGTAAGACTAAAAGGCCTCAAAACAAAAATGCCTGATGTTGGCTAAGGCTTTTCAACTGGCCATAGAAACTGCCCAGGCTCTCTTACCTCCCAAAGCCCAAGAACCTCTGAATGCCTCTTCAAATGTAGTCAGAAAGGTGCCTGGACTCAGGACTGCCTGAGCCCTCTATAAAGGAATTTTAATCCAGCAACATAGCTGCTGTGATCATATTTAAAGATCTTCTAGATCTGTTTGATCTGGCTGAAATACAGATACTCTACACATCTTTAATCCCTCTGGCTGGAATTCAGACATGCCCTTAGCACACACCTTTATCCCAAACAAGGACATCTAATTGAGGGACAGACAAAGTGACACATCAGAGAAAGATTTGACAGAATATGGTATGCCCAACTCTCAGGACAGCAACACAGGAAAGAGGTGATTTAGGGAGCACAGGAGTTGAGTTGAAGTCAGTTTGTCCGTTGGGAGTAGGTTGAGAGGCAGTGCAGTGGAGTTGAGTTCATGGCAATTTAGTTCATGGAATTCAGAAGCAGTTTTTACCAGGAGAGTTTTACAGAGACCGGTTGCAGAGAGAACAAGCTAGACACAGGAAAAGATAGAAAAAAAAAAACAGAAAATGAGAAGAAGCCAGGAGATTAGAACAGATTGCTAGAGTTAGTCTGAGGCCAAGCAGAGCAATTCAATCAGAAGATAAGCTGGTTTGAACCAGTCAGCTTGGAGAGGAGTTTGAGCCAGAACAGCTGAGTTGAACCAGCCAGCCAGAGTTCAGAAAGACCTAGAAAAAGTGAGCTAATTCAGCAGCAAGCCTCTGAGATGACAATTACATCTGGAGAATAAAAGTTACTTTTACAAACCACCTCTGCTGTGTCTGTCTGTCTTAGGATTTCTGTGATACCTTAATCACAGCAACTTTTATAAAGAAACATTTAATTGGAGCTGACTTAAAATTCAGACGTTTAGTCCATTATCATGGTGTGGAACATGATGGCATGCAGGCAGACGTGGTGCTATAAAAGTAGTTGAGAAGAGACAGTGACACAGGGCCTGGCTTCAGCATCTGGAACCTCAAATCCCCCCTCCCCACAGTGACACACTTCATCCAAGGCCACACTTCAAGTAATGTTGAGGCCCACCAACACTGAGACATGTCCAGACATGTCCAGGTCTGCCAGAGCCTGCTGGCAGAGTGGAACAGTTCCTGAATGAGGAGTGAGGATTGAAATAATTAAAGCAAGTCACACTACAGATGGGATAAGCTCGAGAGAGCTGTCAATAAGACTGCAATGTGAGTTTATTCCACAATTCCTTTTTTATAGGCACAGCAAAAACAGGTCACATCAATACAAGAAAGAATTTTGTGAAACTGCCAAACTTGTTTTCTAAAACTACTTCCCTATAGCAGATATAGTCCAAGGTCACACAAGTTTTAAGGAACTTGGTGAAACTTCCTCTTTTCTCTGTCTCAAGTTGAAGGCCAGGGTGAAAACATGTTTTTCACTAAATAATAAAGCAGTTTGATAAACAAACAGCTCTCCACACAGGTCTCCCTTTTTTATGCTTTAAAAGACCATAGCTTAAGAGCTATGGAGTAGAAGATTGTGCCTGTCTTAGGTTGTCTCTCTTGAAAGATATATTCTTATCTATCATTGGTACATGAATTCCACCATTCATGTCCTGTCTTAGGTTGAATATTCCTCAGAGAGATCTTTGACTACCAACCTCCGCTAGGGTAGTTTAATCTTATGCAGATCAGCTTTAACAATCCTGAAGGCCTTGATGAATGTTTTAATTATCTCTGGTAGGAGACATGTTCTTAATAAGCCAAGTAGTATAAAAGTGATGTAAAAAAAAAAATGACCATGAGAGCCATAATACCTGCAATAACTAACCCAACAATTCTTTTGCGTCTGCTTCTAGCACTTGTAATCTTATCTAGCACTTATCAGAATACCAAGCCTGAGAAACACTCACAGGAATCATAATTAAAGAAGGGTGTTGAACAACCAGAACCTGCTGTCCATTTGAAAGCTTAGAAATACAGTTTGTTAGTTTACATTGATGACAAGAAACATTAAAGGTTGGATCTTGTATAAAAATGTTAACAAGCCAAACAACAAAGCATAAAGAGGAATTACACAGGCAGTTACAAGGCCTCCTGAGAGTTTCTGAAGCAAGTTTTCAAATACAGGTCTGCTGAAACCAGAATCAGACCAAAGTCCCATAGTCAGTCTTCTTTCCCAGTCTTCCCGATCTTGTCGAGAATTGTCCTGATTACCAGACCAATCAAGTCCAGTCACACTGTATCTAAAAGGTTCCTTTGCACAATATCTTCTCCCAGAATGTAACAAAGGTGAGTCAGGAGCATAAGCACAATACAGCTCTCCATTCACCATCAAGACAAAATTCATTATTGTCAGCAGCAGGAGTATCCTCTTTCTGGGGAACTTCTTCCACAAATCGCACCAACAATTCTAGGATCCACTGGGCTCCTTCAGCATCCTGCAAAAAAACACAAATATGCCCTCCTCCTCATATTAATACAGGGTAGGGGCCCTGCCATATTCCAGTAATTGGATCTTTCCATTTCACTTGAGCATAATTATCTTTGGTATTAGGGTGCCACAATCAATCAGCTGCAGAACGGCCTTGTATATCCACATTCAAAAAATTTTAAATAAACAGAGCATTAATAAGATAATTCTGTGGCGATTGGGGATATAACTCCCCCTTTTTTATTTTTGCAATTGGTTCTTAAGAGAGCCATGGACACACTCAATAATTCCTTAGCCTTGAGGATTATATGGAATACCTGTTTTATGACTTAAATTCCTTTGCACAGAAAAATGCTGAAAAGCTTGACTCGTATATCCCGAACCATTATCAGTCTTTATAATGGAAGGAATACCAACTGTAGCAAAACATTTTAAGCAATGACTTAACTAATAATGTGTTTGGTGGCTTCTCCTTTTAAGGAGTTGCCATGATATATCCTGAAAAAGTATCAATTGTTTCATGAACATATTTTAGTTTTCCAAATTCTGGGATATGAGTTACGTTCATTTGCCACAAATGATTGGGAGTCAAGCCTCTAGGATTGACACCGTATTGAGGTACATTAAAATGTTCAGAACAAGAAGAACATAATCTTACAATTTGTCTAGCAGCTTCTCTGGTAATATTAAACTGCTTTCTTAAGTTCTGACTATTTTGATGATGTAAGGCATGAGATTGTTGAGCCAGTTCTTGTTGAGTTAATCCGACCAAACATGTGGCTTGATCTGCTAAATCATTCCCTAAAGTTAGAGGTTCAGGAAGCCCTGAATGAGCTCTAATAGCCCTACATAACAAGGCTGCACATGGCTCTGGATACTTTGTTGTATCTCTCTAAATACATCTTGTATTTGTTTATTAGCTGTATCAACATATGTTACAGTCTCTAGGATTTGCAAAGCCTTAGCAATATAATGGCTATCAATGCATAAGTTAAAAGAAGTAAAAGCCATATTTTTAAAGACCACAGCTACAGTTCATAATTCTACAACTTGAGCTGAGGCTGGTAATGTTTGCAAAACAAAAGTCTGTCCCTGAACTATATATACAGCTTTCCAATTTGAAGATCTATCTGTAAATACTGTTGGAACTTAGGGTAATGGTTCTTGTTTAATTATTTTAGGAAACACAAAAGCATGCTCATTGACAAACTGAAGTAATTTCTCTTTTGGATAATGGATGTCAATACGTCCTAAATAATGAGCAAAAGCTATGGCCCAACAATCTGCATTTTGAAATAACCAATCTACTTGCTGTTTGGTAAAAGGAACTCCAATTAAGGAGGGCTCTCTACCAAAAGACCAAGATTCTATGTGAGCCATTTGAACTAAATTAGCCACTGCTTCATAATACACCAGTATAACTCACACAGGAGAAACAGGCAAGTACAACTATAATAATGGTTCTTCTTGCCACAATACAGCAGTGGGAGTATGAACAGTAGCCAAAATATATGTACCCTGTTCTTTTGAATAACCTATATATTGAATATGTTGTTTTTCAAAAGCTAATTCTATCTTTTGCAAAGCATCATGAGCTTCTTTGCTAAATTCCCTTTTGAACAAAGGATCAGCCTCTCCTTTTAAAATGTCCAAAAGTGGTTTCAGCTCTCCTGTAGTTAACGTCAAATGAGGTCTAAACCAGTTAATATCACCTAACAACTTTTGAAAATCTTTTAAAGTTTTTATGTTGTCTTTCCTTAATTGAATTTTCTGAGGCGTAATAGTCTGAGGGTATAATTCATGTCCCAAATACAAATAAAGTGGCTCTGTCTGCACCTTTTCTGGTGCAACTACTAAACTTGATCCTTCAAGGCTTGTTGTTAGTGTGTGAAAGCACTCAATAAAATTCCTCCATTTTTATGAGCCAATAAAACACCATCCATATAATGAATAATATACACAGAGGAATATGCCTGTCTAGTTTTAAAAACAGCTTGAGCCACAAATTTTTGACATAAGGTTGGACTGTTTGCCATACCTTGAGGTAATACAAGCCAATGATACCTCTTCATAGGTTCTTTAAATTTTACTGATGGTACGGTGAAAGCAAATTGTTTACAATCTTGAGAAGCAAGAGGAATAGTATAAAAACAATCTTTTAAATCTAGTATAGTCTTAAAAGTATCTTTGGGTGTAGCAGAAGGGATAGGTAGTCCAGGTTGTAAGGCTCCCATTAACTCCATGGTCTCATTTACTTTTCTGAGATCTTGTAAAAGTCTCCATTTTCCTGTTTTCTTTTTTTATAACAAAAATAGGGGAGTTCCAAGGTGAGTTTGATGGAGCCATGTGGCCACTATGAAGCTGTTACTGTATGAACTGCTCAGCAGCTTTAATTTTCTCAAGGGAAAGAGGCCACTGATCCACCCACACAGAAATATCTGTTTTCCACATTATTGGATCTGCATGGGGTACAAGTCATTCAGTGACCCCTCCCTAAAAATAACCCAACCTCTTTTTACAATTTCTTGGGGTAGACATTAATGGCTAAGTTATGCCTTGTCTGAATTTTCCTAATCCTGAATTTGGCAAATATCCTTGAAGAAGCATCTGATTGGTAACTGCATTACTAGGACTGTAAAGACACACTCCATGCTACTCATCACATCTCTGCCCCACAGATTAATAGGAAGGCCAGGAACAATATATGGTTTAAGGGTTACCTCATGTCCTTCCTCATCCTTCCAAGTTAATTCATCACTACTCTGTTCAGGACATTGGCCTTGTCCTGTCCCTTGTAATTGTGTAATAGAGGAATGTTTAGGCCACTGCATAGGCCATTGATCAGCAGTTAAGACAGAGACATCAGCTCCTATATCCAATAACCCTGTAAATTTTCTTCCATTTTTTTGTAACACTAGTTTAGGTGGATTGGGGCCAATAGCTTTTATTCAATAAGTATCAGAGGATCCAAAACCTACATCTCCATTCCTATCCTCCTTATTTGCATTTTTTTTTGTCTGAACTTGGGGAAACAATACTAATTGAGCTAATCTTTGACCTTGTTTTCTTACAGAAATTCCATTTGGAGAGTATGTCATAATCTTTATCTCCCCTTCAAAATCAGCATCAATTACCCCAGGAGCTTCTACCCTGCATAACAGTACTATTTCTTCCTATTAATAATCCTACAGTCCACCTAAGTAATGGACCATAAACTCCTGTAGGTCGGGCCTGGCCATCCCCACTTCGGGAGTTAATACTATGTAGGTGGAGGAACTGAGGTCCAGTCCTGCACTAACTGTGGTTGCTCTAATGAGGTCCTGAATGGATTTCCTTATTGAGGGACAAAGTTCTGTAGTGCCCCATAACATTGTTGCAGAGCCTGGGGCTGGCCCCTTTTCCAGTTTCCCTGCATTAAAGGGTTTCCTGCAGCATCTTTCTTAGACTTACATTTATTAGCCCACTGCCTTCCTCTTTTATATCTTGGGCATAGACCAGGTTCCTTTTGACCCTCTTCTTTCTTACTAGCATTAGGACAATTTTTTCTTTCATGTACCATTTGCCCACAACCACAACAACTTCCAGATACTCCATTCTTTGTGCCTTTCTATTGCTGAAATAATACCTCTTTAATCTTCCCTTGTAGGGTGGCAGCCATAGCCACTCCCCTTATACTCGGGAACCTTATACTCTTTGAGTATAAGACAGCCTGATGTCTGAGCATAACCTGATATTGTAAAAAATATTTCCTTTCTTCCTAAAGGGTCTCAAAGCTTCTTGGCAGGCACTGTTAGCATTTTCATAAGCCAATTGTTTACTAATAATAATCCAGAATTTACATCACCTGTAAGTCTTCTTGATGCTTACATTAATCTTGCTACAAAATCTTGAAATAATACATCAGGTCCCTGACAGATTTTAGACAAATCTTCCACCTGTCTACCTGTTTGCAGAAGTTTATTCCAGCTTGGCAAACAAGCAGCTCTCCACACAGGTCTTACTGCCTAACATAAGAGAAGTCATTTTGTCTTTATTCTTCATCTTTTATAAGAGTTTCTGTGGTCATAATGTCTCTTCACAGCAGTGGAAACCCTAGCTAAGGCAATAGTCCCATCATATACATGTAAAGAGGACTTAGAATGACTTACTGTGGGAAGCGAAAGTTCTTTCTCAAGCTGTGGACAGCTGCTTGCCTGGCAAGCTTACTTTGTTATAGATTTCAGTGAAAAAAAAAATGCTTTAGACTTTACCTTGAGACAGAAATAAGCAGAAGGTTTTGCAACGTTTCTTTAACTTTAACTTGTCTGTGAAACCTTGGACCATGTCCACCATACAGGAATGCAGTCTTTGAAAACAAGCTTAACTGTTTCATGAACTCTGTCCTTGGGCCAATGTGAACTGTGTTTGCTTTGTATTTAAAAAGCAATTGGAAAATAAACTTGGGGCTTTTTTCAGTATTAACTGATAGTCCTCTCAAAACTATCCTAAGTTTTCTGTCTCTTTCTCTTAACCTATAATTTCTCATCCCCACTTTCTCTGCCATGACCCAAATAACCAATGGCAGATTCCCTCAGGTGGCGCCCAATATGGATGCATGACTACAAGAGCTCGAGGTGAGAGACACTGCTGAAGAGAGAGCACTTGGTACAAGAAAAAAAGGTAGAGCAGTGAGTAATCTTCAGGAGACATGAATCAAGGCAATGGCCATACGATTTTTGTGCATATGCTTAAGAATATGCTTCATGCTAAAGGAACTAAGGTAAGTGAGCAACAGTTGTTTAAATTTTTAAAATGTGTGAGAAGTGTTTGTCCCTGGCTCCCTGAAAAAGAAACTGTGAATCTGGTGAAGGAGTCTAGTAATAGAATTTTGCCTCTTGGCCTTGGCAGATATGGGTTTAATCTAAAGTTCAGCTTCTCAGAGACTGACCTTGGCAGTTTCTCCAGCAGGGTGCTCTCTTCCTGAGAACTAGATAACAAACTTTGTGTAACCTTGAGTGAATCCTTGGACATTTTGCCAAGTGAAGCAAATGGGCTATTACCGTGAAAAAGTTGCTTGTGGCTTTTTGCTTTTAAAGAGGTGTTTGAGTGCCTAATAAACAAGTCTTGAAGAGAAACCTGTCTTGACTTTATTCTTCGTGTCTCTGTCCCTATCATTCCCACTCCCTCTTCCAGGTAGATCCTGCTCAACTTGCCTGTGGAATGGGCCAATCTGGAAACTTGGAAAAAGATAGGGGCTAAGTTGCAATACCATTATTATGTTTTTGGACCTGAAAAGGTTTCTGTAAATACACTGAGTTTCTGGGCCTTAGTTAGAGATAGTCTAGACCTTCGATATGAAAGAGAGAAGGTTCAAACTCAAGAGAAAGCTGCAGCTGCTTTAATTTAGCTCTGCCAGAGGATCTTTATACAGAACCAACAGATAAATTACTATTGAGGGAAGAAATGGATGATCCTCTTAACACAGAGAATGCAGAGGAGTTGGAGGAAGAGGCAGCTGAATATCACAATGAGGATGATTTTCCTCCTGCTTTTAATTATGAATGTGGCCAAGTGTGTCAAAAAATATAAATACAAAAAGGAGATAAGAAAGTTGACTAGTGTGGTAGAGTCTCTTTTTGCACAATTGCAGAAGTTACAAAGGGACACCAGAGGACACACCGAGCTCCCAGATAGTGTTGTTAGGTTCTTGGAGGGTCTGATGCTCCAGATGCCCAGGGAGAGTCAGATGACTCTCATTTAGTTTTTGAACTGCCATGGGATCTCTTTGCCTCTCATGCATGGAGAGCAAAAAGACATCAGTTTGATGTTTTGTTTTTGTCTGTCATTTGTGTTACATTTGTCATTGTCTTATTGTGCACTTTTCTGGATTAATTGTTAGTAATCATGGGCCAAACTTCATCTGCTGTCTGTCTGTTTACCCTTTAACTTGATTAAGCTTATTTCATAAACTTTCAGAGAAAAGCAGCTTCTCCGGCCAAAGAAAGGCAGCTCACTTGGCACAGCAAAAACTGATTAAGTTGCCTCTGTCCTTGAAGCCGTGCATTTTTAGAGCTGAGAGTCAGCATGGGCTGAGTGGGAAGCCAGCCAGGGGTGGCCTGTGCAGCTCTTGGAGGGGCACCAGCAGCTTCTCAGTTTCTCTGGTAAGAAAGCTAATTCTGCTACAAAGTCTCTGTTGTCATGAAAATTGGGTTCAACAGGTAGCAAGATACTCCTCCCTTGAAATTACAACTAAAGAAGTACTACAAGTTTTGTCTGTATAAGTTTGTGATGTTCTGTATGTCTTGGTTATAGATTATTGGTTTCTGGGTATGTTTAACATAAAGCTAACTTAAACTTAAGACCTAGGGTTAGAGCAATTCTAAACAACGAATGCCATGAGCCAACTAAAGAAACAAGTCTTCAAAGGTAATATAAAATTTGGTTTTGAATTCTAAAAACTGTGGTTATGCTCTATGACTTTACTCTTAAAAGGGTACTTTATTTAGATATTGCAAAAACAGGTTTTTAAGAAATATTTAAATATATAAGTCTATAAAACATTTTAAAGTTTATCAGGTATTTTAAGCTATACATACAGTGCAGGGACAAACTTTTGTTTTGCAAACATTACTAGCCTCAGCTCAAGTTGCAGAATTATGAGCTGTAGCTGCAATCTTTAAGAATATTGCTTCTACTTCTTTTAATTTATACACTGATAGCCAATATATTGCTAAGGCTTTGCAAATCCTAGAAACTGTAACATATGTTAATACAGCTAATACAAAAATATAAAAATCTATTTAGACAAATACAACAAAGTATCCAAAGCCACGTACAGCCTTGTTATATAGGGTATGTCGGAGCTCATTCAGGATCTCTGTGGAACCACCTGTGGAAGCACAGGATTGGACCTCAGTCCCTCCACCTCCACAGTATTAACCCTGAGATGGGAATGCAAGCTCTTCCTACTGATGTTTTTGGACCAGTTCCAACAGTACATTGGGATTCATTTTGGGAAGGAGCAGCTTGATAGTGGTCACATTGAGCCTTCTAACTCCCCATGGAACTCTCCATTTTTTGTAATTCAAAAGAGGTCAGGGAAATGGAAATTGTTACAAGACCTCAGGAAAGTAAATGAAACTATGGAATTAACGGGAGCATTACAACCAGGTCTTCCTTGCCTCTCAGTCATACCTGCAAATACACTTCAGATTATTGACTTAAAAGATTATTTTTATACTATACCTTTGCATCCTAAAGATTGTAAAAGATTTGCTTTTAGTGTTCCTTCTATAAACTTTTGGAAATCTATGCAATATTATCATTGGAAAGTCTTCCCCCAAGGTATGACTAACAGTCCTACATTATGTCAAGAATTTGTAGTTCCTGCTGTAAATTCAATAAGAATAAGGTATCTTCAAATGTATATTGTGCATTATATGGATGATACATTGTTAGCTGATAAAGAAGAAAGTAAATTATTACAGGTTTATGCTGCTTGCAAGAAGCATTACAAAGGCATGGATTGATAATTGCTCCTGAAAAGGTGCAAAGAGAGTCTCCATATAAATACCCGGGACATCAATTATATCCCAAGAGTATTTTGCCACAAAAGATAAAAATAGAAAAGGATAATTTGAAGAACTTAAATAGCTTCCAAAACTTATTGGAGGGTATTAATTGGCTATGGCCCTATCTAAAGTTATGCACTGGAGAACTGAAACCTTTGTTTGATATTTTAAAGGGAGATTCCAATCCTTTGTCTGTCAGGACAATCACTGAGTGCCGGAGCCTACCAGCAGAGTTGAACAGTTCTTGAGTGGGGAGTGAGGATTGAAAGAAAAAAAAAATCCAACACACTGCACATGGGATCAGTTTGAAAGTGCTGACAGTAGAAATTATCACACCAGTTTATTCCACAATTCCTTTTTATAGTCAGAGCAGAGCACCTCAATACAATGAAGGTGTTCATCGAGAAGTCAACTTGTTTACCTTGACCACTTGTCTGTGTGATCCTCACACAAACAAATGAACTTGGCAAGACATCCTGCCTATTCTTGTCTCCAGGTGAAGGCCACAGTGAACACAAGCAGCTCTCCACAACTGAGGAAGGCAGAATAGCACTAGAAAAGGTGAAAACAGCCATTAGTAATCAAACAATATCATATATTGATTATGACCTGCCTTTAGGGGCGTATAGTCTACCTATATCTCATACACCACTGCTGTACTTTGGCAAAACGATCCTTTATTTTGGATACACTTATCTGTATCACCTGCCTGTGATTACTCCTTATTATGAAGCAATGGTAATGTTAGTTCAGAACTCTAGAATGGAATCCCGTAAATACTTAAGTAAAGTTCCTGATACTATTGTAGTGCCTTAGACTAAAATACAAGTTGATTGGTTATTCCAAAAAACTGATTTATGGCCTATTGCTTTTGCATATTTTATGGGGAAACATTGATAATCATTATAAAGAACATAAGTTGTTACAATTTGCTAGTATGCATGAATTTATATTTCCTATTAATTTAAGAATGTCACCTATAACTCAAGCTGTGCTAGTGTTCACTGATAGTTCTTCTAATGGTAATGCAGCATTTATTATTCAAGAAAAAAAAACAGCACTTAATTTTAAAACTGCTTCTGCTAAGTTATTGAACTAAAAGCTGTTGCTGCTGTTCTTGAAACTCCTAACAATTTACCTTTTAACCTCTTTACAGGTAGTCAATATATTGCTAGAGCCTTAAATCTTTTAGAAACCATTCCTTATTTGGAAACTAAATAAACAAATATTACAGTTATTTCAGCAGACACAACTTTTCTTGAGAACCAGGAAGCATGCTTATTATCTTATTTATATAAGAGCTCACTGGTCTTCCTGGCCCATCATCAGAAGGTAATGATTGTAAGGTCGATGAACTGACCCACTCCACAATTTACAACTGTACCACACATGAGTGTTAATTCATGGGGGCTTATTCCTAATCAACTTTGGCAGATGGATGTTACTCATATCTCAGAGTTTAGACAACAGAAATATGTTCATATAGTAGAGGACACTTTTTAATTAAATTATTATTTTTATATTAATTACAATGTATTCACCTTGTATCCCAGCTGCAGCCCTTTCCCTCATCCCCTCCCAATCCCACCCCCTCTCCCTCATCTTCTCCCATACCTCTCTCCAAGTCTACTGATAGGGGAGGCCCTCCTCCCCTTCCACCTGACCATAGCTTATCAAGTCTCATCAGGACTGGCTACATTGTCCTCCTCTGTGGCCTGGCAAGCCTGCTCCCCCCTCAGGGGGAGGAATCAAAGAGCCAGCCACTGAGTTCATGTCAGAGACAGTCTCTGTTCCCCTTCCTAGGGAACACACTTTGATACTGAGCTGCCATGTCTGAGCAGGAGTTCTAGGTTTTCTCCATGCATGGTCCTTGGTTGGAGTATCAGTCTCAGAAAAGACCCCTGGGCCCAGATTTCTTGGTTTAGTTACTCTCCTTGTGGAGCTCCTGCCCCCTCCAGGTCTTTCTATCTCCCCCTTCTTTCATAAGATTTCCTGCACTCTGCCCAAAGTTTGGCTATGGGCCTTAGCATCTGCTTTGATACCCTGCTGGGTAGAGTCTTTCAGTGGCCCTCTGGCTTTGTTTTTGCTTCTGCACAAACTGGAGAAACTGCTAAATACATTATTGCTCATTGTTTAGTATGCTTCACTATTATAGGCATACCAAAAGTCATTAAACAGATAACAGGTCTGGATATATTGATAAGGCATTGTAAACTTTTTTTAATGCAATTTAATATCACCCACAAAACTGGAATTTCTTATATTCCATGAGGTCAAGGTATTGTTAAAAGAGCACATGGTGCACTAAAGCAACAATTACAAAAAATAAAAAGGAGAGTTATATCCCCAGGCTCCAGAGAATAATTTAAATCATGTTTTGTTTGTTTTAAATTTTTAAAATTTGGATAAACAGGGTTTGTCAGCTGCAAAATATTTTGGTACCCAAAAGCTAAAGATAATTTTTCCATGGTGAGATTGCAAGATCCTTTAACTGGACAGTGGAATAGGCCTAACCCAGTTTTGTTATGGGAACGAGGCCAAGTTTGTGATTTTCCACAGGGTGCTGAAAATGCTCATTGGTTACCTGAACAACTGGTGCAGTTTGCAGAGGCTGCCACTCATTACCATCGATTTTGGTAATGAGTACAACGAGGAACTCTACTGGACATATGTTCCTGATTCCCCTGTGCTGCATCCTGTTCCTCGGGATGGTCTGGAAGTACTTTCCTTGGTTTGAGCAACAAGTGACTTCACAGCCAGTTAATTATTCTGGCATTAGTACGGTTTATTCCTATATGCTTTGTAAAGAATGGTACTCAAAGGGGTGTGTCACAGTTACATCACAAATATGGATTGCCAATGTCATGAAAAATACTCAACAAAGTGTCCCAATGAGAATGCCCCAGTTTGAAATGACTAATATTTCTCAAGTTTTATACCCACAAATTGCGGACCATGTTCATTAGATTCTGGTGGTTTATTATATCATATATGTAATAAGTCTATTAACTGGAAGCATTGTTATCATAATATACCTGTTCAATTCTCTATTAGTAGTGTCACCAAGATAATTAGCTGGTCAGGGAATCAAATGGATTTAGGCAATAAAGATCTTACTTCAGGAATTTGGATTAGTTCTAAGAATTATTTTCGGAGGCGTTTGTGGAAAGTGTCTGCATTAATGTATTCTCTTATGCTGTTTACTGATAAAAAGATTAATAACACTAGTTATGGACATGGTTTCAAGAAGAATGTCTGTTTTCTTGACCTACCCTTATGTATTTTTAACAGGTTATGCTAAAATTGAAAATATATCTGTACACTTTAGTGTTTCTTGCTTGAATTGTTATCTTTTCAATTGCTTATCAATTGTTGCTAAAGGAACTTCAGTTCTGATTTTATATCAACCACCCTTCATTATGGTTCCTATAAATGTATCAGCCACTTGGCACTCAGATAAAGGTTTGCATGTATTGGAAGAATTAGAGAGAGCTCTGAGTAGAACTAAATGTATGGCAGGCTTCATTATAGAAGAAATTTTTGCTTTGATTGCTTTGATAGCTACAACTACAACAGCTGCTATTGCTTTGACACAAGAAATACAAACAGCTAGTTATGTTAATGATTTATCTCATAATATAACTGTAATTTTAGGACTGAAAAATGATATCAATGAAAGACTAGAACAGAAAATAGATTCTGTATATGAAACTGAAAATTTTAGGAGATGAATTGCAAGGATTAAAAATTAAATCACATTTAAATTGTCATGATAATTATCAATGGATTTATGTTATACCTTTAAAATATAATGATAGTGATTTCACTTGTGATAAGGTTAAGAAACATTTGTTGGGTGTATGGCATCATACCAACTTGTCTTTAGACTTGGTCTAGTTATATCAAGAAATAGTATCCATGCAAGAGGCTAAACCTTTGAATTTTGATGTTGCTAAAGCAGCTAATTCTCTTCTGGAACAATTTCATTCTATATTTCCAACTTGGCATCTTTTTATTTCTATGATAGGAGAAATGTTTTGCTTTGGAGTTATACTTTTATTCATGATGTTGCTTTTCCCCTGTGCTTTGAAGTTTTTTATACACAGCCTTTCATCTGTGAAGGCAGAAGTCTATAACTTACAGCTTCAACACTCAGTTCAGTCCCCTTTAAGCAGGATTGGATAGCCAAGGATAGGTAAGATATCTCTGAGGAATATTCAACCAAGACAGGGCATGAATGATGGAATTCATGTACCGATGGCAAGTAAGAATGTATCTTTTGAGAAAGACAACCTAAGACAGGTACAATCTTCTGCTCCATAGCTCGTAAGCGATGGTCCTTTTAAAAAATATATAAGAAAGGGTGAAATGTGGGAAGCAAAAGTTCTTTCTCAAGCTGTGGACAGCTGCTTGCCTGGCAAGCTTGCTTTGTTATAGATTTCAGGGAAAAATATGCTTTAGCCTTTACCTTGAGACAGAAATAAGCAGAAGGTTTTGCCAAGTTTCCTTAACTTTAACTTGGACCATGTCCACCATACAGGAATGCAGTCTTTGAAAACAAGCTTAACTGTTTCATGAACTCTGTCCTTGGACCAATGTGAACTGTGTTTACTTTGTATTTTAAAAGCATTTGGAAAATAAACTTGGGGCTTTTTTCAGTATTGACTGATAGCTCTCTCAAAACTATCCTAAGTTTTCTGTCTCTTTCTCTTAACCTGTAATTTCTCAATCCCCCCTCTCTCTGTCATGATCGGAATAACCTATGACAGGTTCTGCCAATTTACAGGTTGAGGTCCAACTAATCCAGCAATGGTTGACTGTAAACAGGAAGTTCAAGAATCCAGTAGTTGTTCAGTCCACAAGACTGAATGTCTTATCTGGTCTTCAACATATGATGGAATCCTGAAGAAGTAGGTTCTGATTCCAGTAAAGGAATGAACTTTCTAGCAAAGCAAGAAGTAGACAGAGTAAAAGCTTCCTTCTTCTGTGTCCTTATATAGGCTTTCAGCAGAAGGTGTAGCCCAGATTAGTGATGAGTTTTCCCATGTCAACTGGTATGGATTAAAGGCTGTCTTCCTACCTCAAAGATCCCAATTAGAAGGAGATCTTCCCACTTTAAATTAAGCAATAATCCCTCATAGTTGTGCACTCCAGTTTGGGTTTCCATTCCAGATACAGACAAGTTGACAGCCATGACATCACAGCTTCCTTTCCACAGTGCATTACAAAAGCCAAAATATGCAAAAATAGTGAGGTCAAGATGACTTTTTCAAAGAGCCCATATATTTCAGTTATTTTGCTTCCTGGAATTGTTTTTCAAAAGGTCTCCATTTCAGTTATTGGCACTTTACTCAGAAAGACAAAGTTCATCTCAGGTACCAAAATGGAATTACCAGAATCAATTTATAGCCCTTGTCATATTCTCCCCTGGTTCTATGGGCATGCAAGCCATGGATTTATCATGGGAAAGAGGATTGATTATATTGTTCTCTTATGACAACAAGTTTTACCTAACTGATTCTATTTCTGATATAAATAACCATGCCATTAAGGACATAAGGGCCAACTGTTAGGGCCAGGAGGGAAAGGATTAAGGGGCCAGTGATGGCAGAGATCAGGATGGTCAACCAAGGCAACCAGGAAAATAGGGATTGATACTGATTATGGGACTCAATGTCTTTTCTTTTTCCTCTCCTTTAGATTATTTCTGACTATTGCTAGGCTTTCCCTGGCTATTCCAGACTAATTAGCATAAAAGTAATAAGTTTCTCCTAAAGCCATGCAAAGACCTCACTGTTTTCATAAAAAGGTCTAGCCCTCCTTGGTTTTGTAAGACTACCTCTGAGAGGGAGTCAACTTGCCTCTTTTGCCTGGAAATACAATTCTCTGAATGGTCTGAAGAGTTTAAGTTAGCCTGGGTGACTCCATTTTGAAATGAGAAACCCTCTTGACTGGGAGCTGAACTCAGGAACCAGGGAGTATCACAGAATATGCATTTGGCAGAAAACAAGGTTAACTCTCCTAGCAACATCCTCCAGGAACTATCACAAAATAAATATTTGATAGACAATAGAGACAACCTCCCTGGCAATAATCAATGAGAATTGGTTGGGAAATTTCTCCCCAACATTTCAGATATAGTTTAGAAGAATGGCAATTGTGATTAGGCAGAAGGTCACCTCGCCCCTATGGCTTTTACCCAATCCTGAAACATCAATGCATGAACTCCCTTGCTTTCTGTCATGGAAAACCCCTGCTTTCGGTTTTTTTTTCCTGTTCACCCAGGGCTCAGAGTCCCATGTCTCTACTGCTGTGTCAGTAAGACTTGGGTCCCAGTTCAATCGCTCTCGTAATAAAGCATTGAGTCATCTCCTGGTGGTCTCTGAGGGTCTCATGATACTGCAAAACAGGTCTAGATCTAAGTCTATCTGGGAACTGAGTTCTATAAAATTTTAGTTCCCAATAGTCAAGGCACAGGTGCCTATGACAGTTGCATCAACTACTCCTGTCCCTGCTATGATCACAACCAGAATTGGACCTTGGTTAACCTTTGTTAACACTGATTAAAGGCTAATATGAGCTCTCCCCTCTTCTCTATTATAGAAATTATGTGACTGTATGTCTGTAATGGAGGATATAATGGCTATAAAGAAGGGTAACATAATTGGAGGATAACAGATCCATATACATAGAGTTGGGGATATGAATTTCCAGTGAAGCACATCTAGTCAAACCATTACTATAAGAAATCCAGATAATCTCAAGGGCATTAAAGAGTATGCAGTCCTCTAGGCCAGCATTTGTGTGTTTGACATTTGAACAAACCTTCTTAGAAAGTGAAAAAGCAAAATACAATGTGAAGAAGTCTTCTTGCAGATCTTCTAATTTTAGGCTGTTTCCACTCACAATTGGTAGAGTGCTCAATTGGAGAGAATGTTTGGTTAGACCCTACTCTTATATAGAAAGGTGGCCATGGATCCAGTCACAACCTGCCCTAATTCTGGGTCAGAAGTGTTTAAAAAGCAATAGACCTTTCGCAACATGTCGCATGGAAGGAGGGGCTTTGACTGAAATGGAAATGTGAGTCTAGGCTCTCTACAAGATAGTCAAGGAAAACATGGAAAGTAGGTTAGGCTCTCTAGAGCTTTGCTCCTCCTTTGGAATTGGGATTGGGAGGAACATACCAGAATTGGACCTAATGGTCATCACACTCTTTGGGTGGACATTTTTTCTGGATAGTGAATGAATACTCTGGGTCCTTTCCAGTGGCATATAGCCAGATTCTCCATGTTCTCTCTCTGACCCAATAGTGGCTGCCTATCTCAGTCTATCCCTTGATCTTAATGATCATGGGGTTACATATTCCTCTAGTACAGGTTGAAGGGGGTTTCTCCATTTCTGTCTGGACATAGGAGGTTTTATGTCCCCAGGAATATTCTGTTTCACAACCTCAGGCAGCACAGTGATAATTACCATTTTCTTGATAGGAGGATGGACCATTTTCAGGACTGGGGATCTCAATGTTCCCTCTCCAGGGCAACAGAACTACAACCCATCCTCTTAGACCCCTTTTTCATCCTATCCCCCTAAGAAGCAGGGTCACAGAGACACAAAGATCCACCAAAAAAAGTTAGTTGACCTTTCAAAGTCAGGTTGAAGAGAATCTTTCCATTTTCTATTTATCTTGGTTCCCAAATTCAAATTTCTGGACTGTGTAGGTTATAGGCCCATCTCCTAGGAAGAGGAAGAAAAGAAATATAATACCCACATTTAAAAGACTCAGGTTAACCTTATCTTTAGGGAGTCAGTGTTAGGACCCATGAAATGATGATGTGCACAGATTTTACATGAAAGAGGGTTATTGGATGGAGATGGAGAGAGAGAAAGAGAAGGAGAGAGCTTGAGATATGATAGGGGTAAGGAGGGATGGCCCAAAAGAGAAAGGGGAGAGGGCAAGAAGGCAAAAAGGACAAGAGAGGATAGGGCAAGAGAGAGACAAAACAGCAGGTTGATCCTTTTAAAGAGAAACTTAACCATGCCTGCCAAGTGTGGCTACCTGGAGGGTAGGCAACCCAAAAGCAACCCAGAAGCAGGCAACCCAGAAATAGGCTGCCTAAATGCTAACAGTCAGATATTCTGGTGGGGGTCCATCAGTCATTGTTCTCCATGGTCTCCTTCAGTTAGGAGTAATGAATCCAAGTGATGACCAGCAACTTTGGCAGTGGTTGAGTTCATCACAATGATGGGGTAGAGTCTCTTCCAGACAGGTTCCAAGATCTGGGTGGGGATTTTCTTTATTGAAACCAAATCTCCTGGTTGGAACCGGTGGGCAGGTTCAGAGGTAAGTAATGGCAGTATTTCCTTCAGGATCCAGTTTTTAGTGGCTTGGAGAGCTTCCTGCAAAGACTGGAAAAGGGAATGATAAGATATTTCTGTCTGGGGAATTTCTTGGAGTTTGGGGAAAATGGGAGGTGGCCTCCCAGACTTAATTTTAAAAGGAGTAAGCCCCTTTTGTAAGCAGAGAAAAGGAGATGAGCTTGACCTCATTTTTCTCATTTTTAAGACCAATTTGGTTGGTGTTTTCAAGAGTTCTATTCATCCTGTCTATCTGATCTGAGTGCTAGAGCCTATATGCACAAAATAATTTCCAACTAGTATTTAATACATTTGCCAGACCCTGAGATACCTTGGCTGTGAAAGCTGGACTACTGTCTGGTGCAGCCAAATCTGGTGGGCTAAAAGTCATTAAATCCAGCACAGCTGTTTGACAAAGATCCAGCAAAGCTGAGCTGTCGTTGCAATCATCACCATCTTTCACCTTTGGCTTTACTTTCCCCGTGTTGCATGTTTGGGAGGGCTTTTAATATTTGTGCAACTTGCAGATATTGGATTTGACTGAGCCTGCTCAGTCAGGTGCATGTGCTGTGAGAGAGGGGGTGAGGATGGAAGAGAAAAAGACAAGGTGAGACGTTAACAGGTCTTCAACAAAGACTGAAGGAAGTTTATTTTTATAGGCTCACTTATATACCTGAGAAATGCTTATAGAATAAAGCTAACAAAACAGTTAACTTCCTATTTCCCAGAATAGAGGTACAACCAAGAACAGATGTTATGTAACTTCCTTAATCATAAATCTGTAATGGTGCAAGAACAGGCCAGCATGAACTTTGTGCTGACCAAAACATTTAAACACTAATTTCCTTAGAAACAAGTTCTCTGCAGCTTTAACAGGACAAAGATCTTAAGGTTAAATCTGCAAGCTAAAATCAACATGGAGTCAACAATATTCAGGGCTCTCCACATCTCCCCCTTCTTCATTTAATAAAAGGACTGTGCCTGTCTTAGGTTGGTTTGGCAAAATGACCTTTTTACCCATTGTTGGGTATCTTCGGCATGACACTTCCCTGTCTTAGGCCGATAGGTATCTGCACAAATTCCTACTCGTCATTGACCACCAGCCCAAATTCACACTGGTGAGGACGAAGTTTATATTGCTGCAGCCAAATACCTCAAATGATGTAATCCTAGTCACACCGAGCAAGGAAGTAAAAGAAGGATCAGCAATACAAGACCTGCTAAAGCAATCATGCTTTTGATTCCATGGGAATCCCAGGATGCTATTAAACTCTTCAACTGCTTTAAAATATCCAGAGCAGTTTTTGCTACATCAAAGTTTAACATCTTAGCCTGCTATAAATTCACTATCAAGCTAACTCTCCTAACAGCAACATTAATTTGCACATAAGTTCCCGGGTTATACCTTAATTGATTAGCAAGGTCACTGTTTGGCCCTGCAAGTACTTCAAAATTAACAGCTGCATTATTAGCTTGTAAATTTAAATCGGCTGTACGATGGCATTGCTTAGAGAAGTCAGCTTTCCAAAGCAAATTATCTCCTCCTGATAAACAAGCTCTAGCTATTTGTTTCCAATCATAAGGAGATAGAGCATCCATTGCAAAGTTACCTAAAAGAGCAGTAGTAAAAGGTGCTGTCAGGCCATATTGAGAACAGGCAGCTTTTAATTCTTTTAACTGTTTAAAAGGTATTGGATGGTGATTTCTTGCTAGGTTGCCTTGCTGATCTCTATCCTCAAACACGGGACATAACAACTTCTTCTGGGAAACATCTTCATTCTCTATAGCCTTCTGTATGCCTGCTTGTAAGGGGGACATAATTTTTTTCTTAGCATTAAGAGACAGAGACTTTCCTCCTTTTGGTTGCATTAGCACTACTAAAGATGGCTTATATACAATCTTTTCTTGATAAATAAGAGGTTGTGGTGGAAATTCATTCCCCACGTCCTCATTTTCTGACTCTGAGTCTAACAGAAGTTCCTCTAATTGTGCTTCCATTTTTGGTAAGTGTAGTTGCAGTTTATGAGCCTTATCCTTTTTCTTATTCTTATTGGATGAATTATTTTTTTCAGGATAAGCAGCTATCGCTGGTGGCCAATCTTCATTATGATGTCTAGCTGCTTCCTCCTCTAGCTCTGCTTCATGCCCTGGAACTAGAAGCTCATCAAGATCCTCCTCTGCACCATTGCTTGTAAGCGGCAGTACTTTCATTTTATCCTACGTTGGGTGCAGTAGCCACAGAGAGTTTTAAAAGATCTTGAAGTTTATAGGTTTCATACCTAGGGTCTAATACATCTCTAATTAAAGTCCACATGGTGAAGGTATCTACATGTACCTTTTCAGGTCCATGAACATTGTAATGATCCTGTATTCCTCTTTCGATTTTTTTTCCCATGTGGATAAATTCATTGTACCTTCAGGAACCATGGACAGACTTCCTCAATGAATTGCAGAAATTTAACACGTTGTTGCTAACTCTCGCTCCTTGAGCTCTCAGCATATTTTTTAAACATTTGGGCAAATAGAATTCTATTACCTTGCCCCATTTTTGTTACTCACCATGGTTCCCTGTTTTCTCGAGCACTCTATCATCCAGCAGTATCCTTCACAAATTCCCTTGTTCTCAAGACCCATGTTGGGCGCCAAAATGCTCAGTCAGGCACTTGTGCCATGAGAGAGGGGGTAAGGATTGAAGAGAAAAGACAAGGTGAGACAACGTTAACAGGACTTCAGCAAAGAGTGAAGCAAGTTTATTTTTTTATAGGCTCACTTATATACCTAAGAAATGTAAAGCTAACAAAACAGTCAACTTCCTTATTTCCCAGAATAGAGGTACAACCAAGAACAGATGTTATGTAACTTCCTTAATCATAAATCTGTAATAGTGCAAGAACAGGCCAGCATGAACTTTGTGCTGACCAAAACATTTAAACACTAATTTCTTTAGAAACAAGTTCTCTGCAGCTTTAATGGGACAAAAATCTTAAGGTTAAATCTGCAAGCTAAAATCAACATGGAGTCAACAATATTCAGGGCTCTCCACATGGATTGATGAAAAATTTCAATGAATCATTTATGTTTTCTCCTAAGAGTGCTGATAATAAGCTTCCCCAGGGAAGTCTTGAGCACTTTTAGAGAAAGTGTCACTGTATTTGACCACACTCAGAATGCTTTCTTGTGCCAGGGAGGTTGTGAGGCATATGAAGCCACCAGGACCGCCTTATGAGGCTCTGGCTCCAAGATTTTCTTGAAACACTTGCCGCTGTACGTAGTTAGGAACAAGAGAATCAGATCAAAATAAACTTAAAATGGTCACTAAGAATTGGTGGGTGAGAAGAGTTGATGATAGATCAGATTACAAGCCTCTTCCTACTATAGTTTCAGTCAATTAAATGACATGTAAGACTGGAACATGCTTATGGCATACCTTTGAGGAAAAGATACAGTAATAAAGTTAGATTGGCTGGCGTTATCTCTGCCCTACACAGGAAAAATGATAAAAGAATGATCTATCATGACCTCCATTTCTTAGAAAAGTCAGGTCATGCAGAGCCACTGTGGTATATTATAACCGAGAAACAAAGTACCAAGATTAGACATATAAATAAATTCTAAAACAACATATAGAATATAAACAGTGTATTATGCCATAAATTGAAAAATAACAGCAACAGCTTTGGCCTGAAGATTTTTCTTGGTCCTATTGACCATTGGTACTCTGATCACTAAAAGTTAATAATACCCCGCTCAGGGCATGGTGATCTGCCTGGGCTGGTTAGCACCTTTGAAACTTCAAGAGCTGACAGCCTGAAAAAGGCTCTTATTTACTGTATATGCTTGCTTTGGCAAAAATATGCCTCGAGATTCTTTTTCTTTCTTTCAAAGGAATGTGGTTGGATTCCTTTTTAAAAAATAATTTATTTAATCTTATTTTATGTGCATTAGTGTAAAGGTGTCAGATCCCTTGGAACTGGAGTTACAGACAGTTGCAAGCTGCCATGTTAGTGCTGAGAATTGAACCCAGGGCCTTCAGAAGAGAAGATAATGCTTTTAATCACTGACTTATCTGTCCAGCCCCTACATCTAGATTCTTAAAATTTGGGTTGTGGGATTGATAAGGGAAATTGATTGTAAAAGCTATCTTTGTTCTATCACAGTTTATTAATGATATCTAAATTTATTATCCCAGACATGAAAGAGGAAATTAAACACATGTCCAGGGTCAGAACTGATATGATCTCTATTTCTTGGAAAAACATAAATCTATCCCTGCTTACTGAATTCTGTATCAATAAAGAAGCATCCTGACTCCCAGTCAGTCAAGGCTGCAAGATTCTCCTGATCACTGTGCCTGACTCAATTCTTCCTCCCTTACTCCTTACCTCCTCTCTGGAACCTGTCAGCTGCTGGGTCAGGCTTTGGGCAACTGACTAACTTCAGGAGAAGTCCAAACTTTGGGATTAACTCCTGAAGAAGTTCTTCTGTAACTACAGGGGAAGTTTCTGTGACAGGAAGGTAGGATTCCAGCCATCCTGAGATGTCCACAGTCATCAATAGGTAATTAGAATGGAAGTCCAATTCCCAATGTTCCCCAGGTCCATTTTCTTAAGCCTGGATCCTGTGTGTGATCTCTTTCCCTCTTTAGGGTTTACCTGAACATAGGTGGCACATTTAGAAGTGGTGTTCTTAATCAGGCTCTCCACATGGAATGTAATACCTTTGTCTGGGACATTTGGCAGTTTCTGTGGTCCCTCGGTGAGTAGCCTGGTGGAGAGCTATAATCAGTTGCTTTCCCAGACTTGCAGTGTCCACAATCTTTGTTCCTGTTTTGCCCCACCAATCTGACCTAAAATGTATTCTGGGCAGTCCATTGAACTGGGCTCTGATAGAGCTACTGAATATTGGAGAGGCCCAACTTGTTCTAAGACCACTTCCCAGGAGGCCAACTCTGCCACTCTCTTTGCCTCTGGCTTCTGGAGAAACCCCTTCTTTTAGGTAACTAGAAAGCCTCTGAAAGACCTAAGATTTCTTCTGTGTTTTATTTCATTTCCTGCTAAAGTAAGTAATCCTTTCTCCCTGTATAGAGCTCCATAGACATGAGCCATGGTAACCTCTTTCCCAAGAAGAGTGCTTGAGTCAATGCAAAAAATTCAGCTGGTTGAGCTGAGACTCCTGTTTAGAGCTTGTGCCCAAATAGTCTTATCTTGGGTCACCACTGCTGTGCCTGCATACCTTCTTCTGTCTGGGGCAAAGCTGCTACTGTCTGTGAACAATACTTTATCTGATGTTGCCAATGGGGCATCTGTAAGAGTAAGGCTGGACTGGGTCAGGTCAGTCACCTTAAGGCAGTTGTGGAGGGGCTCGGCAGAGTCACTGTCCAGCAGGAGACAGGAAAGAAACGATTTTCACACACATTCTTAAATATAGCTTCCTGGAAAATTTTTGGGTTTTTTTTGTTTTGTTTTTTTTTTTTTGTTTTTGTTGTTTTTTTCAGTTTTTGACATAGAGTTTCTTTGTGTAGCCCTAGCTGTTCCAGAACTCACTCTGTAGACCAGGCTGGCCTCAAATTCAAAGATCCATCTGCCTCTGCCTCCCAAGTACTGGGATTAAAGAAATGCACTACTCTTACCACCACTAAATCTGGCTAGACAATAATCCCTGATTGATCCAGGGTTCTTTTGGTTTGTTTTATTATCTCTATGTAGATCTGCCTGTTCTGGAATGTTCTCTGTAGACCAAGCTGCCCTCAAACTCAGATACAGGGAGATTTTTAAAGGCCAAGAACATAGAACAACTTCATCCTGATTGGCAGTTGTAGAGGGGAATAAAACAAGCAGTTTAACCCAGTGGTTGTCAATCTTCCTAATGCTGTGACCTTTAATTAAGTTCCTCATGTTTTTTTTTTTAATTTATTTATTTTTATCTCAATCACAGGTTAGGTACTTTGAATCCCAGGCGTAGCCCCCTCCCCCATTCCCTCCTACCCTCCC
>CM053761.1:325780-370203 GCA_028658305.1 Pachyuromys duprasi
AAATAACATTATAAATAAAAATGTTTTCCTCATCAAGTGAGTGAGATCTGGCACGTCAGTGACAGGCTGGAGGACAGGGGTGCACTGGCCACCTGAGACAACAAAATGTCAGACAGTGGAGTCTAGGTGTGCAGCCGTGTGAAGGATGCCTATCGAACTGGTACAAAGCAGGCCAGGAGTCCCCTGCAAGCAATTTGCAGACCGTGGAGCTGTTCTGTCACTTTTAAAAACACAGCCTGTTTAATGTGGGACATGATGAGAAGAAAGTCGGTTCCCTGGCTTACAGCCACATCCTGCTAAGGGATCTCCAGGCGAGTTCAAGCAAGGCAGTGTTGGTCAGCTCAACAGTGTTGGAAGGAAGGGGACAGCTGAAGTTCATTCTGGGCATTGGAGCCCACATGACAACTGTATCCAGGTGATCACAGCAAGTGACACCACCCTGCAAGACTGGGACACAGAGTATGAGCCAGATAGACTGCATATGTTAACCAATCAGACACTTGTCAGGCTGGAAACCCCTGCTTGCTGGCTGCAACCCATAAAAAACCCTCTCCCCCTGAGTTTGGGGCCTTTCACTCTGGATCCACTGCTGGAGAGAGGGAGGGCCCAAGTTCAAGCTTATAATAAAGACCCTTGTGTGTTTGCACCAGAATCAGCTCCTTGCTGGTCTTTGGGGTCTCAGGAATTGGGCACAACAGGTTCACCTCCCAAACCCAAATCTGTTTCATGTTGAGTATAATCACATAACTGTTTAAAGGCAGATGAACATGCCACAGGGCCTTGAAGCTCTTCTGCCTTTGACAAGATTCAAACTAATTCAACATGACACAAAGAAATACAGAGAAAGCAGGTTTAGTAACTAACAGTACACATGCAAAAGATCTACCAACAAAATCTGTGCTTCAGTTCAGTTTGCTTGATTTTGAGATAGGGTCTCACTGTACAGATCAGGCAGGCCGCTCTTTGGTTTTTTAAGACAGGTTTTCTCTTTGTGTAACCTTGGCTGTTTCAGAATTCACTCTCTAGACCAGGCTGGTCTCCAACTCAAAGAAATCCACCTGCCTTGGCCTCTTGAGAGCTGTGATTAAATGGGTGCACCACCTGGCCTACCCACTCTTTTCTACATCATTCTCTGCCTCTTGATTGGTAGGTTTAATATATTTCCTGCCCTCTGATGGGTGCTGTGGCACATACCTTTAATCCCAGCACTCAGGGAGGCAGAGGCAGATGAATCTCTGTGAGTTTGAGGCCAGCCTGGTGTACAAAGTGAGTCCAAGACAGTCAGGGCTACACAGAGAAACCCTGCCCTGAAAATCAGAGTGTGTGTATGTATGTATATATGTATACACACACACATACACACACATATATATATTCTGCCCTCTGAAGGTTGACTTATAACTTGCTTGCACTAGAAGTTGTTTGCTACTTTTTGAGATTGCTGAAGTTCTTGTGGTTGATCTCTTGATTGTCTGTGGGCTGACATCCTGTTGCTTCAAGATAAAACTTCTGATACTTTAAAATTAAAGCCTTACTATGAAAGCCGAGGCCAGGGTTTGACAATCGCTTATCAATCAGTTTAAATGGAATAGGGCTTGCACTGAGTTGAAGATTCTTCTCTCAGTTCTGTGTTCATGTCTCACTGCTACTTAGTAGGAAAACAAAAATGGCCAGGTACAATGGCTCATGCTGTAATCCTTATACTTGGAGGTAGACGAAGGATGTGGAGTTCAAGGTCATTGTCTGCTACAGAGTATTTTCCAAGGCAGCCTGGTCTACAGCAGACCTTGTTGAAAATAAATAAATAAATAAAACAATGGGCTGGCAAGATGGCTCCAAGAGTAAAAATGCTTCCAAGCCTGACAAGCTGAGTTCAGCCCCTCGGACCCACATGATAGAAGCAGAGAACTAACTCCCCCAAGTTGTCCTCTGATCTCCATTCACATGGCTGCATGGGTACATCTCTCCCATTTAAATAGATAGATAGATAGATAGATAGATAGATAGATAGATAGATAGATAGATAGATAGATAGATAGATAAGAAACAAACAAAAGACTCATTTAAAAAAAATAAATAATAAAAAAATGAGTCAGTGAGATGGTTTAGTGAAAAAAGATGCCTTGTTGCCAAGCCTAAACATCTGAATTTGATACCTGAGAACCACATAGTAACAGAAAATCAACTTCTGCAGGTTGTCCCCTGACCTCTATGTGCACCATTTCACACATAAAAATAAAATCAATCAATAAAAACAAAAGCTGGGTGTGATGGCGTATGCCTTTAACCCAGTGGTGAGACTCCTTTGACAAACCTCTATCTCCAGAAATATTTATATTATGATTCATAACAGAAGCAAAATTACAGTTATGAAGTATCGATGGAAATGATTTATGGTTGGAGGTTGCCACAACATGAAGAACTGTGTTAAAGGATCCGGCATTAGGAAGGTTGAGATCCACTGCTTTATACCGTACTGGAGACAGAGGCAGGCAGATTTCTGTGAGTTTGGTTTCCTCTAGGCTACATAATGAGACTCTGTCACAATAAAACAAAACAAACAAACCAACACCCCAAAACCATGGAAGGAAACTGTGTTGGTTATCATCTTAGTCAGGGTTACTATCTCTTTGATGAAACACCATGACCAAAAGCAAATTGAGGAGGAAAGGGTTTCTTTTGCTTACATCATAGTCCATCACTGAAGGAAGGCAAGAGAGGAACTCAAACAGGGCAGGAAACAGGATGCAGCAACTGATGCCTGACGGAGGGATGCCTATGGGCTTGCTTCTTTTCACTGATTCTGCCAGGACCACCAGCCCAGGGTTGCACCACCCACAACGCCAACATCAATCACTAAGAAATAGCCTACAGGCTTGCTATAGCCAGACTTTATGAAGGTATTTTCTCAATTGAGAGTTCTTCTCCAATAACTAGTTTGTGTCAAACTGACATAAAACTAGCAGCACAGGATTTTTTGTTTGTTTTTGTTTTGTTTTCTTGTTCCTGTTTGTCAACATGACAGAAGCTGGAGTCATCTGAGCAAAGAGAACCTCGATTGAGGAAAATGCCCCATCAGGTTAGCCTGTAGACAAGCCTGTGGGACTTTTCTTAACTAACAACTGTTATGGAAGGGCCAAGCCCACTGTCGGCGCAACTCCTAGGCTGGTGGTCCTGGAAGAAGAACAAATTAAGCAGAAACTAGTACTTAAAAGATGTAGCTCAATTCTGGACCAGGATTACTGATACGTAAATTTCTTTTTTCAAGGTTAAGTATCTCTCTGGACATGAAATAGCTTGTACAGAATTGTTGAGAGTAGAAAAGGGTCCTGGTCAGAAAAAAATAGAATCCCTGGCTGGATCGAAAGCTAAAATCCCCATTGTGCTGGTTTGGTCGCTTTGTCTAGGGACTTGTTCCTAAAAAAAAAAACAAACCAAAACTGCAGACTCGCCTGAGGCTATGCTAGAGAAAGCAGAGTCCTCTAGGACTAGTGGATTCGCTAGTCCTTTAAGGAGATGCCATTTTTTTCCTTCCCCAAATCCCTACCTCTAGGGCAA
The DNA here is from genome assembly GCA_028658305.1 of Pachyuromys duprasi. Classification (NCBI taxonomy): domain Eukaryota; kingdom Metazoa; phylum Chordata; class Mammalia; order Rodentia; family Muridae; genus Pachyuromys; species Pachyuromys duprasi. The sequence goes on from CM053761.1 coordinate 329,339, forward strand.
AAGCTGATTTTGGATCTTAAGTCTGCCAGCTTTTCTGAATTTCCTTTCCTTTGTTTCTGTTTTATAAGCATGGTTTCCTTAAATATTGGCTTCCCCCACCTCCAATATTCATTGCAATTTATTCAATTTATATCCAGGCTGTGTCCCCTCACTCTTCTCCTCCCAATCGGACCTTCTTTCCTCTTCTTCTCTATTCTCCTCCCCTAGTCTATTGATAGGGGAAGTCCTCCTCCCCTTCTATCTGACTTTAGCAGATCAGGTCTCATCAGGACTGGTTGTATTGTCTTCCTCTGTGGCTTGGAAAAGCTGAAATCCCCAGAAGGAGGTGATCAGAAATCCTGCCACTGTGTTCATGCCAGAGAAAGTCCCTGCTCCCCTTACTAAGGAAAACACTTGGATATTGAGTCTCTGGACTACATCTGAGCTGGGGTTTTAGGTCCTCTTCATGCATTGTCCGTCATTGGGGTATCATTCTCATCAGGACCCACAGGGCTCAGGTTTTTTTGTTTTTGTTTTGTTTTTCTTTGTTGCTCTCATTTTTTTTACATTTTTATTTTATATTAATCACAGGTTATGTACTTTGTATCCCAGCCCCCTCCCGCATTCCCTCCCTATCCCTCCCATCCCTCCCTCATCTCTTCCCTGCCCCTTTCCTAGTCCGCTGATAGGGGAGGTCCTCCTCCCCTTCCTCCTAACTCTAGCTTATCAGGTCTCTTCAGGACTGGCTGCAATCTCCTCTTCTGTGGCCTAGCAAGGCTGCTTCTCGCTCGTGGGCAAGGGGGTCAAAGAGCCAGCCTTTGTGTTCATGTCCAAAATAGTCCCTGCCTTTTTTTTTTTAATGTTTTTTTGGAAGGAGCTTTCTTACTCTTTCTCTAAACCCTCCCTGCCTTTCATGTTGCTGCTTATTTACCATACTTTTCCCTTTTGTCCATCCTCCTGTAGGTGCCTGCTGAGGTTTTACAGCTTGCGTGCTCTGTGGTTTTCCTTTTAAATTCTGATAAAATTGTCTTTGTGATTCCATTCAAGTCCATTCTTAACTTTGTTCATTAATGAGACTAAAAGCCACAAAGGGGTACCTGATTTCTCCTGTATTATATGAAACACACCAGAGATGGCCACTCAGATACAGTTTATGCCAGCCAACGGGGATTTCACTCAGGTATTGGACCTAAGTATAGCACCAAGTGGCAGCTGCAGGGGGGAGGGGTACAAGCAAGCAGTTTAACATAAGATAACATAAATGGTTAGCTGGAGGGGATTCTGGACAAGCAGGCAGTTTAACTAGGGCATCTTGACCTTGGGATCCTAGAACAGAGTTGGGTGACTTTCCATGGAATTCTTCCTCTAGATTAAATTCTAGCCAAACCTGAAATGGCCTCAGCAAGAAAACAGGATAGAGGAACTTCTGCACTGTCTTGCTTTGTCACAGTATAAAAACGAAAAGAGATCACAGACCAAGTCTTAAAAACTTCCTATGTTGGATGGCAAAGGAGAAGGCTTAAAGACACTAGAACCACCAGGAAGGTAGAAGAGTAACACCATAAAAGAAAGAGAATAGTACACATGAGCAAAAATTGTCCCCTTTTGTTAGAGTCATGTAAGTAACTGGAAAGCATTCTTTGTATTAGGATTGTGCATTAAGCTACATGGTGGGTTCACAAATCCTGCCATGTGACTGGTTCCATGTGGGAGGTTTATTAAGATAAGGGAGAAGGAGTCACAGAGACCATCTCTGGGTAGGAGAGGGAGGGAGAGGGAAGGAGAGAGGAGGAGGTGGTGCAAGTTCTCTTATAAGGTGGCCCAGAGCATGTGCAAGTGGTTTCAGGTGGTCTGCCGGTGCCTTCACAGATGCCTGATATCTGGTTTGTCAGGTCCCTTGCGGCTGGCTGTACAGATGCCTGCTTACTGATCCCAACATTCCTCCCTTTTTGTCACATTTTGTTAAAATGTGAGGAGCTAAGAAGGAGGAGATGGTAGGGAAGGCATGGGGGCAATCTTTGCTCTTCAAGCTTCTTCCTGCTAATTGTGGGCATTGTGTTATTCTCAGGGTATACATGGTCCCCACCATCAGGGTCGATTGGAAGGTCATTGTCATCTGGTGCTGTGGGCAGAGGTTGATAATGCTGTAAGAGTAACTGATTAATAGTTTGGTTAGAGAATGTTTGAATTTGTTGTTAGAGAAATGTAGAGAGGAAGTTAATATAGCAGGGTGTAAAAAGCAAGAGCAGAAAGATGGTATCAGGAAGGGCAGAATCCATTTCCATATGGGGTTCTTGAAGGCCCAAGAGCTGAAGGCCTCGAGCTGTTCCCTTCGCTTTTGTAGATTTGTCTGGAGTTGTTGGATTTTGTCTTTTACCATACCTGAATGGTTGACATAGAAACAGCATTCCTCTTGGAGGAAGATGCAAAGGCCACCTTCTTTAGCTGTGAGGAGATTAAATCCCCACTGGTTTTGAAGTACTACTGCTGTCTTTGGAGAGTTAGTATCGTCTGAGCCACTTGCTGGAGGTCCTGGATGAACTGGGAAAAAAGCTGATAACACAAAGTTAGTGAGGTGGTTAATCCTGCTGTTCCAGTCCCGAGAGCTGCCGCGATTCCTGCAACAGCCAAGAGGGGCAGGATTTGAATTGCCCTCTTATCCTGCTAGGCAGCTATTGAGTCCATGACTGGGATTGGTAAGGGCTTCTTTTCATTTATCACCCCCAGATTTGGGAGGAGCACCAGAGAGCAAACTCCTGACCAACCAGAAGGCAGACAATGAGTATCACAAAGAATCAGGTATTATTAGCAGTAGGACATTGGAGTTGAGATGAGCTATCAAGGATTATAGTTTTGTTACAATCTAAGGAATTTAGCATTCCTAAAGAGTGTGTCCTGGATGCCTTGAAACAGCTTGCTACACCAAAGAGGCAAATAGGGTGATATGAAAAAGGTAGGGGGTTGTGGCAACATCAGAGTCAGAGCAGTTAGTAAATGGTGAAGTGAGGTTACTTGACTGAGTCACCGGAGAAGCTGTCAGAGGTTGTTCTGAGTTGGTCCCAAGTGCTACACAGAGCCAGCAAGCTTTAAAACAGACCAGTTGGGTCATATTAAGGAGCTTGTAAGCCAAGGTCAAAGTCTGAAGTAGGAGATGAAATGACAGGTTTGTATTATTTAGGAGGGGGTACTTCAGAGAGGCAATGATCTTAGAGGAGTGTTTAATTACCTTCTCTACTTCTCCCATCCCCAGGGATTGGGTAATTAGGGCATATTTTCTCTGGATATGGATGGTACTTGTTGGTAAATCGGGTGTTTTGCAGCAGTAGAGTTTTCCAGCAACACCTACTTCCCATCTGGGATCCCAAGGATCTCGGATGTATAAGTAGAGAGTCTATGTACAGGTGAAGGAGCTTCTTCTGTGCTGGTGTGTGGATTTGGCAAGACCAATATGGGCAGCCTCCATATCTGTCTGGCCATTTTTTGTAATAATCTTTTATTTGATCAAAGAGGAAGCAAACAAAACTCTATCAAATAAGAGAGAAGGGATAGATGTGGGGGTGATGGCTATTTCAATTGGCTCCTGACAGCCTCCCATGGAGCAATTTCCCGACCCTATTTGGAGAGACTGTTTATTGTTAATGATGATTTCTTGAACCTCAAATCTCCATACGTAGGGATTACCTTAGACAGAAACAGGCAAGAGGGAGAGGAGGAGAAATACACATTCAATCCAGTAGAGTCAAACATGGCCCTTGTAGTGAGGCCTCATTTCTCTGGAACCAAAGACAAGGTGGTTGATCTTGGCATCTTCTGGAGCTTGAGGGAGCAGGGTCCTGTTGGAGTTGATATATAGGAGGGGGCATTATCTTGAGGAGAGGGGGTGAAAGGCTTGAGGTGAGATAGATGAATCCAGTGAGGGAAGCCCTCAAGCTTAGCAGCTGTGGGGGTCACAAGAATCACCTTGAAAGGGCCCTGCCATTTAGGATAAAGAGTTGAGGAACTTTGGTTTGGAGGGGAGAGAAGGACCTGGTCCCCAATGTTAATAAGATATGGACAGGGGTTAGTGTGTGGCCATGGTAAACAGTGGTCAGTAAAGAACCATAGAAGAGTACAGAGATGACAGAGTAAGGGAGTAAGTAGGTGGTCAGGAAGAGGCGAGGATTTAGCTGAAAGACCAGGAGTTAGGACCAGTCTTATGTACATGAGCTCAAAGGATGAGATAGAGGTTTTTTGAGAGCTCATAGCCTGAAAAGGGCCAAGGGGAGGAGTTTTACCCAATCAAGGTGAAGCTATTGTGATAGTTTAACAAGAGCAGTTTTTAAGGATTGGTTAGTTCGTTCTATCTTTCCTGAGGACTGGGGATGGTATGGGATATGAAAATACCAAGGAATGTTAAGAGCTTTAGATAAGGTCTGGGAAACCTGAGATGGGAACTCAGGACCATTGTCTGACTAGAGGGAGGTAGGGATTCTAAAATGTGGGATAATCTCATGGAGAAGGTGATCAGAAACTGTCTGAGCTCTTTTGTTAGTCGTGGGGAAAGCTTCCACTCATCCTGAGAATGTGTCCACCAAGACCAGGAGGTACCAGACACATTTGACTGTTGACATGTAGGTAAAATCAAGTTGCCAGTCGGTCCTGGGGAGAGAGCCATAGCCTAGTGGGTAGGGAAGGGGGGGGGTACAGTATCCTGAGTTAGGATCTAAAGTCTGACAAATTTTACAAGAGACAGTAATAGTTAGGAAACACAAGTCCTCAGGGCTGGGCTGCAGGTGAATCTTGACAAAGTTAGACAAGGCTCGACTGTTAGGATGAAAGAGCTGGTGTAGAAAGAACAGAATCTGAGTGTCAGGAGATGACAGGGGAGATATGGGTTGTAGTATGAGGATGTCCTGTGGTGGATGGGATGAGTTTAGGCCTTTAAGGGCCATAGCCTTAGCTGCCTTGTCAGTCCGGTTATTTCCTTTGGAAAGGATGGAATTGTCCAAAGCTGTGGACTGTTCTGATGGCTGTGTAAAGATGAGAGGCTTCTAGCATGGCCATAATTTGATTGGCATTGGTTATAGATCCTTCCTTTGCTGTAAGTAACCCACGCTCTCTCCAGATGGCAGCATGGGAGAGAAGAATATGAAAGGCATATTTAGAGTCTGTGTAGATGTTAAAGGATTATCCCTGGGCCAATTGGAAGGGGCGGGTAAGAACTGTTAGTTCAGCCTGTTGATTAGTGGTGTGGCAGGAAGGGCTTGTGCCTCAACCACCTCAGTATCCAACACTATGGCACAGCCTGCTTTTTAAGCTCCCTCATGTACAAAGGAGCTGCCATTTGTATAACAGGTATAGATGGCCTGAGGTAATGTGCTCTCATGTATATATTGAAGAGTTTAAGTTAGCCTGAATGACTCCATTTTGAAATAAGGAGCCATCTTGACCGGGAGCTGAACTCAGGTACCAGGAAATATCACAGAATGTGCACCTGGCAGAAAACAAAGTTAGCCCTCCAAGCAACGGCCTCTAGGAAATATTACAGAACAAATATTTAATAAAATATAGAGACAATCTCCCTGGCAATTGTAAACGGTCACCTCTCCCCTATGGCTTTAACCCAATTTTGTAATGTCAAGGCATGAACCCCTCTGCTTTCTCTCATGGAAACATGTACCCCCCTGCTTGCTGTTATGGAAATCCCCTGTTTACAGTCTTTCCCTTTAAAATCCCTGCTCACTCAGGGCTCAGGGTCCCACTTCCCTACTGCTGTGTCAGTGAGACTTGGGTCCCAAGTTCGATTGCTCTCGTAATAAAGCTCTCTTGCTCTTGCATCGAGTTGTCTCCTGGTGGTCTCTGAGGGTCCTGTGATCCTGGCATTATGGTATGAGGGGTGGGGCAATAGTTTCTCTAAAGTTTCAGTGCAAGAATGAGATGGGGAGTAGTCAGAGTTAGGTAGAGGAAGAAGGTCTGAAATATTAAGATGTGGGCATGATTGGAAAATAAGAATAGAGTCTTCTATTAGCACCACCTGGAGGGAAAGGACCCTGAAGGAGGTAAAGTTTGTGAGCCTTTATATGTTAAAAGGTGAGACAGATTGTGAGAAGAGAAGACAGTAACAGGTGACCCAAAAGTTAGTTTTTTGGACTCTCTAATAAGGAGTTCCACGGCTGCTAAGGCACTAATTTTTTGTTGTTGTTGTTAGGTATGCTACAGGTACAAAGGAGGGTCTCAATTGGTGATCCAGGCTACAAGGGCATATCCCTCTTTTACTGTTACATAGAGAGAGTAGGAACAGGTTAGGTCTAAAAGATGTAGGGTTGGGGCCTCAAGAAGAGCCTATTGGAGCCTCCAAAAGGACTTAGTAATGGGCTTAAGAAGGATTTCAAGCAAGGAGCCTAAGGCTGCCTCATATAAGGAGCAAGAAGGGAAAATGAAGGGACCCAGGACTGTAAGAAATCAGCCATTCCCAGAAACAATAAAATTTCTTCTTTATAGAGGGAACCAGCAGAAACCGTATTAGCTCTTTTCTATCTAGGGTGATGCCCTTGTGGGTTGGGGTTATTGTTAGTCCCAGGTAAGTGGCCTCAGAGTTGGACAATTGAACCTTTGAGGATGAGACCCAATAGCCCCTGCTGGATAGGAAATTTAGAAGAGCAGAGGTGTTAGTCTGACTAACTTGTAGGGATGGGCTACAGAGAAGGTCATATACATACTGTATAAGTTTAGATTTAGGGAGAGACAAGGAGAGTAGATTAGAGACTAGGGCTTGGCCAAAAAGGTACGGGCTGTCCTGGAATCCTTGGGGTAGGACAATCCAGGTAAGCTGAGTGGAAACAAGGTGTCAGGGTCAGTCCAGGTGAAGGCAAAGATATTTTGTGAGTGGGTGTTTAAAGGAGTAGAGAAAAATGCATCCTTGAGATCCAGAACTGAGAAATGGGAGGTACCTGAGGAGATAGTGGAGAGGAGCATATAGCGGTTAGCTACAACAGGGTGGAGGAGAACAACTGCAGAATTGAGAAGATGGAGGTCTTGAACTAGGTGATAGGTTCCACTGGGTTTTGTAACCACAAGTATAGGGGTGTTAAAAGGAGAGGAAGTGAAGCAAAGGAGTTTTTTTTTTTTTTCTTAGAAGGTCAGGGATAATAGGCTTAAGTCCCCTGAAGCTCTTGAGAGGAGTAGGTATTAAGCTTGGGTGATATGGCACATGGGATCCTGTAGCTGAATGACCACAGGGGAAATGTACCTAACAACAGAGGGGTTTTGGACATCCCAGATTTGGGGGTCCACTTGAGAGGCTGGTAAAGGAAGTGACGTGTCACAACTGGTAGGTAGGGTAGCGAGGAGGAGGAGGAGGAGAGAGGACACTGGTGAGCTTGGGGTCAGGAGAATGGGTGGAGTAAAGGAGATAGAGGTTCCCACTTTGGCTAAAAAGTAACTTCCCAGTAAGGGAACTGGACAGGTTGGCATCACTAAAAACGAATGAGTCAAGGGAACACCCCTGAAAATACAATTAAGTGGTGGAGTCGTCCAACAAGGCTGGCAAGGCTGTCCCCATACCCCAACAATAGGGGAACTAGAAGGAGAGATTGGTCTCCAATACTCCATCAGGACTGAGTAAGTGGCTCTGTTGTCCAGAAGGAAGGAGATGGGCTGCCCCAATACCATGATAATTACCCATGGCTCCCTGCTAGTGGTGGTAGTGGTTGGATCAAGGGAACCCGGGCACCTTCAGTCATCCATAGCCAGACCTAGGATATCGGCTGGAGGGCAATCTGGAGTGATACCCCTATATCATGGGAGAAACCGTTGCAGCCAACACCCCAATGTCCCTCTTGGTAGCATTTTGGACATGGCCCTGGTGCCTTGTCCAGGTTAGGACAAAACCAGGCCCAGTGATCTTATTGACCACATTTGAAGCAGGGACCCAATGGTCCTTGTGCCTTAGGAGGCAAGGGAGCCAGTAGTGGCTGAGGCTGGTCGGGCAGCCTTGGCCAGCATTTGGTATTTTTGCTTGAGCGCTTTCTCATCTCTCCCATGGTACACCTTAAAGGCCAGCGCTAAGACTTCTGCCTGTGGAATCAGATATCCCCTCTCCAAGGATTTAAGCTTAGCCCTGATGTCGGGGTAACTCTGGGAGAAAAAAATAGGTCATCAGAAGTTGCCTACCCTCTGTACTTTCGAGGTCTAGATTAGTAAGTTGTAAGAGGTCTTTGTAAGGTGCTCTAAGAATTGAGGTCATTTTTGTCCTGAATGACCTCCTGGAGCTTTTCATAATTAACTGGCTTAAGGGCAGCCTTGCGGAGACCAGCCAGGAGGCAGGTCATGAACTGATCTCTGGCTAAAATGCCTTCTGGGGTATTATAATCCCATTGTGGATCCTGGTTGGTACCGCCTCAGCCCCAACCAGTTATGCTGCATTTGTTTGGTGAATCTCATCTGCAGGCATTGTAGCCTGTTCCCAAACTCACCTGCATTCCTCAGGGAACAGGCTATTGGTAAGAATCATGTGTGTGTGTGTGTGTGTGTGTGTGTGTGCGTGTGTGTGTGTGTGGTAAGACTATAAGATTGAGTGAGATGTTGAAATTCTTTAATGAAAGTAGAAGGATTAGAGGTATGGGATCCTAGTCTTGTTTCTATTTAAGAAAGTTCAGTTAAAGAGAAGGGAACATGCACCCTAACTAAGCCATCATGCCAGCCACCTGCCACAAGGGAAGAATTGAGGCCAGTTTATTCTGAGTAGAAGAAGAAGGGGGCTTTGCTATAGAGTGAGATTGGGTAGCAGGGGGGCTAGCTGTTGGTGCGGTGAAAGTGGGTGCCCAAGTAGGATGACTAGGACAGCCTGTTGCTGGGGAAGGGGGTGAGTGTTCTGGAGAAGCCAAAGAGGAAGAGAAGAAAGGAGAAGAAGCCAGAGATTGAGAACAGAATGGCAAGGTGGAGGTTCATCTGCAGGGTCAAAGGTAAAGAACTCTTAAGGTTGAGACTTTATAGCTAGAAGTTGGGTAGGAGAACAGGAAGAACAGAGAGAAGGTTTAGAGCAGAGAAGAGAGAAAGTTTAAACATAAGATACTTCCTTCCATTTACCAGCTTGCTGACAGTAATTTAAAAGATCCCATAAAATATTGGGATCTAATGTGCCTTTAATAGGCCAATTTGAACCATTATCTAAGGAATATATAGGCCAAGTTTTATTACAAGGGCATATGAGCTAAGAGGCTTTTAAGACAGGCTCCATGTTTAGGGTTTCAAAATTCTCCAGAAGATAACCCAGTGGAGATGCTGGAGGAACAGATGAATGGACAGTTCCCATTGGGAAGGTAGGTGTCAGTGAACTGCCAGAGGAATCCCAAAGGCAAGGTTTGACTCAGTAGAGTATGGTCCTACCTGATCCAATAGCTCATCAGCATTAGCCAGAGACCAAGGGCACAGCTGCCCGTAGGAGATGCAGTTTACCTAGTGCTAGGATTTTCATAGGCAATCATGAGAGGGGGAGAAACCGTGCCTGTAGAAGGGGGAAAAAAATCCCAATGAGAAGGGGAAGCCCTAAATGGAGGTCAGCAAAAAGGGTCAACCGTAACCAGTGAAGACCACCATGGAGGTTCCTCCATCTCAAAGGATAGTAGAAAGTTGCCTGATGCTCAACGGTCAATTTTCTCCTACCAAAAGAGACTTTTATGTAACCAATGAAGGGGAACTCACCAATCCAGCTGGTGTTGCATGCCGCAGATAGCGATCTGAGTTTCGGTAAAGTGGGCTGCAGGGGGATTTGGAATGAAATAGGTTTCCAGCAGCTCCGGTGGGGTGCCAGTGCCAAAGAGCAATCACCACGGGGCATGGTGGTGGAGGCACCTATTTCCGGCCAACCACACCAAGTAGCTTCATAGATGCCTGATATCAGGTTTGTCAGGTCCCTTGGGACTGGCTGTAGAGATGCCTGCTTAGGGATCCTAACAGAGGTCAGAGGACGACTTGAAGGAGCCAGTTCTCTCCTTCCACCATGTGGATTCTAGGGATTGAATTTAGATGTTTAGTTTTGACAGTGAGCACCTGTACCCACTGAACTATCTTGCCAGCTCAATCTGTGCTACTTTTCAACCAAGGTAATTGTCACAACTAACTTGCTTGTGGAGAGCTACTTGTTTGTCAAGCTGCTTTGTTGCTTTCACCCTGGCCTTCACCTTGAGACAGAGAAAAGAGGAAGTTTCTCCACGTTCCTTAAAACTTGTCTGTGTGACCTTGGATGATATCTGCTATAAGGAAGTAGTTTTAGAAAAGGACCATATCTTCTATACAGAAGTAGTTTTAGAAAAGTTTGGTGGTTCCATGAACTTTTCTTTTTGTATTGATGTGACTTGTTTTTGCTTTGCCTATAAAAAATGATTCGTGGAATAAACCCACACTGCAGTCATTACTGACAGCCCTCTCAAGACAATCCCGTGTGTAGTGTGACTTGTTTTAATTATTTTAATCCTCACTCCTCACTCACATACTGTTTGACTCTGCTGGCAGGCTCTGGCACTTGCTTTAATGTATCCCAAACTCTTTATAAGCCCAGTCCTACAGATACCATTTTGGAGCACTTATTCTATACAACAGAAGGCATAATTCTCAAGCAGTCATCTTCATCCTACAGATGGAAGAAACTCTTTGTTTGCAGTCTGCATGCTTCAACTTGCCTTTTGTCACTTGAACCCTTACAGAAAAGCCTTTCCCTTTTGCTTGGGTGTGAGGGACCACCCGGGAATGAGAAAACAACTATAAAAGAAAACAACTTAGCAAATGGTAGCTCAATATCCAAGTGGGTAACCTAATAAGGGGAACAGGGACTATTTCTGACATGAACTCAATGGCTGGCTCTTCGACCCCTCCACCACCACCACCATCACCACCACCACCACCACCACCACCACCCCCCGAGGGAGAAGTAGCCTTGCTAGGCCACAGAAGAGGAGATTGCAACCAGTCCTGAAGAGACCTGATAAGCTAGAGTTAGATGGAAGGGAAGGAGGTCCTCCCCTATCAGCAGACTTGGAAAGGGGCAGGGAGGAGATGAGGGAGGGATGGGAGAGGTAGAGAGGGAATGCGGGAGGGGGCTATGGCTGGGATACAAAGTACATAACCTGTGATTAATATAAAATAAAATAAAAATGTGAAAAAAAAGAAAAACAACTGTAACTATTCCTATCCTTGAACTGAAGCCAGGTACAGATAGTTCTCGGAGGGCAGGGTGAACTGTTCTGAGAAATAAGGGCAGGGTGGACTGCTCCGAGAAAAACCACAAACAACCAGCTGCTGAACTGTCTTCATGCTATTCTTGCTGACCAATCAATGTAAAGAGCAAGTGTGGTCTGATTTTTAGGTATAAAAACCTTGTGCTTTGCATGTTCGTGGTCGTCTCCTGCTCTTGGAAGGGCGACCCCATTGTGATCGGAATAAAACCTCTTGCTTTTGCATCGAGTCGTGGTCTGTGAGTGTTCCTGGATCCCGAGCTGTGAGACTCCAGATCTTACAGGTGCAATGGCAACAACCACAGGAGCCAAGGTCTCTGTCATTATCACCATTCAGCCTCATGGTTGATGATGCCACCCAAATGAAAACACCACAAGAATGACTTTCCAAAACACACTCCCCTCTCCTTTCAAAATTTTATACATTATAAGAACAGGCCAGACCCATTCACACTCCTTGACATAAAAGGTCCAGTTAAGATCTGTGACCTCTTTCCTACTAGAAAAGTCCCTTAAATCCTATCTAGAACAAAAAGACAGTCTGATCCATGTGCTTGTTGATGGGCTGTGTTAACACGTTGTCCTATGCTATGTAAGCTCACTGAGAAGCTGGGTGTTTAGACGGGGCTGGGCCATCTTACTTCAGACTCAAACATGTTTGTCTCAGAATTTCCTCTAAACCCTATTATGGGTCAGGCTGGCCTGCTGACTCTGTGACAGGGTAAAGGAAAACAAAACAGATTGGTAAGTAAAGACATGGTGCCCTTCAAGACAACTAATGGGCAAAGTATTTCCAGCAGAGGTTACTATTACTCACAAAAAGATGTTCATAGTAAAAACAACTACTGTAAAAGGATACAAAAAGTGAAAGCTAGACCCTGACTCTGTACAGTGCATACAGTGCCTGGTAAGCTGCTGGAAACCTTCCCCAACCTTGGAACTGGGCTGGTAACATCTGTTAGGGAGATTTGGAGACAATTCACCATCTGGAGACTAATCAGGTTTTGAGTTGTTTCCACGGGGTTTTGTCATTGTTGTAGTTTTTAAGCACCTTTATCTTTCTCCTTCCTTCATCTCTTCTTTAACCGAAAAAGACCCCAAGCTATGGTGCTATCTATCTATCTACAGACTCTTGCTTCCCTGAGCTGAAACTATAAAATTTCTTCCTGTTTATTTTGCGATTTTGGGTCTGCCTAGCCCACAGATACACTCTCCTCCCATGTCCATACTAACTGAAGTGTCTTTTTAAAGACAAAGCTGTAAATATCCACATTTCTCTGTGTGATGGTGGACACAGATTTGTGCCCTGAAGGCAAACGGGTTCACTTTGCCATTGAAGAATCTGAGCACAACAGACTCCATTTTGGTACTAGCCTCTATCTTGTAATTGACCTACCCCTCACCCCCAGAACCTGAAAATCATGTTTGTACTGGCAGGACACCATAACATTCCAGAAGACAGATTTTGCCCACCCTGACACCAGTCAATCAGGAAACAGGTCAAAATGACTGTTATCTTTGTAGTTGCTAAAACACTTACATGTTTTCCTTGTGATCACTAAAACAATTATGTTTTCCTTACGGTTACCAATAGTGACTCCAACTTGCCTTTAGCCAACCACTATGTAACAAGCCTGCTCTTGCTAAATCTCACCCAATCATGAACTGCCAAATCTGGAAGCTCCTTCCCCTTCCTAAAAACCCTATAAAACTCAGCTTCTTTTTAGGCTAGAGACTCCTGGCGTCTGACTGCTGTGTCAGTTCATGCTGGGAATCCTAGCTTAAGCCTGAAATAATGGCTCTTTGCTTTTGCAGATGATTTCTGACTCCTGGTGTGGTCAGTGGTCTTTCGGGGTCTCACAAACTGGGTACAACACAATGAAGCTGAGCTCACCTTGAACAGAAAGCAACTGTGTATTTTGCAGCCACCTTGACTTCATTAAGCATTTAACCCTGTAAATTGGCTAATGAAATCATAAAAAAAGCAAGTGCCATGTGACTTTACAACCATCCTGGTTAATGGAACCATGTGGCATAAGCCACAAAAGAGACATCTGTAAAGCTTCTAGTCCCACTAACCCCTCAGAAGATGACTGACCCTTTTATATTAGACAGGCAGTTTACCTCCTACCCTCCGGAATTCAAGGAAAGTATCTTCGTTCTTCTCCCTCACAGTCTGAATCCTTTCCAGAGTGGACAGCATACATTCAGGGGGAAGTCAAGAGATTTTTGATCTCCACAGCCATATGAAAGAGGACCTACTTCCTCAAGTTCAGACATTCTCCAACGTTTTACAAACAACCTACATAAGTCAATCATGAGAGTAGGGGACCTTTAGCAGGTGACATTAGTTATCAGTCACCAACAAGATCCACAGAGCAGCCATTTCATTTTCTTCACTGTTTCCCTCAGATACAACTTTTATGATGAGATTTATAAAAATCATAACCCAAATAAGCAAAACATTCAAAATTTTGATTTATTAAAGTATATCTTTTGAGCCAGGCATGTTGTTGTATACCTTTAAGCACTCAGGAAGGCAAGGGCAGGCAGATCACTGTGAGTTTGAGGCCAGCCTGGTCTACAAAAGAAGTCCAGGACAGCTAAGGCTACACAGAGAAACCCTGTTTCAATAAATAAATGAATAAATACATACACACATATATACATATATAAATCTCTTATATGATTAGGTATATATAGACTACCTATGTGAGATTTTTTTTTACAAAGCATACTTAATACCAAGTTAACTTATAATACATAAGTACTCATATAAGCTAAAGCTGTTAATTTGACACACCTTCATTTTGTTAGTATTAATACTAAAATCAAAAACAAAACAGAGATAAAAAGAAGATGAATGCATTTAATCAGTATGAGGATATAGATAAAACAAGCCAAGATAGTGCTTAATGATCCTAAATATTTCTATGAATAATGAACATAAGTGTTTAAATTTTAAATCTGCTTTTAAACAAGGCAAGACATGCATAGTCATATAATTCTCATCAAATGTCATCTCCCTGATTCTTATCCCAATTCTAGTTCTCCAACATAGTCGCTATTGGTATGCAACATCATGCAGTAAGGGGTACTATGGCAATGGTGTTGAGAGACCAAGAGATTAAAGGTGGCTATTTTTAGTGCTTAAGGCCTAAAATGGTTGGGTGGGGAAGTCCAGTGGAAGAACTCGCCTTACCTCATTCTTTATCCACATACTAGAGATACAGTTGCTAGGAAACTGGCCCATCCCCCTAGGGAGGGATTAATGGTTTGGGGACCTTCCTATAGCCAATCAATTCAAAATGTAATGTTTCCACAAATAGATGCTTGCCAGGTAGGAATCGCCCCTGCCCTGGGCATGCTGGGAGGGAACAGAATCCTTAAATTACCCAACTAACCTGAGCACGGGGCTCTCGGCTCTTCACCGCTTCGGCGGTGGGGGCTGTGAGCCCAAGCTGCAGCTTGTAATTATTTATAATAAAAAGATCCTCATGTGATTTGCAATGGACTCAGCTGGTGGTGGTCTTTTGGGGAATCATGATTCGGGCACAACATACTTTGGGGGCTTGTCTGGGATCCCCAAGACCTCGCAGGACTCCTGAGCCAGAGGATTGGAAGCCCAGGTAAACACCTTTGTCTTGGCCAAGTTCTGTGTTTCTGTTCTGTCATTCTGTGTATTTTTGAGATCTCAAGGTAGTACACAGTGAGTGGCCAAGAAACGGTCGTGTCAGGGTACACCAGCTGACAAGCTGGTAGACCAAAGCCACGGGGATTTCGGGAGACGTCCCAGATCCCGGTGGGGCAGTGTTCTCCAATAGCACTGTGAGGGACATGGGGTCCCAAATCTGTTTGATAGGCCTAGAAAGTGGGTCGCTCCCACGATACAGGAAGTGCTGGTGGATCTGTTGTTTTGTTTTTGTGTTTCTGTCTGTCTAGCTGCTACTGGGTGAAAATTGTTAGACTGCTTTTGGCAAGCTGGTGAGTGTGTTTTGTCTCTGTGTAGTATTTGTTTGCATCTACCTTCTATTTTCTGTTCTGAAAGCCCTCCAGGTGTCTTTAGGACCTGTGGTACATGACTGAGTGGACACACCTGAGAGTCACAAGCTATGGGGCTCAAGAAGAAAAGTCCCAGGCCCTGGGGTAGATAAGAAATCCCACCTGTGACTGTTGGTGGATGTGGAATACCACCATTTGGTTTTAGATCGAGTAAGAACATTTTTGTCTGTTTAAATATATGTATGGGTGTCATATGTTTATCTTTGATTTTAAATGGTTAATATGCTCTGTAGGTCATGGTTATAGATTTAGAGTTATTGGGTATGTTTAGAGGTTAAATTCAAACTCTTGTTTAAAATGCATATATGTGTCTTTGTGTTTATAAGGTTTGTAAATGCATATGTTTAAAATAGCAATAATATAGGTTTCCATGTGGTATATAATATGCCTCACCGCCATCTTGAGACTGCCACGTGGACTGTAATGTAGCCACCATCTTGAGATTCCAATGTAATGAGTCTGAGTCTGCCACCTTGAGATAGCCACATGGTGTGGTTAGTCTCAGTTTAAATTGGTATTGGTTTTACAGATTGGATTGTTTACACTGGTAAATTCTGGTTTTAAAATCTAGTTTTGACTTTTAAAATTTGACCTCTAGTTTGGTTATGCTTTGTGTCTTCTCTCCTACAAAAGGGGTACTTTATTATTTTGATATTGCAAAAACAGGTTTTAAAAAAGGTTTAAATGTTTAAGGCTATAAAACATTTAAAGTTTATCAGGCATTTTAAATGATGATCTTGGTCTCAATCCTATGGGAAAAGATAAAAAATGCTTTGGTATTTATTTTATTAGTTTTACTAAATGAAACCAAGCCATATGGTTTGAGCTAATAGAAAAAATTGCAGTTTTCACAGTATATCTTTTAAAGAGCTGTTTGTTTGATTAATCTGTTTTGTTCATTAAAAAACATGTTTCCAGCCTGGTCTGCACCTTGAGACAGAGAAAAGAAAAAGTTTCACCAAGTTCCTTAAAATTTGTTCCAAGTTACTTAAAGTTTGTTCATGTGACCTCATGTGACCTTAGACCATATCTGCTGCAGAAAAGATTTTTAAAAAGAGTTTAGCAATTTCAGAACTTCTTTTTGTATTAATGTGACTTATTTCTGCTTTGTCTAAAAAATTATAAAATAAGCCCATGCTGGGCTCTGGCAGGATCATGTCAGCATGGAAAGGATTTTGATGGGAGTTTTTATGTTGTCTGACAAGCAAGAGAGAGCGCAAGAAATATTTTAAAAATGTCTGGTTAAGCCAGAAGAACAAAGTTAGGAACCTAAAGGTATATAGAATGTTGCAGAAGGTTAGTTAATGTATGTATAAGGAGCCAGAGAGTTAATATAATTAAAAAACAAACTATATTTTAAAATATGTTGTACTTCATTTAGAAGGGCTGGTGATTCTTCATTGCAAAATGTTTTCTTATGCTCTTTTAATGGAGAAAAATTCTGGCTGATAGGTTTAGTGTGGCCAGAATAGTTTGTATGTTTTAAAATTGTTCTATACTGTTCTGTTATGCAGTTGGTTCTAAAATTTATTTAATCACAATGTCAAAACTTTTGGTTATAAAAAAACTGTAAATGTTTCACAGAGCTTGATGTATTGTGAGAGGCACCATGAGAGGTAACAGTGCCATCAGCAACACCTATTGGCTATGTTTTGTATTATCAGCCACAGCCTGAGGTAACACATGGCTAGCGCCATGATGGTTCAGGGATAGAGAGGGTAGAGCTGTAGTTTTGCTGCCATTTTTGTTTAGGGCTTTCAGCTGAGTTCAGTTACACGTGGCCAGCCATCATGCTGGTTCAGAGATAAGAGGATGGAGCCATGAGGTTTGTGACATCTTTGTTTAGGTCTATCAGTTGTGTTCAGTCCTCTGACTAGTGCTAAGTGCAAAGCTTTTTGCTGTTCAAGTCTTAATGCAAGTAGTAGGACTAGCAAAATTTGCTAGCCTCTCTACAAACTTTATCTGATTAAAAGGTTTACTTTAATTTTAGTCCAAAAAGAGCAGATTTAAAGTTATGCTAATAACTGCAGTTGGTTAAAATGTTGAGCTTTACCTAGTCTTTTTGTTTAGGTTTTGGTTAAGCCTAGGATGGGTAACTATAAAGCTTGCTTATGCAGATTTACTTAAATTATAGTTCTAAAACATGCATCTAAAATATGCCAAAATTAGAGAGTATAGCATTCTATTTTATAGGACACAGTTTAGAGCAGATGATAAAATAGATAAAGAGTAACTTAGACATGCTGGCCCTCAAGCTTGTCAGAGATCTGATGAATATGGCACATTAACATGAATAAGCTTATTGCCACAGAGAGTCCCAAAATCCTGGCAGTAGCTTCCCAAGGTCTCTGAGAAGATTTGAGCACAACGACAGATGACTGTGACTCTGGATTGTGGTATGCTAACTACTGGGTGATACTGCCTCAACTGGCCCACTGCTAGGGCCCAGCCTAACCTGTGGACAAAGCCATGGACACCTGGAGAGCCATTGTTTCACATTGCGAGAGGCAAGGTGAGATCAATCTCTCTTGTGTTCCTATTTCCACAGAAGCAGTCTCTTATCTGCCTGGCTGAACAGCCTCTGCTCATGATGCCACGAGACCACAGGAGTCAGGGACACTGCCTAGGTGATGGACTAGTCATCTCTCTCATTTTAATTGGTACATAAATTGGTATATTTATTTAGCTTATAATTTATCCTTCTCAGGTCTCTGATCACCTTGATGGCTATGCTAAGCTAATGGTAGCTTTTCAGCTAGAGAGCAGACAATTAGATCCACTGTTGCCCATTGGTCAGTTCATTAGCTAGCTAGAACTACTAGGTACTAAATCTCTTATTTAAAAAGGAAAACAGGTTTGCTTTGCTCACAGGATTCATGTCAGTTGCCTGTGTCTTAAGATATATAGCTGGATAAAAGGAGCTTATGTAGGGTCTGAGGATATAAAAGTTTAGGTTCTAAAAATTTAGAGAGCTTCGTTTGGTCTAGAAAAAAATGTTTCAGGTTTGGTAAATGCAAAAAACATTAGAGAGTCTAAATAGTTATTTTAAAGTATATAAGTATAAGTTAAAATATAAAAATAATTTAAGGCATATTTAAAATGAGAGATGCTTTAGATTTCTCCCCTTGCTACTGTTGTGCTTATGTTGTTATAAGATTTCAGAAGTTCAAAATTTTGACATTAATTAATAGAGTTCTAATAAGTTAATGGAGCACTGACTGCTTACTATTCAGTCACAAGCTTAAAATTTTAATTTCCTTTGGTTGTTTTCTGGAGACAGACTTAAAGGTGCTTCTCATCATGCTAAAAACCTTTGTTTAATGTGTATCTGACCCAAAAGTCATAGCTTTTACTATGGTATTCTTAATATCTGCCATTTCTGGGGTAGATTTTGACACAGAAATATCTTAAACCTGTTCCTTCTAGTTGCTTTGTTAAAAAAAAAAATCCAAGCATCCAGGGTTTAACAGTAGAGCCATTAATGTATTCCTGTCTAAGTTTACAAAAGGAGACTGAGCTCCTTTGATGGCTAATTACCAACAGGGCCCACAGTTAAAATGTTAGAGTTTCAGACTGTGGACACACTTAGGTTGTTTATAAAAAAAACAAAACAAACAGCTGACTGGTGCTCATTCCATTAAATATACTTTTACTTGTTACTCTCAGAATGTTGTTATATTAGATTTGCTGATATGTTACTTTTCTGGGTTTTTAATATATTTCCTTTTGTGTACCAAAAATTCTTATGAGTTTCAGGCAATCAAAGGTCATGAGACCTGGATCTGGCATAGCTCAAACGGATCCCAGAGGAGTTGTTCCTGATCTTAAAATTCCTCACTTAATAGACAAATTTTAACTACTATCACCAGTCTAAATTTGTCTCAGCAGATCTTCACCTGGTTGACTCTATTCTGGGATCAGCTATGGACTGCAAGCTGAAATCTGGACTTCCTGGAGGTTGACATGATTGCTCCCTGCCTCTTTGGGTGGATCAGCTAACCAGATGCTTCTGAGGACTGCCCCATTGCCCAGCCTTTGACTGGCATTTCAGCCTCCCTAGTCCCTGATGTCAACGGTCCTATTGTCAGCACTGAAGCAATTTCAGAAGATGAGATCCTCGGCCCAAATTCCCACCTAGCAGGCTGAAATGCTAAGTCAAAAGGGGGTTCCCTGACATTAGTTATTATCTTGGGGACCTAATTGGTTAAAATAGGAACTAATATTGCAGCAACTGGACCAAAAGCCTAGAGACCCTAGGAAAAAAAAGATTCCAGAGGATGGTTTAAATCTTGGTATAATAGTTCTTCTTGGCTTACTACCCCTATAAAGGGACCCCTACTTATTATATCTGGAAGACCCAAGATTGGGTCTTCAAATGATCATGGGAAGGGGGAAATGAGAGACCAAGAGATTAAAGGTGGATATTTTTAGTGCTTGAGGCCTAAAATAGTTGGGTGGGGAGGTCCAGTAGAAGAACTCGCCTTACCTCATTCTTTACCCACATACTAGAGATACAGTTGCTAGGAAACTGGCCCATCCCCCTAGGGAGGGATTAATGGTTTGGGGACCTTCCTAGAGCCAATCAATTCAAAATGTAATGTTTCCACAAATAGATGCTTGCCAGGTAGAAATCGCCCTGCCTTGGGCATGCTGGGAGGGAACAGAATCCTTAAATTACCCAACTAACCTGAGCACAGGGCTCTCGGCTCTTCACCGCTTTGGTGGTGGGGGCTGTGAGCCCAAGCTGCAGCTTGTAATTATTTATAATAAAAAGATCCTCACGTGATTTGCAACGGACTCAGCTGGTGGTGGTCTTTTGGGGAATCATGATTCGGGTACAACAGTGTGCCACGGTGTGCTCCTGAGAAAGCGTGCCATGTAACAAGCTAGTGTAAGAAGGTTTATTGAGGGAAGGGAGAGGAGTGAGGGCCTGAGAAGGCATAGAGGCAGACCAGTGCACATGTAGCCTTCCCTTTAGATAATAACTTATATGTGTTCTTTTAAACATGTTTTATAAATAAATGTGCATATAAATACAAATATCTTAAAGGTTTTTTTGAATGCTATAGCCTCTTTTAAAATAAACAAATGGTGGCCAGGTGGTGCTCCACTCCTGAGGCAGAGGCAGGTGGATCTCCGTGAGTTCAAGATCAGCCTGGTCTACAGTGCTGAGCTCTAGGACAGTCAGGGTTAAACAGAGAAATCCTGCCAGAAAACAAAACAAAACAAAAGATCAAATGGGTTTCTCAAGTTCCTTGTTTTAGCTTATAAATGAAAACACACACATTTTATATATAAAACAAAAGATGGGGGCCCAAAGACTTAGGGACAGAGGAAAAAATTCAGTTACGAGGTGTGAGGCCCCAAAATTTTAAAGTTTAATTTCCCTGGGCAATGTAACTAGGGTCCTGGGAACAGGGTCATAGGCAAAGAAACAGACAAGGTAAAGCAGATCCACTCAGCGGCAAAGAAATCACCTGACCGCATTCTTTCCAGACTTAGGAAACACTGTTGCTTAGTAACCAGACCAGATGGTCAGCAGCCCCCACACAGATAACCTCAGGGTGTGGCTGGAATCAAGTAGCTCCTAAGAAAAACCACAGAATGTGTTAAATCATTCTTCCTCCCTTGCTCCAGCCTAATCTACACATAACAGGACATTCCAGGTATTACTCAAGATCAGGTGTGGTGGCCAGGCCTGACTGCTGAGGTCTTGATGCTTAAAACAGGTCAGCTTCCCTAGAGACCTTTTACCCAATCCTTTAATGCCAAGGCTTGTACTTCCCCACTTCTAGTTTTTCCCTTTAAAAACTCTGCTCTCCCAGAGCAAGGTGTTCCCAAAGGTGGTTTGAGGCCCAGGCTCGAGCTTGCAATAAAACTCCTTTGTGTTTTTTTACAATGGAGTCGATCCCTGGGGGTCTTTGGGGGGTCTCATGAACTGGGTACAACAAATGCACCTCCATCAGATTATGGAATAAAGGTCTAATAACTTGAAAACCTCAAGTGAACTGAGAAACCGGACAGGAAAGTTGACACACAGATAACATCTTCTACCTAAGGTTAGGATCTGAGAAGCTCCTGGTAACCAGATCAACACATTAACCTCCCTCCATTGGTATTTTCAGTTTTAAGACTGCAAGAAAACAAGTCTACAGATAGAATCATACACCCTGAAAATTTCCTCTTCAGTATTATAAAACTCCCAAATCCCCTGCGCTTTGGTGTATGGTCTTCACACCTCTGGGTAAATGGCTGCCCTTCTGTTTTCTAATTAAAGGACAATCTACTTCCATACAGATCAGTCTCTTTTTTTGTTTGTTTTTGGTTTTTTACAGCAGGGTTTCTCTGTGTAGCCCTGGCTGTTCTGGAACTAATTCTGTAGGACAGGCTGGGCTCAAACCTTGCCTCCTTCTGCCTTCTGAAGGTATAAGCCAGGAAGCCTGGCTCCTTTTTCTTTTAATTTTATGCTTCCTTCACCAATTTTGATCTAAGAGTAAGCTATTTCTGTTAGGGGCTGGTTTCCCTTTGGCCTTTAGCCAGAACCAAATGCATGCTACTCATTCTCTGAGTACTTAGAGTAAGTTCTCACTGGTGAGTTTCACTTGATGGAAATAAGCCTCTCCTTTGTTTTGTCATTCCACTGTACACTCCTGTGAACATTCTCTCAACTTTGTTGTAATTCCATCAGTCAAGGTAAGTCAAAAGGTAAAAGAAGATGAATTTAAAAGCAATAATCTCCAAATGGCTGGAACAATATGGAGGAAAGACATTTATATCTTCCTGGACTGTCTGCTACTATGCAGTCTTGTGTCATCAGCAACAGTGACATTCATCTTGTGTTTACCACTTCTTTTGTATCTCTTTTGTCCACTACAAGTGCTGACCCTTACAATATGTGTTCATGTAAGCAAACTCTATGATGAAAGAAATCACTTAATGATGCATATGTCAGAAACATTCTCTTTATTAAGCATGGCTATTTCTAAACCAAATAGATTAAAAGAATAGAAACAAGGCAAATCTAAACAGGACCCCCCATGCACCAAATCATGTCTAGCACCCATCTTCAATAAGACAGTTAAAAGAACCAAATCAAAAATGGAAAGCAGAAAAAAGAAGATTTATTCAATGTGGCCACATTGGGAAAAGGGATAGAGAGACAGAGCAAATCCCTCAATAAAAGATATGTTTATCTTGATTCTGTAAGAGAGACAAAGAGAAAAAGCAGGTAGGCTAACTGCAGATTTTCATCTCTCTTTCTGTTCCACCAAACTTAATCTCCTAGTCTCATCTCCATCTCTGCAGTAAAACACCTGCTACAGCCTCTCTTTCTGCCTTGTACCCATTTCCAGTGGAAATCTTCCACTCCAGACTTCCTTCCCTCTATCCATTTCTTTGTCCCAGCCCCCAACTTCAGCAGGCAGTCCTCCCTAGGAGCCTACAGACCACTCTGACTAGGAAAGCAAGTAAGATAACTGCAGATCTTCACCTCTGCCGCTATTCCTCCAAGTCCAATACCCATTATCATTTCCTTCCCAGTAAAAGATCTGTGACCTCTTCTTGGCCTTAGTCCCTGTCTCTTGCAGACTAACTAACTAGATTCTGGTGGAGCACAGTGTTTTCCTTTTTCCTACAAGTCTCCTAACTTTCTTCTCAGCCCATCCATATTCCTAAATGTCAGCTCCCAATACTCAGAAACACAGTTTACCTAGAACTCCCAGTTGAGTTCTATCAAGATTCCAAAAGAATGTACCACAAGAAATATACAACCACTACCCTCTCCCAAATGCCTAAAGGCTAATGTGAAAATACTATCAAAAACATCCAGGAAAATATGTCCCTATTAGAGACCAACAACTATATCACAACAAGCTCTGAATATGCCAACATAAATAAAAGCACAAAAAGAAAACCTTAAACCAGTTTTTATGGATATAATAGAGGTCCTTAAAAAAGAAATTAATAAATCTTTTAAAGAAATCTATAAAAACACAAGCAAACAGTGGAAGGAAATAAATTAAACTGTTCATGACCTGAAAGTGTAAATAGAATCTGTTTGAACATGGTCCAAGAATGAAGTCATGCGAAGGAAATTATGAGTGCAGTAGGATTAACATAGTAAAAATACACATCCTATTAAAAGCAACCTACAGATTCAATGCAATACCCATCAAAATTCCTTCACAATTGTTTACTTTAAAGAACAATTCTGAGCTTCATAAGAACACACACACACATACATACATACATCATGATAGGTAAAACAATCCTTACTAATAAAAGAACTGCTGAAGGATGACCTTCCCCAATTTCTCATTGTACTACAGAGCTATTGCAATAAAAAAATCATGGTACTGGCACAAAAACAGACACTTTGCTCAGTAAAATCAAATTTCATACTAAGACATAAGTCCACATGCCTATGGACACTTTTTTTTAAAATAAAGAAGCCAGAAACCCACACTGGAAAAAAAGACAGCATCATCAACAGATGGTGCTAGTCAAACTGGATAGCTACAGGTAGAAGAATCTAAGTAGACTCATACCTGTCATTCTGCACAAAACTCAACTCCAAATTAATTAAAGACCTCAACATAAAACCAGGTATACAGAACCTGATAGGGAAAATAAAATAAAGAATAGCTTTGAGCTCATTGGCACAAGAAAAGACTTTCTGAATAGAACACTGTTAGCACGGGCACTAAGATCAACAATTAACAAATGGCATATCACAAAACTGAGAAACTTCTACATGGCACAAGGCATCATCATACAGACATAATGACAGCCTACAGGATGCAAAAGATTTTAACAACTATACTTCCAATGAATGGATAATATCCAAAATATATAAAGAATTCTCTCTCTAACTATATATATATATATATTTATATTGTATGTGTATATATATATATATATATACAATTAAATGGAGTAATGTATAAACAAAGAATTCTCAATAGAGGAATCTTGAATGGCTGAAAAACACTTTTTAAAAATGTTTAACATCCTTAGCCATCAAATCAAAACTACTTTGAGGCTCCATCTTATACCTGTCAGAATAGCTAAGATTAATAAAACAAGTGATAGCTCATACTGAAGATGATGTAGAGTAAGGGGAACAGTCATTTAATATTACTGGGAGTACAAACTTGTACAGCCACTATGGAAATCAGTGTGACCATTGTTATAATAATGATTAATATGCCATGTAACAGATCTGGTATAAAGGAGATTTATTGTGGGAGAGGGGGAGGGGAAGAGAAAGAGGAGGGTGCCTATGACAGAGAGGGAAAGAGACAGACAGAGAGAAACCAAGAGAGAGCACAAGAGGCTGGCAGGCATCCTTCTTATCCAGCACCCACCTGGCAGCAGCCTAGGTGATTACATTAGACACTGTGGGGGGGGGGGGGGGTCCCTGCAGGCCTCTGAAAGCCAGTGAAACAACCTGTTTGCTAATAGCCATTTCTAAGGAAGATGGGAATAGATCTTCCTCAAGATCCAGTTATACCACTCTTGGGCATATATTCAAAGGATACTTTATCCTATCACAAAGATACTAGCTCAACCATGTTCATCATTGTTCTCTTTATAATACAAGTAATAAATTGAAAACAACCCCAATTTTCCTCAACAGAAGAATAGATAAAGAAAATGTGGTAATTTACATAATGGAGTGTTAAATTACTCAGCCCTTAAAAAAAATATATCATGAAATTTGCAGAAATGTATGGAACTCACTCCTGATTGAGATATCCCAGACCCAGAAAGACAAATAAGGTATATAGCTTACATATGAATATTAGCTGTTGACTTGATAAGTAGGTATAGCGAAATGGACTAGAAGGTACAGATAGATGTTGTTAGGAAGGAAAATAGAATAAAGAGTTATGAGTGGATTGGAGGAGGTTGGAACAGGAGATTTAAATGGAGTGGAAGAGGGATGGGAGAGGGGATTGAGGGAGGGAATGTGAGGAGAGAATAGGAACTGAAGATAATAGGGTAACTCCATTTTATTTCTTGCACTCTGTTGACTGTCCTTAGAGTGACTTGGCCCCCACCTTCGGTTCAAAGAAAAACAGCTGGCCTTCTACCCCGCAGGTTATCGTGAACACCACAGAATGTGTTACTAGATAACTACAATCAGGCCTACACCAAACAGTTTGTCATAAATAACACAGAATGTGTTAATGGATCCTCCCCAGCATCTACATAATGCCTCACAACTATCAGTAATCTCAGTTCTAGGGAACCCAGTACTCTCTTCTGTCCTCTGTGGGCACTGCATACAGGTGGTGCACAGACATACATTCAGGAGAAAATACTCATAATCATAAAAATTATTTAAGTAACTAAAAGACAAGGCAAAAAGTAAACAGTGATCCTAGGTAGTGCATGTCTGTAATCCCAACACTTGAGAGACTGAAGCAGGTGAGTTATGAGTTCCAAATCATCTCTGACATCACAGGAGAGCAACAATTAAAACAAATGTCCTAGATCCTGAACCTGGCTTCCTCTTCCCATGTGATCCCTCCTTGTTCTGCCTTGATCTAAGCCCATTAAGGGGAGCCTCACTGAAGGCAGCCATGTAGGACTGCCCAGTTATGGATTTCAGGCTTTAAAACTGAACTGGCAGCTAAAGGTTCTTGCTGTCAAGTCCAACAATCTGAATTCAATCCCTGGGTCTCATATGGTGGGAAGAGGAGAGAACTAACTCTGAAAGTTGTTCTCTCTCTTCATATGTGTCCTAGGTTTTTCATGTGCTTATATCACATCCACAAAACACACTGATAAATGCAAAATAAAACAAAAAATGGACATAGATAGGTATGGTGGTGCACATTAGTCCCAGCACTCAGAAGGCAGAGGCAGGAGAATCTCTGTGAGTTCAAGGCCAGCCTGGTCTACCAAGCAAGTCTAGGACAGCCAGGGCTGTTACACAGAGAAACACTGTTTCAACAAACAAAGAAACAAATGGATCTAAACATTTTTCTTTCCTAGTTTTAAGTATTTTTGTTAAAGAAACAAAAATTATAAGAAAGAAACTGAATCACTTTCTTCTTGGATTTTTATTGTTTTGTTTTAGCCAGATTTTGTATAGTCTTTCAAGATAATTCTTCATTTTAGTATGAATTCATTTATCTATTTTTGTTTTGTTTTGTTTTTTGTTATGCCCAGTTCTTGAGAGCCCCAAAGACCACCATGAATCTACTCCTCTGCAAAACACATGTGGGTTTATTTGATACAAGCTCCAGCCTGGATCACAAGTAGGGCGGTCTAGGGGAACAAGGTTTTTAAAGGGCAAAACCACAAGCAGGGGTGAGGGAGCAGGGTGGATCTCCAAGCCTTGGCATTAAACAATCGGGTAAGGGAAACTGACTTTTGAAATGATTGGTTTACTTTAGGCACCAGGTCCACCAGGTTCTGGCCTGGCCATCTGGGTAGGTTGCTAGGAGACTGTATCTCTTTAAGTGATTCTGGCCAGGCCATCTAGCCCAGTTTTCTAGCAACTGTATCTCTAGTGGGCCGGAAAAGAATGCAGTAAGGCTAGTTCCTCCCTGTAGGTGGCTGGACATATCTCCACCTGGCTGGCAATTGTTTAGGTTTATGCTTTAAACTTTAATTCAATAACCCCCCCCCCCCAAAAAAAAACCCTAATTTTTAATTCTTTGGTCTTTCAGTTTTGTTTTGGGTTGGGTTTCTCTGTGTAGCATTGGCTCATTTTGTAGACCAGGCTGGTCTCAAACTCACAAAGATCCATCTGCCTTTGCCTCCCAGAATTCTGGGATTACAGGCATGTGTAACCACACTCAGCTCATTTAGCTATTTTTCTGAGTTGTAATGTTAGTTTTTATCGTAGTTTTGAGATAAGGTTTTACTATGTAGTTCATGCTTCAAACTCAATATGTAGCTGAGGATAACTTTGAATTCAATGTGATTTTCTTGCTTCTGCCTTCTTAGTTCTGGGATTATTGGCCTGTGCTGCCATGTTCTGCTTGATTTGGTTACATTATAAATTTTCTTACATGAACTGTATTTTATATTCTTTATACAATCATCCATTAGTTGTGAAGAGTTTAAGTTACCTTGAATGACTCCATTTTGAAATGAGAAGCCATCTTAACCAGGGGCTGAACTCAAGTACCAGGAAATATCACAGAATGTCCGCTTGGCAGAAAACAGAGTTAACTCTCCTAGCAACAGCCTCCAGGAAATATCACAGAATAAATACTTATTTATACAGAATAAATTAAAAATAGAGACAATCTCCCTGGCAACAATCAATGAAAATTGGTTGGGAAAATTCTCCCCAACATCCCAGATGTAGATTAGAAGAATGACAATTGTGATTATGTATCTCAGCTATAGGGTCACCTTGCCCCATGACTTTTACCCAATCCTGTAACACCAAGCCATGAACCCCCCTTGCTTTGCTGTCATGAAACCCCCCCAGTTTGCTTGCTGTTTTACTCTTTAAAAACCCTGTTCACCCAGGGCTCAGGGTCCCATTTCTCTACTGCTGCGTCAGTGAGACTTGGGTCCCGAGTTTGATTGCTCTTGAAATAAAGTTCTCTTGCTTTTGCATTGAGTCATCTCCTGGTAGTCTCTGAGGGTCTCATGATCCTGGCATAACAGTTGTTGGGTATCCACCAGCAAAGAGTACTTAGACAAATGTTTAAGTCAGTAGAAATTATTAGCCAGCAAGCAACTATACTGGGTATTTGGGATCCAGGATCAGGGTAAGCTTTTAAACACAAAAGCATATCCTGAGTTGACATACTTCAGTTAGCCAGAAACAGAATTACAGAAGACAAAAGCAAGGTTAGTATATTTAGAGATTTTTTCCAGAAACATGGGTCTTTGTCTTCATCTTAGCAAGTGGAGCCTGCTGTTCATGAGCTGAATTTTAAGGCCTGAATGGTTTATCCATTACTGAGTTAATTGTGCTAAGGTCTGAGGGCCTACCGAAGTCTGTTACAAACAATGTAAAAAAAAAAAAAACCTGTAGATTACAGCTGAGATCTGCCCTGAGACCAAACATCAATATCTAGCCAAGACAGGTGTCTGAGTGGTTTGTGTGGCAACTTTTGGGCCCCAAAATTATATTTCTAAAGCTACCACCAAGGTCTATTCCTTTATTTGACCACTTTGTTGTGCCTGACTCATTACTGAGGCTGGTCACCAAAGTTCAACTTTCAAGACATCAATGTTTAGCAATCAAAATCCACTCTTTTGACTATCCTAATTAAAATACCTAATCAGAATTTACCAACTCATCCTTGATCATCGAAACACGGACCTGTTTTCCCCTCTAACACTTGCAAAGCTATTTGCTGCTGTTTCTGTTGGATTCAGATTCAGTTATACTGTCTCTTTGCTTGGCTTAATAAAAAATCTCTTTGTGTTTGGTTTGTGCTTGAAAACTAGTTTTTGTGTGTGGTCTTTGCCAAATTCCTAAATCCCCGAGGGGAGCACCGCACAGTACTTGGGTCCATTCACTATAATTATTCACATCTGGACATGTCTTTATTGTTTTGAGCATTTGAGTTTCCTCCTGTGTGAATTACTGTCTTGAAATGCATCTGGAATTAGCACTCTGACACCAAGGAGACTGGAAGAGATTTACTGGTATACCTAAGCCAGGATACCTGTGAAAGACTTCAGCTATAAGTCCAGTTTGCATTCACACGTTATACTCTAAAACCACAAGGTGGGGCCAGACAGTAAGCAGGATCTTACAGAGCATAGTGAATGTGTCAGTTAGCTTGGGGCTTTTGCTTTCCAAAGGCATATGACAGGTAAGCTTTTGTGGTCAGTTGCTAAAGGCAATGACCTATTGCTTCTTTCACCCTGTCTTGGAGCTCCTTTCCAGGTCATTTCTTCCAGGTGAAGTCATGTTTGACAATAAGCAGTATAAGCAGAGCTTTAAGTAAGTCACTAAATAAAATAATATATTGGTGTGTTAGTCAGGGTTCTCCAGAAACATAGAACTGGAAGCTGGGCATGGTGGTACACGCCCATGATCCCAGCACTCTGGGAGGCAGAGGCAGGAGGATCAATGAGTTCAAGGCCACCCTGGTCTAATTTGACTGGAAAATAAATTAGTTTACAAACTAACTCCAGGGACAAAGAGATATCAGATTAAGATTGAGAAATGGGAGCAGGGTGTGGTGGAGCAGGCCTTTAATCCCAGTACTCAGGGAGGCAGAGGTAGGAGGCCAGCCTGGTGTACAAAGTGAGTCCAGGACAGCCTGGACAGTCCAGGCTACACAGAGAAATCCTGTCTTGAAAAAATCCAAAGGGGGGAAAAACACAGAAAGAAAGGAAAAAAAAAACTGATAGAATGTGAGTGTGTGTGTGTGTTATTATTGTTGTTTTTAAAACAGTAAAATCTCAGTTGTACCATTTGACCAATAAAGACTCTTAGGAACCAGGTAGAAAAAGCACCCAGCTGATCTTCCTAGTCAGCTGACATCCCAGAAGGAAAAACCTTTCTAGTTAGTTAGCACATATCCCAGAAGAAAAAAAGCCAAAAGTCCCTTCTCCTCCTTCACACTGCCTTAAATACCCTTCAACTTGAAAGGTTCAAAAACTTAGAGTTAATTCCTGGGGCTGGGGCAAAATCACTGTACCACATTCCTTTCCAGATGTGGGAGGAACCGTTGCTTAGCAACCAGACCAGAGGACCAACAGTCCCCCACCCAGATAGTCCTGCCTAATCAGCACCTAACAGTACACTCCAGGCACTGCTCATGATCAGATATCCCCCAGATGGCAGGGCTGGACCACTGCAGCCTTGGCGCCTAAAACAGACCTATTATTTTAAAGATCAGCTTCCCTAAAGACCCTCTTACCCAATCCTGTAATGCCAAGGATTGGGCTTCCCTGCCTGCAATTTTTCCCTTTAAAAACCTTCTCCCAGAGCGGGGGGTGGGTAGGTGGGGGGTAGGGGTGGAGTAGTGTAAGCTTGGGAACTCTGGACCATGCCCTTCCCAAGAAAACTCACAGACCATGACTCAATGCAAAAGCAAGAGGCTGCTTTATTCCGATCGGGATGGGGTCACCCCTTCAAAGGCAGGAGACTACCCCGAGCATGCAAAACACAGGGTTTTTATACCTAAGAATCAGACCACACATGTTTCTTTACATTGACTGGTCAGCAAAAATAACGTGAAAAACAGCTCAGCAGCTGGCAGCTTGTGGTTTTTCCAGGAACAGTCCACCCTGCCCTGAGTTCTCAAAATAAGTTCACTCTGCCCTCTAGAGAGGACCACCTGGTCTAGCCTCTATTCAAGGTTGAGCAGTTTCAGTTGTTTTTCTTTCTTGTTCCCGGGTAGTCCTGTCCCTCAGTAGGGGGTCATTTGCCTCTTTGTCTTTGTGAAGGGCTTGCAACCCAAGCTTGAGCTTGTAATAAAAACCCTCCTATGTTTTGCAGTGGAGTCGATTCCTGGTGGTCTTTTGGGGTCTTGTGAACTGGGCATAATAAAGTCAATGCCCTCTTTTCTGTTTACTCCCTGTCTGCTGGTTTCTTGCTGACCTAAGGTTGACTTTATTTAATGTAATCTGTGTGTAGAAAGCTCTTGGATTAAAGGTGTGTGCTAGGGCTGAGGCACACCAAACCAGAAATAGGTATACAGCTCACAATCTTGAGGTTCACAATGGGATCAAACATCCTGTGATACAGATAGATAGATAGATAGATAGATAGATAGATAGATAGATAGATAGATAGATAGATAGATATAAAGATATAGATATATAGATATATAGGTATATTTTTTCCTAGACTTTTCATTGAGGGATAACCATTGTTGGACTAGTCCAGCTGGCATTCAGTTTATACTAAAATCCCAAAAAGTTGTCTCTAATACCAGTCAATGAAGGAATGACTTGCCATTGAGAGTGAGAACAAGCAGGCTTTTTCTCACTTTTATACAGTCTACCACTAAAAGATGTAGCCCAAGTTTGAAGTGTGATCTTCCTACCTCAAAAAAGTCATATTTAAGGCAAGCCTTCCCACTCTAAATAATTCAATCAAGAAAAATCTTTCATAGGTGTGCCCTATAGCTTAGGTTTTAGTTAATTCCAGATATAGTCAAGTTGACAACCAAGAACAACTATCATAATCAGTATCTAATAATTGGTCCTTTTTACTTTGTTTCAACACCTCTGATGCCATCTTTGCTTCTGTGTGTCCAGCTTTCTTAAGGGGAGAACTACCATTCAGTGTCTGAAATGAAAAGAATGACTTTGGGATTTGCTAAGGAAGAACTATACTCATCAGTCAGTGTTCTAGAGGAAAGCAAACCACTGTCTTGCCAGCTTTCAGGACTCATGTTGATTGTGAAGGCTCAAGAGGATCCATAAGGTAGCTTGTGTTTCTAACACAATTGTTACCAGCTGTTGACTTTTGGATACTTAAGGATATGACCAATTTGCTTTGGAAGCTCATTCTTTTTCTTTCTTTAATTTTTCATATGGCATTTTGAGACAAGATCTTATGTAGCCCAGATTGCCCTTGAATTTGTAATTCTCCTGTCTCAGTCTCATGAATATTGAGATTATAGATGTGTACTACTACCCTTGGCTTAGACCTGAACTTTTAGGCAAAACTAATTCTCTTGGGCAGAATTTTTTTCTATTATATTTGGATAATTCTTCACTTTTTCACTGTGAATTCAGTGAACTGGCAATATTGATGCTTTTTGTGAAATCTTTGTAAAGTTAGATGGCTATTCTAAAGGTCATGACAAGTAAACATGAAAATCCCAAGGGAGGGTCAGAATCCTGAAATCCCAGGTAGCAGCTTTATTTAAGTGGCTATTTGTGATTTTAGCAGACAAAAGCAAATATAATTAGTGTGCTTAATCCAGGGGAGTTGCCACAAGTGCATAAATCCCACAAATCATCTAGGACACCCTAATATAATAATCAAAATCAAATCTAAGGACATTTGGAGCAGGAGCTTAAGCAGGAACTGAAGCAGAAACTATGGAGGAACACTGCTTAATGGTTTGCTGTCTCTGTCTTCCTCAGCTAGCTTTCTTATACAGCCCAGGCCCACATACCTAGTGACGGCACTGCCCCAATGTGACTAGCTTCTCATACATCAATTAGCAATTAAGAAAATGCCTTATAGGCATGGCAGCAGGCCAACAAAAGGGAGGCTACATTTTAAATTAAGTTCTCTCTTCTCAGATTGTATCAAATTGACTCTCAAGATTAGCCATCACACAGGGAAAA
This sequence comes from Pachyuromys duprasi, assembly GCA_028658305.1. Classification (NCBI taxonomy): domain Eukaryota; kingdom Metazoa; phylum Chordata; class Mammalia; order Rodentia; family Muridae; genus Pachyuromys; species Pachyuromys duprasi. The sequence goes on from CM053761.1 coordinate 361,834, forward strand.
AGTTAAAATGAGACAAGTGTAAAGAAACATATGCCTGGAAGAGTGTCTTAGTCAGTGTTCAATCACTGTGAAGACACACCATGACCACAGCAAGTCTTTTTTAAGATTATTTGTTTATTTATTTATTAGGTATACGATGTTCTTCTTGCACGAATACCTGCACACCAGAGGTATGCAGGGCATAAAATTTCATTATAGATGGTCATGAGCCACCCTGTGGTTGCTGGAAATTGAACTCAGGACCTTTGGAAGAATAGTCAGTGCTCTTAATCTCTAAGCCATCTCACCAGCCCAGCAAGTCTCATATAGAAAGCATTTAGTTGGGGTTTGCTTACAGAATCAGAGGTTTAGTCCATTATTATCTTGGCAGGAAGCATTGCCATGGGATACACAAGGGAGAGACATGGTACTGGTATGAGTTCTACATCCAGACCTCAGGCAACAGGAAAAACAGAGAGAGATACTAGTGCTGGCCTAAGCTTTTATTTGTTTGTTTGGTTGGTTGGTTAGTTTGGTTTTTCAAGACAAGGTTTCTCTTTGTAGCTTTGGCTGTCCTGGACTCTCTTTGTAGACCAGACTACCCTTGAACCCACAGAGGTCTGCCTGCCTCTACCTTCCTGAGGGTTGGGATTACAGCTGTGTGCTACCCTGCTCAGTTGGCAGCCTGAGCTTTTAAAACCCCATAGTCAACTACCAGTGACATACCTCCTTTAGCAAGATCACACCTACTCCAACAAGGGCCTATTTCCTAATCCCTCTCAAACAGCGGCATTCCCTGATGACCAAGCATTCAAATATAGGAGCCTATAGGAGCCACTCTTATTCAAATCACTATAGAAATATATCTTAGTTAAGGTTTCCATTGCTGTGAAGAGACACCATGATCCAGACAACTCTTATAAAGGAAAACATTTAATTGGGGCTGGCTTACAGTTCAGAGGTCTAGCTCATTATCATCATGGTGGGAATCATGGAAGCATACAGGAAGACTTGGTGCTGGAGAAGCCAAGAGTTTTACATCTTGATCTGAAGACAGCCAGGAGGATATGGTCTTCTGCACTGGTTGGAGCTCAAGCATTAGGAGACTTCAAAGCCCACCCCACAGTGACACACACTCTCCAACAAGCCCACTCCCCTTTCATCATAAAGGCCATACCTCTTAGTAGTGCCATTCCCTATGGACAAGCTGTTTGGATTTTAGAACAAAACCTGCTTCTGGGTTGCCTAGCAGCTTATGATGTCTTCATGTGCCGCTGGCCTTAAAGGGACAACCTGACATATGCTCTCTCTCTGCTCTTTTCTCTCTTGCTCTCTCTTGGTCCTGGCCTCTTGTCCTCCTCCCTTTCTCTCTCAGGGTGTCCCCTCTCTCCTTCTCCTTCTCTCTCTTTCCCTCTCTCTTTCCCCCATCATGTCCTGTTCTCCCTGTTCTCCCTTCTCTCTTTCTCCATATCCACCTAATAAACCTCTTTTATATATGAGGTCTGTCGTACGGCTAAATTAATTAATCTTAATTTAATTGGGTCCCATTAACCTTACACAAGCATTCAAATACATGAGTCTATGGGAGGCCAAACCTATTCAAATCACTACATTCTGCTCCCTGGAACCAGTAGACTTGCAGCCATAACATAATATAAAATACATTTAGTCCAACTTCAACAATGTTTAAAAGTGCAAAGTTCAAAGTCTCTTTGAGATTCGTGTAATCTCTAGATGTAATCCTCTATAAAATCAAAATCAAAGAGCAGATCACATATTTCCAACATAAAAGGATACACATTACCATTTCAAAACATCATGTAAACTTCCTTCAACTTGTGAGGGTGACCCTAACAAGGACTCTTAGTATTGGAGAGAAGATATTGTAAGGGTAAAAAATTTTGACTTGGCCCTAACCATGGGAACTTAAACTTGTGAGCTTTATGTTTCTAAGAAATGCCCTTCTTTGTTCCTGGACCTAGAAGTACAAACAGTCCCTAACCGTGCCCTAGTCACCACACCTGGGCACAACCAATCACTGACCACCCCGTTAAAAAAAGTCCCTTATCCCTAGACCCCCTCCTGTTTTGCAGTTTTTGCCTTTATAAACTCTGTGATTCTGCTGCTCAGGGCTCTCCACCACCCCCTTGTGTGGGAGCTGTGTGCAGAGCCCTGGCACGCTGGCTACTGAGTAAAACCTCTTGCTGTTGCATCAAGCTCTCATCTTCATTGGTTATTGGGGTCTGGCGTCTATCCAGAGGAACGGAGGGTCTCCCCATCTCAGGGATCCAACAATATGGAGCATGAAGCAGCCATCTTCTGTAATCAGGCAAGGCTTCCAATGGTGGGACTAGAATACCAATCGAACAACAAGACCTTTGGCCTATAACCTCTCCTGCCTGCAAAATGTGCTGGGGCAATGGTGGCTCAGAGCTTGTGGGAGTAGCCAATCAATGCTGGTCTAACGTGACCCAAGCCATGAGAGGGATCCCATATCCAACATTGCCCACTGCCTGGATGGCCCAGAGACCTAGAGTAGAACCAAGCACAACTGACAAAAAAAAAGTTAATGACAGTGTGCCTTTTTGTTTCTAAGCTAGTTGGTTCCCAGCTCCATGCATGCTGAAGATCAAACCATGTGCTTTCCTCTATGTTAGGTACGTGAGCATGGCTGGTGGGCTTTGAGGGGTTTGGCAACTAGGATTCCACATTTGTCTTTTGAATGTTTTCAGTTTATTCACACAAAAAAATACCCCTTAAATGCCATGCTATTCTAAAGGTTATGGCAATCTCATCTGAACAGACATCTCACCAGAGCAGGGAATGGCAGGAAAGGTTGCAGGCTTCTCCTGGGGAAAGCTCTCTGGTGAGGATGCTTTGGGATCATGCATTCACTATGAGGTCCTTCAGCTATGGCATGCTGGTGAGAGACCAAAAGATTAAAAATCAGTGGATATTAAAGTTTAAGGTCTAAACTAGATGGGTGGGGGACGGAAAGGCTCACCTTCTTACATTCTTTCCCTACTCACTAGAGATACAGTTGCTAGGAAACTGCCCACCCCTCTAGGGAGGGATATTAGTTGATTGATAGGTTTGGGGACCTCCCTATAACCAATCAATTCAAAATGTAGCATTTGCTTGCCAGGAAGGGAACGCCCCCTGCCTTAGGCATGCTGGGAAGGACAGAATCTTTACATGAGCCAACTAGCCTGAACACGTGGTTCTTGGTTCCCAACCCTTTGGCTGTTGGGGGCAGGGGCCATGGCTCTCGCTGCCTTGGAGGTGCGGGCTGGGGAGCCAAGCTGCAGCTTGTAACTTTTAATAAACAAAAACCTCATGTATTTACAGCGGAGTCTAATTGTTCCTGGTCTTTTGGGGTTTGTGTACTGGGCATAACACTGAGAATTAAATGAGGGCACAGTAAAGAAACAACTGAGATGGTTGTTTAGAGGAAGGCTTTTATTGTAGATGTGTGTATCAGAGAGAGAAAGACAGAGGGGGAGAGAGAGAACATCCAGAAATATCTGGAACAGTCCAGTAAAGGGAAAAAGAAGCAGATTTGACATAGTCAGGACTATTTACAAGAGAAGTGAAAATAGCGGAATCTAGTGGTGGTGATGGTGGTGAAGGTGGTGGAGGAGGAGGAAGAGGACTTGGGGAGGTGAGAAGGGCCTGGAGGTGTACTTTGGGAAATATTGTGTGGGCTTTGGTAGTAAATGCGAATGTATACAATGGCAGTCTCTCTAAACAAAATAATTCTCTGGGGAAAAAAATCCCTGCCACTGTGGAACCATATAGCATGATAACTCTGTCTGCTCCTGCACAAGAATCTCCATTGTGCCCCCTGTTTTAAACAAGAATAGAGAATTTAAAGGATTATGGTTCCAGAAACTCTGAGGTACTTACATCCAGTCCCAAGGATAAAAACACACAATCTAGAGAAGCAATGGGCCCAGATCCAGAGACTGAGGCCTTGGCAGTTGAGGGCGAGAGTTCAGTTAATAAGTATAGAATGGTGACCACAGTTGATTCTCTGGTACATGACTTGCAGGATGAATGACAAGATCTGGTATGTCCCTTGAGAAAAAGATTCTGTTAAGAACTCAGACTGTCTTGATCCCCTTCTGCCATATTCAGGATTATACATTGAAGAAATTAGGATTATATGGTATCCTGGGAAAAAATAAGATATCAGAACCTTCCCTTTGGAGAGTGTATAAAAAGAAGAGGCCCATATTGTAAAATTACAGCAAATAAGAATGCAATTAGGAATCCACTCAATGCTTGTTGTGCTACCTGGTACAAACACTGCCTTACGGGTTTGTTTTTGAGGACTCAATGTCTGGCACCTCCTGACCATAAGGGCTGAGAGCATAAAGGAGGAAACGTAAAGGGACATCTGGTGGGGTTACTGAACTTTGAGAACAATGGGGACTTGGATGCTTGCTGAACATATTGCTTTTACTTCAAAGAAAAACACTGTAATAAAGTTAATTACCTCTTTCATTCTGAATGTTGAAAAATAGGGCTATAATTGGTTAAACACAATCTGTAAAAAGATCATATATTTCTTGGAATCACTAAGTCTGCTTTCAACATACCTGTGATTAAGCTACTGTGCAAATAGAGTATAAAATGTTTAGCTGTTTTTTCAATACACACATGAGCTATTCTGATTTACCCTCAGATCATGTCACTTTCCTTCCCTCTCAAAATCCACTTCTCTTTGGGGCCTGCACCGCACTGAAGCTAAACTCTGGCAAGGTTCATTGTTTTTCCAGAGATCCCTTATCTAGGAAGGTCCTTGGGACTTTTCAAACACCTGCCTTGATCTAAACCACACAAAATTAAAAATAATTTCTCCTAGTCTACTTTGGTAATGTCAGCCAGTGTTGAACCCCCGTTCGTTGTAGCCCATCCCTTTCTACTCTCCTGCAAGGGCCCTTGAACGAACATGCTTTGTTCTTCTTGGGAAGGTGAAGCTTTATTGGGCCCCACCTGGACCTCTGCCTAAAAGACATTCAGTCTCTATGACTCTCTGGAAACTCCCTTCCTCCCTAAACCCAAGGGAAACCCATTCTGAGTCTAAAACAGTTTTTAACCTGTGGTTAGTGGAATCTGAAGATTTAGAGCCACAGAACATAGAGGGCAAATTGTATGGCAAACTTTCCCGGAATGCTGACATTTGTCAATTGTCTCTTCAGCAATGACAAAATTGTGAATTGCCCTCCGACCCCAGTCTCTCTCTCTCTCTCTCTCTCTCTCTGGAATAAGTTTATTGAGAGGTAATTCATATATTATTAGATCTGCCCAAAGTAACTCCACTTTTTCCTAGTTTTAGCTAATTTACCCACTTGCTCCCTAGCTCCTGCTCACCAAATCCCAATGAGCAGAACATTCTCACGCAGCCACACCTAAAGCTTCTGGAGGCCCATTACAGAATAAAACAAGTTGTTTAATCTACTAAAAGTAAACCATAAGCATTGACTGAAATGATCAGTGAAAATGGGTTTTTTTCCATATTCACATTAGGACATAATTAAGCTCTGTGCAGAATTATATGTTGGGAATTAAACTCTTGTGATATTGAAGACATTGTCAGGATACTTTTAAAGTACCTTTTCAAACACATGCTCCTTTATTCACCTCATCTTTTGTTTTGTGACAGGGTTCAATGTAATCTGCTTGGTCCTGTGTAACTGAAGATGACTCAAACATCTGATACTCCTACCACTTCCTCCCCAATGCTGGGATTGCAAGCTTGGTCCTCCATACCCATTTGATCCTATCATCTTGGATCTAAGATATGGAAACAGAATGACATAAAGAGGCCAGTTAGGAATATGAGAGTTTAACTATATCCTGAGTCATTTTGCATAATATATAATTGATAGGATGCCTTAAAAATTAATAAACAGGCCAGGCATGGTGGAGCACAACATTAATCCCAGCACTAGGAGGACAGAGGCAGGTGGATCTCTGAATTTGACTCAACCAAGTCTACCTAGTAAGTTTCAGGCCAGCCAAAGAACACACAGTGAGACCTTACCAATATAAATAAATAAATAAATAAATAGTAGTGTATCTGTATTGTTCAAAACACAAAATCTAAAAATGAATATTTAGTTAAAAGTGTTATTCCATAGCTGGGTGTGATGATATAGACCTATAATCCCAGTGTTCAGGAGTCCTCATACTGACCCCTTGAACACCGGACTCAGATTGATGGAAGATTATTGAACGGTGAATACAAACTGACCCGCCAGGGACACAATCTGTTCTCAGGAGCCAGACTATGATGCCAGTCTGTTTCTAACGCAAGTTTTTATACAAAAAACCATAACCAAGTAACAACTAGGTAACCAGGTGTAGGAAGCAAGGGGAGCAGCATTACATCATTTTGACTAGCCAAACATAATCAATTTTGTTCCAAGTGTATTGTGTTGTAGCTAGGTATCTAGACAAAGCACTTTATGCTGATTGGCTAGGATTTAGGAGAGCTCTTGAGAGCTTTCCAGCTTTCTGGGAGTAAGGAAAATAACAGGATGTAGCAATCTTACCTCTAACAAAACATACATTTATCTTTAACTCAAGCAAAACATGCATTTATCATCTATTGTTTTATTTTAAGCAGCAAGTATTGAACTATTGAATTATATCCTAGTCTCAGGCACATAGGGCCTGAGAACTTGAACTTAATTTCACCTTTTAATCAAAATGGGACATTTGAGGCAAAATGGCTTCTTGTATGCTAAAGGCTACAGCAGGTGTTAAAAGAGGAGCCTCAGTTATGCTAAGAACTAAAGTTCTCAACAGAGGGGCATAGGAGGAGGATGTTCAGGAGTTCTAGACCAGGTACAGATATACAGTGAAACTCTAGCACACATATACACACCTCATTCCAAACTCTACAACAACTAGTGTCCAGAATGCTATATAAAAAGATACCAAGTGGGCATGATGGCTCACACCTGTAATTCCAGCACTTAAGGGAATGAGATAGGTGACATGACCAAAATAACTTGCAAAAGAAAGGCTTTAATTTGAGTGTATGGTTCCAAAGGGTTAGAGACTGTGATGGCAGCGAAGGCATGGTGCATGGTGATCAGCAGCTGAGAGCTCCCTTGGTCCACAAGCAGGAGGCAGACAGAGAGAGCACGGTGGGAGGGCTAGAGAGATTCCTTTCTTCTCTAACCTCCATCACTGTCCTTGGACACCTGATAGCTCTGGGGAAAGCCTGGGAAAGATTGAATAAACCTGAGCCAATCAGCTACAAGTGCGACATAAATGGCTGAAAGGCCCTGAGAATATGGTTTGAAATGACAGACCATCTGGCCCCTACCAATCATCTTATAACCTCATGTAACCACTCTGTAGCCCCTCAGTCCAAATAGAGATTATTAGCTCATCTCTTCTGGAAATCCCCAGTTCCCTTTAGAAGGCCTGGAGTCCTTTGACTAGGGGTGGACATTTTGTATGGATGGTCCATCCCTACATGCTGGCTGATTCTGCAGAATACATGCTCTTTGCTTTTGCATACTGCTTGAGTCTGGGGTCTTCCTTCAGCGATTCTTGGACCCTTACCACTGGGAACAGTGTCTTTTTAAACCACAAAACTCACCCCTAGTGATACACTCTTCCAACAAGACTGCACCTTCTAATTCCTTCCAAACAGTTCTATTAACTGGTCTTGCGGCTGCCTCAACAAGCCATGGTTGCCTGCTGGCAGACTGGCCTCTGGAAGTCAATATGCTCCCAGGCAGGCTTGTCCTCTGTGTCCAGCCATGGAGGCTCAGCCAGCACAAGAGCCATAAACACTTCCAGCCTTTGAGCTCCTTGGTCTGGCAGAGGAGAAATGGTTCTTTGATTCAGCGACTTCCACCACCCTCACCCAGACGAGGGTAACACTGAGGTCTGTCTTGGCCTCAAACTGTGGTCCCATGGACCTATTGCCAACTTCTGTCTTGGAGACTTAAGATGCCTTCTTAGTTCTCTTCATATGCAGGAGACCATCCTTGAAGCCTGAGTCCTAGAGCTGCTATTGTCAGGGCTAGACACAATATGCCTTGTTGCCAGACTCAAGAAACAGGCCTGAATGGAACCTTTTACCATCTCTTTAGCTAAAGGACAAAAAATGTTCATAGCAGTCTCACCTATGTGTCAGGGTAAATAACTAAAAAAATGGAGAATTTCAGATTTCTACGCCTAATTCCCAGTTTAGAGGCCTCTAAGATTACACACCCCTGTAACCAAACTTGTCCTCAATTTCCTTAGATGACAGATCCAAAGTAAAGCCTTTTAAATTATTGGCCAGTGATTGGGTAAATGGAGGTTCACTCAGGTTCAAGTCTCTTTGATCCAAATCTTCCACTTAAGTTCACTCTCCCAAAA